>CM034147.1:144365809-144494785 GCA_019776745.2 Taxus chinensis | reverse complement strand
GTTTGGAAAAAAAAAATTGCTATTAGTTTTAACTTTACTTAATTTTCATTATTCAAATCAATTTGAATTGATTGTTAAATATAAATTAAATCAAAATATACAATTATAATATATATATAATATATATATATATATATATATATATATATATAATATAATTATTATATATTATAATTAATATATATGTGTGTGTATTAGCATTTAATTTTCAATATTGAAAAATGACATACCTAGCCAAATGGCTTTTATATCAATTAAATATTTTAATAGTTTCCAAAATTACCTTATTAATGAAACGTTTATCTATAACAAAAAAATTTGTTTTAAAATTGTTTGTGGTCATAAGGGCCGCAAACTGTTTAAAGTTGCAGTGGGTTGGGGGGAGAGGTGTCGTCCCCACCCTAACCCTTATTTAATAGTAAGGGATGGGGTGGGGGTGGCGCCCATCCCCCTATCTATTATAAATCCTACCCTTCCATATATGGCCACGGCTATAAAAAATGTGCACTGCCCTTTTTAGGGTCGAACCTACACTTTTCCTTTATGCGTTGTGTATAATACAATCCGATCAAACTTATAAATAGCCACACACACACACACACTTTGAAACCCCAAAACCTGTGTATATATCTCTTATTAATAAAGATAAATTGGGGCAAAAGTATACCCATAATAGAAATGGGGAAAAACCTCCCATTTAACAATACCAAAAAAATTTATTGGAGTACAACAAATCCTCCATAGCTCTCATAGTCTCCATGGCCTCCATGGGTCTTCCTTCAACCTGCAAAAGTTAAAATAAAATTGGTTAGGACAAAAATGGGAATAAAAAGCAAACCTGAGGATTTTTTAGGGCTTTTTAGAAAACCTAGCATCCTAAGGCCCAAAATGGTTTGATCTAGTGGTTGAGATTGTGTCCTACATAAATTTAAGTGATGGTATTTACATGGGAATAAAAATTTAATTAAAACGATATAGGTAATGGGTTGAATCGAGCCACTTAGTGGATAGGTCTAGTTGTGACCTTTTTGATGGAAGGGCTTAATTAAGTAATTGTGGATAGTATTTGTTAATGAATAAAAAGGTTTTTTTTAAAATAATTACTAGTAAGTTTTAATTAAATAAATTAAATGGATCATGATTATTAAACGTTGGGAAATACTCTATTAAAGTAAGCAAAATAAATGAAAGGATTTTAAACCATAAAATATTTTGGGGAAGTAAATTAATCATATTTAATTATTAATTTAAAATTGATTACTTTATGAATGTGTGGATCACATGCAATGTTTTATTGTAATTTCTTTCCCTAATAAATTAATAGACTTTGGTGTGGTTTGAACGTCAAAATTGTGGGCATTACACAAACTATTAGTCTATTTGTGAGTTATGAGTAGTTTGTGATCACCAACCTAAGTTGCGTTCCCATTGAGTATATTGGACACTTTCAATAAGTGGCCTAGGGGACACTTTGAGATAGGGTTAAAAAAATTATCCATGTGGATCAAGCAGAACACCATGGGGATTTTCGAATGTGGATTACTTTGCAGACATCATAGACCCAAGCATAACCCATATTCCACGTTGACAAGGTTCTTCGCTACGACTCTAATTCATATATCCAATATAATAAAATTATTTACCAGCTAAAATTTAATTATCCCCTGGCGTTGGCTCACCTTCCACCCCCATTTTAGGTGGCCCACATCATGGATTTAAATCTTGTTATTTATCGACAACATTCCTTGATGGTTTCGTGTATGCTTCTCTAAATGATGTTCATTGTCATTTCTCATCTTGTGTTAGAGCATCAGTCCTCAAATATCTTAATCGATTTGTATTCATTGATCTAGGCACTAAATTATCAAGGAAAAAAATTATAAAAAAATATTCATGTGGCTTAATTCTAAGCTTATTTTTGTTAAAGATGGAATTTTTTTAGTTTTGATTGTAAAACATTATTCTATTTTCATTACAAAATGCTATCAATGGTTGGTTTCAACAATTCCATTCAATTTTTAGCAATATGGTTTTGTAAGAATATATATTTTCGACAATATATTTTAGTTCTTTATAATATAATTTTTTAAAGAGTTGATGTTAAAATAATAGACTTCAATATTTACTCAAACAATAATATTATGTTTTATTGTATTTTTTATTCTTTCTTATCTAGAGTTCAATAAGTTTCAATTCGAACATAGAACCATAAAAATAAAAAATAAAAACTACCAATTAAAGATAGAAAACATACACGTAAATGCATGTAAGAAGGAAAAAACATATATTCATTTACATTGCAAATAAATTCAACATTGAAGAGATTGGTGCATGAAATCATATCATAATATGATATTATCACAACTCTAACAACCATATCCCTTACTATAGAATAGGGTAGGGATATTAACTTCAAAGACCAATGAACACAAAGCATAGCAAAAGTAGAGTTAATTCCGAATGTATTAGATTATCGATGAAAATGATGATCTGAATGAGAAAGAGTAGAGATCGTCATTTCAAAAACATAGTTAAAGGATGAAAGACTGAGGAAGCGGGAATCCTACAAGATATAAAATTTAAAAAGTTACGACTCTAATTTTTCAATACCATCTATTCCATTGCATCTTTCAATAAATATTTAATAAAATACAAATTTTTGAGGTCTCACTACTTACTGCTTAGTATCGAACAATATATCATCAAAGTTTCCATGTGTAGTGCTTTTAACTTGCACTCTAACCACACCCATCAATATTTTTTTTATTACTCCCTATGCCCTAAATTGCATACAACGTAAGTGGAGCTACCTCTCCTATTTAATATAATTGCCAATCTAAGCAACAAAATAATTCGTTATTAAAAAGCATGTCACCCGGATAAAAAATAGAATGTACCAAAACCGTTTATAGGCAAACGAGGTGAGATAATCATGAAGCCCTAGCATGACATATTTGTGAACCTATTTTGCTCGTTTTTTTAAATTCATGTTCACATTTTTAATGTGGTTTTGATATAATTTAGCTTTTTTAGAGGCCTATCTCACTTGATGTGATTGGCATTCTTGGATATGACTTTGTCCACTTTTTTTTTTGAATGTACAAATATTACAATGAGTAATGTCTTATATAGATTGTTGGAAGAAACATTTAATGAAATTATTAGATTCACGGACTAACAACACTATGTAGAATAAATATTTTGGTGGATACGGATAATAAAGAATGTATATGTTACACATTACTGTTAGTATAGATATCTTAAATACATATATTTTAAATATGTCGAAAGATATTTGTTTCAAAGTACTTTTAATTTTAGAGGTGCCTATTTTCGATTTGTGATATAAATGGAATAGATGCCTTAAGAATATTGCCTCTCGACATATTTTACATAAATGTTTTTTTGTTATATTTATTAAGAAATTATATTAATATTTATAAAATTAACGATACAATTTATTACTACGGCATTCATTTTTTAAATTCCAACAAATATATGGGGAATCCTTGTAGTTGTTATATTACACATGTTTGTAATATAAAAAAATTAGTGTTCTTTATTTTTTAGTTACCAACTTATATTGTGCTTCACATACTATTGAACATTAGGTTATCTCCTTAATTTTACATATTCATTTTTAATTTTGCAGTCTAGGTTTTTTTTCCGAAAGTTAAAAAGTTATTGGATTTGTGTGTAGTTAAAGTTAGAAAATGATTTTGAATCCTTGCACATATGGTGGAGCTAAGCTGTGTAAACTTGTCACTTATTGGAGTTTACTCCAGTTCTTGCTTTGTTAACCCTGTTGTTAAGCGTTGAACATTTGTGTGTGTGCTTGTTGATTATTAGTTGTCTTCGACCTTGTTGTAGAGGAAAAAAATTAGCATCCTTTCTCTTTGTCTTTCCTTCTCATGTCATGGTCGATGATTTTAGTTGTGGGCCTCTGTAGCATCCTTTACAATTATACTATTAAAATCAAATTGTGTTATCAAATTCTAATAGGTGGCGTGAATGACAATTTGGTGTTGTATCTCTAATAGAATATCAATTCTGTTAGGATGTTAGGGCATGTCCTTTTAAAATAAATATCTATATAATAATTATTATTATGAATTGTTGATCATTGATTATTATTATTATTTGTCGAGCTTGACTGTCGATTATTATCAATATGGTTAATAATTATTTTAAGTTGTAATAATAATAATAATAATAATAATATTATTATTTTTTAACATCTGATCAATCAATTATTTTTTATTATTATTTTGTTATCGATTGTTATCAATATTGTTATTTATTATTGTTAAGATATTTTATTGTATTTTGATCACTCCCATAGACCAATCCTCGATTCATTTAAAGGAAGAGGATGCCCTATTGTGGCACCATGGTTGGTCGTTGTCCTGTGTTACTTTCGAATACTTCAACCACCAATTTTCCCCCCTTGGCTCCACACATACTTTGAATTTAATGGCATTTTATTGGTAAAATTTGTAGAGATATCCACCCACCAATCTACCATTCCTTGTTTTTGGCGTGGGGAAGAAGCTTATCCTTGTTAGTGGGTGGGAGTGGTTGAGCTCTTGCCAGTTTTGTTTAATGCATTTATTAGTGAATCCTCACCGTATACCTTCCTCCCTTGGCCACTGGTTATGTTTAGCTGGTTCATTTTATTTACTTTGTTTTATTGTTGTCTTGCTCTTGCCAATGTTTTTGGCCACATGTATTTGGTGGGTCTGCATGTAAAGGATTAGAATCTTTCAGGATTTTTCTAGACTCTCTCCCTCTTGGTCGCAGCTTCTCTTCCTTGCACACATTTCTCCCAGGGTGCTTACAACTGAAACGTTGGCAGAGCCCCTTCTCCATTTCTCGGGTGGATGTCCATTCCTATTTCAAAGCCTCCATTTGGCATGCTTGGCGTGGATTTGTGGGACGCATTATTTTATTTTTTTGGGGCCTTGTTTTGTGAATGTTGAAGCACTTTTTTTCCCTTTTACTTGTTGGTCGCTTACATTGGATGGTTGTCTCCTAATTATTCCACCCTGGCTCCTATTTGTAGCCTGCAAACATCCCTCCTAGTGGTGGTTGCGTGTATGCTGGAAATGGCAACCTGAGCAGGCCATTTGTTTTACAGATCCTTTTGTGCATATCCTGCAATAGTGGCGATTCCTTGAGATCACATCTCTTTGAGGTATTTTTCCAACATTTTTCACGCCTTGTGTATACCTCTGCATTTTGCATACTGGGTTCTAAGGCACCTGTGACTTCATCTTACAAAGATATGTTTTCCCTTTTGCTTCGATGGGTGTCCCTTTCCTTCTCTTACATCCCATTTTGACGCAGGCTAGGAGGATGTTTGCAAGGTTATGGAGTCTGGATTTACTCCTATCAATCACGGGTATTTAAAGTTTCCTGGGCCTTTTCAATAAACCCATTTTGTGTATATACTGCAGTCATTGCAGTTAGTCCATGAGACCACAGTTCTTCCAGGAAGATGTCACTTGTGAAATGGAGCTCCCTGTCTGTGCTAAACGTGGATGGGAATGGATTTTTAGTGCCCAACCAGTAGAAGAGATGAATTTCAACCTAAGGATAGTTGGTGCAGGTCTGTGAGGTGTCCATGCGACTGGTAGAAGCTGGAAACCATGAAAGATAAACCTACCCATTGCTACAATTGCTAAGATTTAAAAATAACATGAAATAGAACCTTCTCTTCCCTGAAATTGGTTTGTCTCTATTGTTTTTTTTTGTGGGTTTGGACACCTTGCTAGGAAATCTATCCTTTTTCCTTGAAATCTTCTTGTTATGAAAAATAATAGTTGTCAGTGATAAAAGTGGACATCATAGATTTATCCCTCTTACTCTAGCTGTTGCGTTTTCATGCTTGAGTGAATGACCTTCTACCATTATTATCTACTTTTATTTGATTGAGTAACTAGGTTATCAAGCTGTTATAGCTAGTAATTTATGTTGTGAAAGCAATCCTGTTGTAACTATAAACCTCGTTCTTTTCATAAGATCCTATTATATTTAGATTTGATTTTCTTCCTGGGTAATCGAGTTGTTCCTATTTCTATGACTTCTAGATCTGGTTACTCAAGTAGTTACTCTATCATAGAATTCCTCTTCTGGGTATGTGAGTTGTGTAGAGCTTCTAAGGTTTATAACACCCCCCTTACCTCTCAGTTATTCCTTAATAAACTAGTTTAGTTAGAGTCAAGGCTAGTGTGATTTTACTTTTCATTTATGGGTATGTTGAGTTCACTTAACGTGGGTTTATGAAATCCTTCTCTTTAACGAATAACCACTAAATTTTGAAACCTTATCTGGGTTGGGAGAGACTATAGTTTTATGGAAACTAAATCACCCTTTTGGGTATGGTAGTCAAATTACTAAATGTAATTTTTTCTTTGTTGTTCCCAACCTTGAGTGGAGAGGTTTTTGAGGTCTGTTAGACTTCCATGTTCTCTTTTCTTACACTAATTAAGTGGTCCCTTTAATATTCAATCCATTCCGCAGGTTTACAAAACTTAATGTGTGGTTTACTACAGTGGTTAGATTTATGTATTAAGGGGGTATCGTGGCAATGGTACCCGGTTACTTACTTATTTTTGGTCCTTGGATATTCCTATAGATTTGATTATTTTTCTAGACATATACCCAATTGCATGTTGATCATCGGTGTAGGTCCATGATGTTTAAGGTTTTCCTTAAGGGGCACTTTAACCATTCCTTATGAAGCTTGAACCACAACTAAAATTTTTGTCTCAAGATTTGAAGTTGCATATGTGCATTGATGGATAGTAGTCTTTTATTATTAGAACTACCTTGGCTTAATTATAATACGTGATGACTTTTGGTGGTATATATATATTTGTGCATCTCTCTGATTTCGTTGGAAATTGTTAATATTTTTTGTTGGATTATATATGTATATTGATATCTAATTGACTTATGGTAGAATTGTTAAGATGATTAGGGACATTTTGGGGTATTTATATTTATAGACCATGTGCTTTGTTTCTTTATGATTGAAGTTGTTGTTAAGATAATGACATTTGGTGAAACATGTAAATGTAATTTTTTTAAAAGAGTGGTTTGATTTTGGTAATGTTCTTACATTTAAAAGGAACTTACTTCATGGAAAGGGGTGATCCATGGTATTTAAACTGAAACTATAGTCCTATAGAGGATGTTTGTAAATCCATAGTGTTATAAAACTTGGATGGATGTTTAGAATGCTATCTTGTGTGAAGTACTTGGTAGTTTGAGTTTTTTCACTATTCTGTACTTGGATAAATCAAGTATCTAGGCTACTACGCAATGCCTATTTCAGACATTTGATGGCCATCCTTCCTCTTATCATTATTATGTGTGGAGTCACTTGAGTTAATAAAATATAGTTTTTTGGTTTAAATATCAGGTTTCAATATTATAACCTATATGATTATTTGATGGAACCCCCATTACACTAGACTATTTGTTCTAACTTATATGGAAAATGGTACCTTCTTAATTTTTTAACTTTTTTTGCTTCTGAGAAAACATTCATTACTAAGGACGTTTGTAAATCCTTAGTGTTGTAGAATGAAGTATAAGAATTTCTTCTTAGATTGGCATGGTGGAAATTTTATTATAACTTAAGAAGTTGTTAGTGTTTAGAGCTTTAATCCATTTCTTGAAATAGACTGTTTTATTTCATGATATTGTTAGATAATATCTTAATGTTGTTATGTGTAGTCTTATCTTGCTGATTTCTTGTGAACTGACTTAGTTTAATAATTTTTGTAGATGTATTTTGCAAGTAAAAGAGGGAAATACTTGTAAAAAATTACATTAGTCTTGGTTATGAAGTTTTTTTGTACGAATGCTTATTTTGTTGTAAAACTCTGGAGTGGGTTATGTGGAAATTTTATAAGAGGTTCAATTCCTTAGTATTATGTTTTGTGGAGTAATGTTGTCATAAGTTCTGGAACCTTGGCTTGTATTTTCTATCGTGGAAAATATAATATTGATCGCCGTATTGTCATGAATTGTTTTAATGTACTATAGGGATTCTAAGAAAAGTATAAAGTTGCATGATCAATGTTGTTACCTTCTTGTACCCTAGTCATATTTCCATACAATTGTTTTGTCTCTTGGGTTCGTATGTCATGTCAAATAGAAATGATGTAACCATGTTTACTTTAGTTGGTGCATTCATAAGATTTTTCATGAGTCATAATTTTTCCTGGTGAACCTTCTGGGTCATGGCATTAATACAATTTTAGGTATATTTAAAAGGGGTTAAAATTCCTTATAAATGTTCAAATATATATATGAATAAATTAATGTAGATGTGACCTACTTGATAACATTTGAGTCCTTAAGTGATCAAAGAGGAAACTATCTTTTGTAAAAAAAATATATATATACCTTGCTTTCCCCAAGCTAAACTAATAAACCTTATCCTTATTGTGGTGAGTCCTTAACGATCTTAAGGTGAAATCAATGATTAGATTTTGGAAGATAAAAAGGTTATAATAAGTAGAAGGAAATTAATTAACCATTCAATATTTCTCTCCCATTTGAAACATAATTTGTATACTTTTGTCAAACTCGTCAAGTGAAGCCTAAGTGAAATTTTAACCATTCTGGATAAATTCTTAAGCCCCAATAAAAGCTTGGTTAATAACTAATGAGATCTTAAAGATGAATTCAATTTAACCTTCTTCACTTAACCTTTTTTCTTAACCCTTGCCTTGGTGCATTGTAATATTTCTTAAGAAATGTCAAACTTTTGATCCTTGCACAAAGAATATTTTAGTTCCGAACCTTAAATATTTTACACCATGGGCTGCCACAAATTTTCAAGTATGTCCTGTGGTTGGACCATTATGTTGTGTCTTGTTTGTGAAGGGTGTTGTATGTTCCCTCATTCCTAGGTAGTCAATGTTTTTCCAAGCCTATCGTGAGTTAGTTGTGGCCCATTGTGATCACTTGTGGTTTTGTTTAAACTTCAAAATAAATTTACCTGACATTTTCCTTTTCATTCGTGTGTGTGTTTTTCAGGTGTTACACTTGGTATCAGAGCGGAGGTTCATGCTCTCAAAGCTCTGGGACATAATGGAGTTGTGATGGTGTTGCGTGATGGTGGTGGATATTTGAAGAGTAATGTGATATAAGTGTGATGTGAACCATGTCGTAACTGTGATATTGTGAACACACATGTTGTGTATGTCACTTAGTGCATGACTGTTGGCATGTTGATGTGTTGGAGATGAGAGTATTCTCTCTCCTTTTCAGGAATTCAATGAGAATTCGAGTGTGAAACATTGTCTTGTTGTGTGTGTGAAAGGAATGTGATTATTCATTTCAGAGTGTTGGATCCTTTTGGCATTTGTGATGTGTGGGTGTGCTGATGTGTTGTATGACAAGGTTGGTGTATAGTGATCTGGATTGTATAGTGATTTTGTCATTAAGTTGTGAAAAAATGTGTATATCACCATGTTTGTATTGCATTTTACTTTATGTTGTAATTGTGCTCATCATAAGTAAAATTCATGTATATGTAATGGTTCATGTCATGATTTAGGGACATATGGTGAATGTATGATCCCTATTGTGTAGTGCTTGCACTTTGGGTGTTGTATGTGGTAATGTGATGTGTTGTAAACCATGAATGTAATGTATGTGATATACCATGTATTGGTGCCATGCGTAAGACACTATGGTTAATGTACATGAACCACCATTTTGTTAGTGATATAGTTACATGTTATGTTGTGAACCTTACGCTAACCGACCCTGAGGGAAATCAGTAAAAGTGTATGTTTGGAGTGAGGGAATGTGCACCATGGGCCAGTAACTTGAGCCAACCTTAGGCTCAGTAGATGACGACATGTACTCCTTTTCTCTCTCCTTGTGGTTGTCATATGGATTCAACCTAAGTGAAACTATGACTATGTTTAGCCTTTTCAAAGTGGTGGTACGATGATTTAGATAGAGATGATGACAGTTATATTATTGATATGTTATTTTATGAGCTGAGGATCAATGTTCCAAGTGCCAGAAACTCGTTGAGTACCCCCTTGGTGGCCAAATAAGTCCACATCGTCATCGTAATGTGTTATTATTATATGTGTATTTTATTTGTAAATTGAACTTTTTATTTTTATTTTATTTCTGTAAGGACCAGTAGTTTTCTTGATTGCCATGTTTTATATTTTGGGCATTTCCTTGGTTTGTGGTACTAACATGCAGATTTTTGCACTAACTATGGCTATTTGGCCATTTTTTTTACTTGGATTTGGATCTTCTTTAAATTTAATTTTTTTTACAACCTAGACCAAGGCTTGTACTTTTCCACTTGGCATTTGAATCATATTGCTACGCTGGTTCTATTGTCATGATGTGTGGAATAGGGTCATGGGATGCACCATGGAATGGTTGGACCTATGGACCTACTTCATTGTATGGGGGTATGCCCCAAGGAGTTATAGATAACTAGCAGGTTTTCAAACCATGAGTTATTATGTCACTTGGGTTAGGGGTGTCTTGACTCTATGTGCCTAGGGCCATAGGGAAACCGGCCTCTTTGGGGAGTGAAAAGGAAAATTTATTTATTTATTACTATTTGAGGGAGGCATAAGAGACTTGAGGGAGGCATAAGAGATTTGAGGGAGGCATAAGAGCCTTGAGGGAGGTATAAGAGACTTAGGGGAGGCTTTTGTGTGTGATTGATGCTTTGTGTGAGATATGTTGAGTTGTTATGATGTTTCAGTAGTGGTGTTATGATGTATGTGTTACTCATGTTAGTTGGATATGTTTTATGATGTTGTGGATATAGATATGATGCCCTTGTTGACACTATATACCTACAGCTATTGTTCTGAGTTATGTCAAATATTCATCTCTGGAATTGTGGTAATTTCTAGCTGTTGTAGTACACTTTTGCTCGAGTATTATATTTCACTCATAGATGTGCACACAAGTACTATGTTATGTTGACCGTGCATGTTCTCTTACATAATTTAGTTAATCATCCTTTTTGGTGTGGTACCATCATGAAAGTATGTAAAATTATGTTTTTGAATCACTAGTTTTATGTATGACCCTAGTAGGGTGTTGTGATAACACTTCATGTTGGGCACCAATAATAAGGAATAAACTAAAACTCTTCAATAATTAAATTTTAAAGAACTTGAATTAGGAATAATGTAAACAGAAACAGACTAAAGAAATAATGAATAAGAGAGAACTTCCAATCTTCACAAAAATTTGAAATTTAAACATTTTGTTAAAATGTTTCTAAGGCTACCCCGTGGCCATGCTTTAATGACTGAAATTTTAACCATAGGGTATAATTTCATCTTCTTTGTTCTTTTTTGCTTACCGACCTTCCTTCCTTTTGTGTTATGTCGCATCAAGGATGAACCTTTCTTAAGGGGAGGAGAATGTAATGCCCCATTTGATGTTTACTTCAGTTCTTGCTTCGTTGACCCTGTTGCTAAGCATTGAACGTTTGTGTGTGCGCTCGTTGATCGTTAGTGTACTTCAACCTTGTTGTAAAGGGAAAAAAATAGCATCCTTCCTCTCTGTCTTTCCTTCTAGTGTCGTGGTCGATGCTTTTAGTTATGGGCCTCTATAGAGTCCTTTACGATTATCATATTAAAGGAAAATCGTGTTCTCAAATTCTAATAGGTGGCTTGAATGACGATTTGGTGTTGTAGCTCTAATAGAATATCTATTTTGTTAGGATGTTAGGGCATGTCCTTTTAAAATAAATATCTATATAATAATTATTATTATGAATTTTTGATCATTGATTATTATTATTATTTTTTGAGCTTGACTGTCGATTATTATCAATATGGTTAATAATTATTTTAAGTTGTAATAATAATAATAATAATAATAATATTTTTCAACTTTCGATCAACAATTTTTTTTATTATTTTATCGTCAATTGTTATTAATATTATTATTAATTACCATTAATCTATTTTATTTTATTATTGATCGCTCCCGTAGACTGAGCCTGGATTCACGAAAAAGAATGAGGATGGCCTAGTTAGTGGCGCAGAAAAGGAAATTTCGACATGGTAGTTGTCCAGTGTTTAGAGGCTTTCGAAACTTCAACCACCAATTTTTCCCCCTTTGGCTCCACACATACTTTGAATTTAATGGAAATTTATTGGTAAATTTTATAGAGATATCCACCAACCAATCTACCATTCCTTTTTTTGGCATGGGGGAGAAGCTTATCCTTGTTGGCGGGTGGGAGTGATTGAGCTCCTTCCAGTTTTGTTTATTGTATTTATTGATGACTCCTCACCGTATACCTTCCTCCCTTGGCCACTGGTTATGTTTAGCTGGTTCATTTTATTTACTTTGTTTTATTTTTATCTTGCTCTTGCCAATGTTGTTGGCCACATGAATATCTGCATGGGTTTGCTTTCTGTTGGGGTTTCAACGCTAAAATCTTTTCCTCTTGAAGATTTTTCCTGAAGACTGTCTCCCTCTTGGTGAAACTATCCTCATGCCAACATACTCTTAAGTGTCCACAGGCGCTAGAAATTGGTGTTGAAACGGTTTGTGCAGATGCGCCTTCTGGCCTACGCCTCAGGCATGAATTTTTACATGTCCATTTCAAAGTGCACTCCTAGCCTGCGCCTTGGGCGTGAATTTTTGCATGTAAACATTATGTGCTGTGCACCAGTTTGGGCGCCTTGGGCACAAATTTTGTACATGTTGAAGCACTTTGTTTATCCTATTTTACTTGTTGGCCGCTTATACAACAGGATGGTTATTTCCTAAGCTTAATTCCATAATGGCTAATATTTTTTAGCCTGCGATCGATGATTATTTTTCCTAGTATTGGTTTATTTTATTGCTATAAATATTATAATTACTTAGCATTAAGCTATTTTATTTTATTATTGATCCTTTTGTGCATATCCTGCAATAGTGGCATTTCTGTGAGACCACATCTCTTTGAGGCATTTTATCAATATTTTTCATGCCTTTTGTATACCTCCACGTTTTTCATACTAGCTTCTAATGCACCTGTGACTTCATCTTACAAAGATAAATTTTGTAGATTATCCACTTATGTCATGGGTTGTTTTGGCATGTCCCAGAAGCTTATGTCCCATTTTGACGCAGGGAGGATGTTTGCAAGGTTGTGGAGTCTGGATTGGTGACTCCTCAACGTATACATTCTTCCCTTGGCTGCTGGTTTTGTTTAGGCCAGTTCATTTTATCTTCCTTATTTTCTTTTTGTATTTCTCTTTCCAATTTTGTTGATTGTATTTATTTGGTTGTTGTACATGTAAAGGATTAGAATCTTCTAGGATTTTTCTATACTTTCTCCCTCCTAGTCGCAGCTTCTCTTCCTTGCACACATTTCTCACACGATGCTTGGAATTGAAACGTTGGTAGAGCCCCTTCTCCATTGCTTGGGTGGTTGTCCATTCCTATTTAAAAGCCTCCATTTGGCATGCAAGGCGATGGATTTTTGGGAGGAATGTATTTTAGGTTTTGTAGCCATGTGACTTTTGTGGATGCTGGAAGCCAGGCTATTTAAACCTTTTGCTTGTTGGCCGCTATACATTGCTATGAATTAATAATTCCTTGAAATAGAACCTTATCTTTCATGGATTATATTTTTATCTTGACAAACGACCCTCCATGTGTTGGCTACATGTATGTTGGCAAGTGGTGACCTGAGTAGGCCATTTTTTTTCATGTCCTTTTGTGCATATCCTGCAATAGTGGCGATTCCTTGAGACCACATCTCTTTGAGGCATTTTGTCAACAGTTTTCACGCCTTGTGTATACCTCCACGTTTTTTATATTGGATTCTAAGGCACTTTCGACTTCATATTACAAAGATCCCTTTTCCATTGTGCTTCGATGGGTGTCCCTATCCTACTCTTATGCCCCATTTTGACGTAGGCTGGGAGGATGTTTGCAAAGTTGCAGAGTTTGGATTTACTTCTATCAATCACGGGTATTTAAAGTGTCTTGGGCCTTCTTAATAAACCCATTATGTTTATATACTATAGTTATTACAGTCCTCGAGACCATAGTTCTTCCAGGTAGCTATCACTTGTGAAGTGGAGCTCCCTGCCTATGTTAAACATGGATGGGAACTGAGTTTTAGTGCCCAACAAGTAGAAGAGATGAATTTTGACCCGAGGATATATTTTAGAAGTCTATGAGGTATCCATGTGATTAGTAGAAGATGGAAATAAGGCAAGAAAAACCTACCCATAGCTACAATTGCTAAGATTTATTAATAACATGAAATAGAACCTTCTCTTTCCTGAGATTGGTTTGTCTCTGCTATTTTTTTTGTTGGTTTGGATGCCTTGCTGGGAATCTATCCTTTTTCCTTGAAATCTTCTTGTTATGGCAATAATAGTTTCCAGCGATAAAATTCGAGAACATAGATTTATCCCTCTTACTATGGATGTTGCATTTTCATGCTTGAGTGAACGACCTTCTACCATTATTATCTAATTTTATTTTATTGAGTAATAAGGTTATCAAGATATTATAGCTAGTATTTTATATTGTGAAAGCAAGCCTACTATAACTATAAACCTTCTTTTCATAAGAGCTTATTATATTTAGATTTGATTTTCTTCTTGGGTAATCGAGTTTTTCCTATTTATGTGACGTCTAGATTTGGTTACTCAAGTAGTTACTCTATCAGAGAATGCCACTTCGGGGCATGTGATTTGTGTAGATCTTCTAAGGTTTATAACCCCCCCTCCTCTCAGTTATTCCTTAATAATTTGGTTTAGCTAGAGTAAAGGCCAATGTGATTTTTAGTTTTCTTTTATGGGTATGTTGAGTTCAGTTCACATGGTTTTATGACAACCTTGCTTTAACAAGCAACCACTAGATTGGACCCGATCCAGGTTGGGAGAGACTATAATTACTGAAAAACCCTTTTTGGTATGGAAAAAATTTGTGTTATGTCATTTGTTTCTTTTTTGTTCCCAATCTTGAGTGGCGAATTTGTCGAGGTCTATTAGACCTCCATCTTCTCTTTTCTTGGACTAAGTAATTGGTCCCTTTGATATTAAATCCATTCCGTGGGTTTACAAAACTTAATGTGTGGTTGAATACAATGGTTAGATTTATGTATTAAGGATGTATCATGGCGATGGTACCTAGTTACCTAGTTATTTCTGCTCCTTGGATATTCTAGAATTGATTATTTTTTATAGATGTATACCCAATTGCATGTTTCTCATCAGTGTAGGTCCATGACATTTAAGGTTTTCCTTAAGGGAAAAGTTTACCATTCCTTATGAATCTTGAACCGCAACTAAAATTTTTGTCACCAATATTTGAATTTGCATATGTGAAATTATGGATAGTACTCTTTTATTATCAGAACTACCTTGGCTTAATTCTAATATGTGATGACTTTTGGTGGTATATATATATATCTGTGTGTGTGTGTGTGTGTGCGCACGCGCGCATCTCACTGATTTGGTTAGAAATTATTAATATTTTTTATTGACAAGTGGATGATATATGTATATATGATATCTTATTGACTTATGATAGAACTGTTAAGATTATTAGGGACATTTGGGGGTATTTATATTTATAGATTTGTTGTTAATTTATGATTGAAATTTTTGTTAAGATAATGGAATTTGGTGATACATGTAAATGCATGTCACGTTTTCTCCATTCTCCATCCCCATGACACATTTTCTAGCTCTCCATGTACCCAAGGCACATTTTGAGGTGAAATTGCACCCAAAAAGTATGCCCAAGTGCAAGGATGCTTCCATTCTCCACCTTGCACTTCTCCACTCCATTTTCCCATGTGCACTCCCTCTCTTCATCTTCCACCATATAAATTCACTGAATCTCACTCACCACAACTCAAAATCATAAAACATGAATTTAAAAACATAAAGTAACTCCTTGGCAACCATTAAAGAATTTTTTAAAGCTTGTTCACCATGTTCAAACCTAAAAATACTCATTTTTCCCCTAAACATCCAAATCATGTTTCAATCATAACTTGCAAACCACAACTTTGTTTGCCACAAGATTTTGATTGTAGCTTCCCGATGAAAATGAATTTTAGGATAATGTTTACTTTCATCCATTGATGCACTCATATTTTTTAATAAACATTTGAAATTTCATGACAAAATGCTCGTTTCTTAGATCTAAAAAACTTGGCTATTGAAATCCTCCAAAAATTGGAGCAAATCCTTAAAATGCAAAATGGAAACTTCTACAAATGATTTCATTTTGATCTGAAACCCGGAAGACCACTTTCTATTTTTATTAAGTATCTACATGGTGGCCTACTAAAAATAGTAAGTATGAGAAACAATTGGCTTCTAGTGCCTCAATTCACTCCTCCAAGATCAAATCACTCAAAAATGACAAATTGACACCCATGTGTGACTTACTAAAAATAGCAAATTTTTGGAATGAGCTCAAAATGGTTATAGATATTCCTCCTCTTTATGCCCCATTATTTCTAATCTCCATGGAGGTCAAATCTTTAGTTTTTCAAACAAATCCCTGCATTTTTGAATGTGGTAAGCGTAAGGTGTCTTAGAGAGAGCATGTCAATTTTGGAAATATTTGCAAATATCCACATGTCATTATGTGATGATCATCTCTCAGGAGATTTCCTAATCTAAGTGATAAGGAAATATTCATGCTTATAGAGGAATGATAGTTGAATTTTTACTCGAGAAGAATGGAAGCCCTCTTGGTTTCCAATTTTGGTGTCAGAGTGCATTTTGGTCCCAGAGGACATTTCACTTCATCTCTTACGAGGTGTTTGATCATAAGGTGAATGAAATTTCATTGAATCTCTCTCTTTTTTCCACCTCTATGTCAAAATGAGATGGTATTGCATCTCATTGGTCATAAATTATCTCAAGGTGACATAATCAAGGATCATCATGGATCATTGATTGTGGGGGGAAATTTTTCAAGTTATCATCATGTGTATGATTGATCAAGAAGTCATGGAAGTCTTTCGCAAATCAGAAGGTTTGTTCAAGTGAGGGAAGGAAATTTTCATTGTTTTCAATGGTCCATTCATCAAGTTTTTCTCACTCTTCTCTCAGTGTAACTGATAGGTCTACATGGTTTATCATTCAAGAGGAGGCTTCTAACAGTGCAGAGAGGTCAGAGTTATTCATCTAGATTTCATCACTGGAGTATTATTATAAAGTTCAATAGGAATAGGAGAGGCCTTTATTCATGATCAGATCTTCTTAATCCTTCTTCTTTCGATCTTGGAGCTTATCTCTCTCTTATTTCCTCTTTTCTCTTATCTTTATCTTGAGGAGAATTTTTCGTAAAAAATGACTTAAGTCACTTAAATTTTCTATTTCTTCATTGAGGATTTCACTTTAAGTTGAAATTTCACATCGAAATGTGAAGAGCCATTTTGATTTGGCTATCTATTGTAACGATCTCTCTATTCCAAAGGATATCAAATTTTGTTCCTCTTTAGCAAACTACAATTATTATATCTTCTTGTCTTATGCTTTTCTCTCCATCTCAAATACTACTCTAATAGATTATTGTAATCATGCACAACTAGGGAAAGAATGAATCTTTTAGTGAATATAATGCATTTAAAATTTTTTATGTTTGCATTTTTTTCTTTCTTTGCATATTAGTGTCTTCTCATTGTTAACTTGGAAAAAATTTGGTTTTATGTCAATGAAATCAACATGCTATTTATTAAATAAAACCCCCTTATCACTTTCTCCCTTCTCTCCTTACACATACATTTCCTCAACCTTCTTTTGCACACGGTTTTAGTGGAGTATTCCTATCTGATCCCCAAACGAAAGTCCACCCCTAAAGGCTAGATTAGTGTACATATTTCCTTGTTTTCAATAAATGGAGCTTCCCCATTCCTAAGTAGAGGGACCTAGTCCCAGAGTATTGGTAAAAGGCCCAAATTTTCCCATGAGACAAATTATTTAACCAACACATACCAACAAGTATTATTGCATGATTCTATATAATCATTAACCAACACCTCATCAACTTGTACATATCTAAAAATGGGATTTAAATCTCAATCTCATCATGTGATCCTTTGTATGCATCAGCCACCAATGGGATTCTTACACTTATTACTGATGTAATTAACACAAAATATTGAATATATATGGTATAATTGTATCCCATGTCTTAGGATGCTCATGATAATATAAAAAAGTGAACCAAATTTTTTTTTCATTACTTACATTTCTCCATGACCTATGAATGAAGAAGGTAAACCTACGCAATGAATTTTCCAATATTTTGAATAGAATTTTTTTTTAACTCATTTTTCTTGCTGGTTACAAATCATTTTTCCCGAATTTTTTATTTCTATTAATCCCCCATTATTTTATCTAAGGTATGGGTTTTGAATAAAAAGTAAGAAAGTGGTGTTTTGGCTTCCTAATAAGCATTTTCCCCTCTTTTTGATCACCAAAACTCAAAATTAACACACAACAATCTACTCAAAAAATAAATTATTTTACATAATAATCAATCTTATATTTAACACCATATTTTCAAGTGTGCTATAGAATATCTCAAATATGCTACATGTGGCTATTAATTTTCTATAGGAAACTCTTTAATATGATATATGAAGCTTAGTATCTTAAAAATCTAATAAAAGAAGCTCCAAAGTATACTACAGGTGGATTCAAAGTATGTTGCAAGTGTCTTATGAGTATTCTATATATGGCTCTTGAGTATTCTATAAGGGTCTCTTGAGTATGCTATAGGTGGCTCTTGAGTATGCTACAAGATTTATTTTCTAGCCACATACCATCATTTAAATGACCACCCACTGTAAAATTTATTTCCCTATATGATATAGGATGTAAACTGTTTTTTACACAATACAAAAATTTCATAATATATCTGGGTTGGAAAGTGAGTTGGGGAAGAAGGCAAAAAAATGACCAAATTTTGAAAACTCTCAAAAAAAATTGAGAGGGTTTTTTGTTCCCATAGACATGCTAATGAAAATTAAAAAAAAAAAAACCATTTTAATTTTTCACAAAAATAAGAATGTATAATATACTTGGGTTGGAAATCAAGTTAGGATAGGACAATAAATGAACAAATTTTGAAAATTCTTGAAACAAAAATCTGAGAGAGGTTTTTGTTTCCCTCAATAAGTTAATGAAAAATCTCCTTCAAATTTTGTACAACAACATTTCATAATATATTTTCATGGGAAAGTGAGTTGGGCATGAAGTTGAAAACAATATGTACCCTAAAAATATATGAATGTAAATGTGATGTGTAAAAAAGGATGCAAGCATTCATTATAAGACTTTATTATGAATTAATAAATTTAAATTAACCATGTGTACTCAAAATAATGCATTCATATAATTTTTAAAATAACAAAATATGTAAAATAACTCAATTACACAATATGAGATGAATAATTAGCTATACAAAGTGAGGCAAAGGAGATCTAGATGTGCAAACAAGGAAAAAAAAGTTGATTTGAGATTGAAGATGCTTTATTTCTGAGATTGGAACTAGAAAATGCTATAGTGTTGGATATTACAACTACTATATAGTTTTGAATGGTATTTTATGGTTTTAAACCTTCTTGTATTGATTTTTTTAACTTTTGTTTCCTTTTACTTGTCTGAAAATGTGCTTCATTGTATGTCACTCTTGTTTGCACAACCTCAACAAAACGTATAATGGCTTGCAATAAAGTAGAAACCCTAGATACTTTCAATACATTCATCGAAGCATTAAATAATAAAATGAGAAACTAGTTTGTGGTGAGGTTGGAAAACCCTTTGTGTTCAACCCTTACCAAACCAATCCAAGTGATACACTACATGACCCTGAGAAAGATCAAGACTCTAGTGTTTTGTACAAGTGTGAATGCAATCTAAACCAAGACCCTATGTGTGCCCTCATGGCTCTTGAAAATAATATAGTGGGAAAAATTTATAGTAGATAATGTACCTAACATGGTAGTAGTGTGCTTCAATTGCTATAATAAACCCTTTTATCCCTTGAAGGCCTTTGAAAATGCTTGGAGTGACTTTTCCTTTGCTAAGACATAGATTTAGGACATTTGAGTAATTGTAAACGGAGAAAGATAGACTCTTTGACTTGGTTAAGTAATTTAATCCTAATTTATTGTATGTTCTAATTGATGTGTGACCAGTATAGGATTTTTTAGTAAATCCTTAAGTTCTTTTTTGTTGATATTTACACTAGGAGCTTATGAAAGTGGTATGTGAGTTTTGAAGTGATATTGAATTTACTATATAGCCTTCCATGGGGAAATATTATGATAAGGCCTACCATAAGAAGATGAAATGAAAAACTTATGATATTGAAATTGAAATCAGAGTTAAAAGATAAAAGGGGATAGGACTCTAGTTCACCCTATCCCAAATTATACAGTTTTTTCCAAGAATCTTGTGGTGTAAAACCAAAAGTAATCGAATAATGCACATGAATAATTTACTACATTTATTAAGAAATAATTCCTAAATAAATGAAATATAAGAGATGAAAATTAAAAAAAAAAGATAGAGATATGTAATGGTTGGACTTATAATGTGAGCATTTTTCATACTAGAGGAACATATCCATAATTTTCATTGGAAAATGATAAGTTACCAAATTTGAGTTTCTACATCCCCCCCTTTAAGTATTTAATTGAAAATTACATTCTTTAGTATTTACTTAATATTTTTTTCCAATGTACTGGTGTTGACACACTGCACAGTGAAACTTGTAACATAGAGTGTAGTGAATTTCTGTGATAGAAGTTGAAATTTAACTCAAATGTAAATAATTCTTGTAACTTTTATATAATTGTACACAAAATAAAGTAAAAGAAATAAAAAAATTTAAGGGAATATGTACCTTTTTATTTTGTGGAGGAAGGAACTCCCATTCTTGTTGTACTATGGAGACTTGGATTTTTTTCGAAATGGCAAAGGATTGGTGGTGATTAGTCCATAATTATGTCGAAGGAGAAGTGAGAGTATTCAGTGCATGTAACCCAACACTAAAGAGAAGAGAGAGGAAATGAGGTACCTTGTTGTAGTGCCCCTCCCGTTACCACCATTTGATTGTAGTTACGTGGGATTGAGTCAAACTTGTTTTGAGTGAGTTCATTGTTCTAGATTTGTGTTTACGTTATGAATAATTTGTAAAATAATGGTAGCATTTAAATTAAGCACTTGCGACAATAAGATAATAAGGGTGATTTTGAAGTGTCTTTTCACGATCTAACGTTTTGGAACCCTAGGATCGTCCTTGTGCATTCAATTTGAGAGGTGAATTCATTCTTCCCATGACTCATCCAACTCGGGATCATTCTCGAACCATGAGTTTGAAATATTTATAAATTTATTTATAATGTTAAACGTCGATCTAACTAAAGTGATTTTCATTATCAATAAAAGGATTCTGCATAACTCTCAATGAAATTTTTTTTGTGGTAAGTTTCCTATCAGATAATATAGATGATATTTTTCTTAAATCAAATTTAAATAATAAAACAAATCATGAAATTAACAATAAGAAAGGAATTCAATTAAATTTTAATAAATCATAAAATAAGATATTCCTAAATTGCTCCAAATTGTTGGAGCTTGTGTCATCTACATTTCAAGAAATATAGGGAAATTTTTGGATAAATGGGAGAATGTAATTATTCCTCGCTCTTGGAATGTGTGTATGTAAAAAAGAAGAAGAAATGAGTGAGTTTGGAACCGTGTTTTTGTGGTGAAATGGATTTTATAATTTTTTCAAACTAAATTCATTTAGAAGGGGTTAAGGCTGGCTCCATTACCTGTCAACCCTTCTCTTATGGTCGTGTATTCTCTATGCCATAGACTGGGTTTAGAAGTTGATGGGTTTTCTTGATATGTTTTATTTTGTTGTATTTTAGTGAAGAGTGCAGAATTTTACTTTTGACAGGCGTGAGTAGTTTGTGTTTTTGGGTGCCCAAGGGAATGTGGTCTTCAGCTAGGCGTTTGAAAAATGTAGGGGTCACAGTCAATCAACATTGCCACCATATTTCCATCCTGTGTCAAGGGGGAGGCTTCCAAATGGGCGTGGAATCCTTCTAGACATTTAAAGAATGGATTTTTGTCATATGTGATGCCTGCAAGCACATTGGTAGAAAAGGTGCTAAAAAAAAAGGGAGATTTTTTTAAAACATGTTGGTAAATTTTAATCAAAGGAAATTGATGGGATAAATCCAAACTCCACGCCCTCTGCCCACATCCTCCCTGCCATAGTCAATATTGGATCTTAGTGCAGAACTGAACAGGTGTAGGTGTTACTATGAACACCTTGATGGGTGCGTATAAAAAATGTGGAAGCATACCACGGTACAAAAATTATTCGAAAAATTCCCTCAAAATAAAAATGGTTTCATGAAATGCAATGATATGCACAAAAAAAATGTGTTTGGGGATGATGTCATTATTTTCAAAGGAATTCCTCGACCAGATGCCATCTCATGAAGTGTCGTGGTTGTTGTGTATGCACAAAATGGATTACTTAAAAAGGCTCTAGAAACTTTTAAGCAAATGCAATTGGTGCAGGGAAAGCCAAACTCCATTAACCTTTTCTAGAATATGCCTAACACATGCCTGATTAGAATCTAAGGAATCCTATGCAAGGCATGAAGACTGTTTGACTAAATTCCTTTTAGAATTGTGTCCTCTCAGACCAACGATGTTTACTCGATGCACACAAAATTGGATTTTTATAAGGGGTCAGAGCACAGCATGGAAACCCACCAAATGTTGGTTTAAAGAAGTTTCTTGTCTTATTTTATTTGTCAAAGGCAGGTTAGATGGAAGGAGCAATACTTTGTTTGAAGACATGCTCTAAGGTATTTTTTTTCTCATCGAATACGGTGACAGTTAATTGCATGAAATAGGTATGGTTTTCCCCTCCATATTGAATTTAAATTATGCACTCTATCATGTCCTATGTGGTTGGGTTTCAATAATTTGGATTGTATAAAATACATCTAGAATGAATGTTACAACTTTTACCCTGCCCGAAACCTTCAAAAAATAGAAAAATTGGCCTCATAAATTACGTGCATAGAGCGCCACACCCAAATGTACCATGAACCCTGAACATCTAATTTGATCCTTGGTAATGTAGGAAACCATGGGGAAACTTAACTCAGTTGTTTGAAATCTTTTAGTGCATTTCCTATTAGAGTCTTGAAACCCATTTTAGAATATCAGCCACTTATGGTGACGTGCTTAATTTAATAAAATAGGATCGGTTTTGGCTTGCAGATGCCTCTTCATTCGCAAAAAAATGAAAACTACCACCACCTACCTCTATACTACCAATAGGATAATTAGAACCAACTCTCAATTATGCAAAACACTATCGGGCATTAATTTTTCAAGTGGGTTTTGAGGCCCTTCGGCCGTTGTGTGGTAAGAAATTTTAGTTGCGTTTACGATTATCAGCCCCAAAAATACCCTTGTAAAATGAGCATTGTTCGTAATATCCAATTTCTGTCATATATGATCAAGTCTTTGTATATAGGGTAATAAGTAGGAATCATCCAAAATTATGCTTGAACTCGAGAAGAGTGTTTTCAATACCCAGATTGTAAGCACTTTTGTTGTTTTGGTAAAGTTTCTCAACTTGTTACTTTAGCTAGAAATTTCTTCTGAGGGTCTCATTTGACTTTTAACCACGTGTGTGACCTTTTTAATAATGTCATAATGATATGTAGAGTATTATTAAATATTTTATCTTATATCAGTGGATTTTTAAATGTATGGTTTTTTATCTCTCCTCCCTCTTCTCTCTCTAGAAATGAATATGGTACTTCGGTTGATTTTGACAACGTAAATGAATTGAAAAAGGTAAATTAATTTGAACTGAAATGAAAATGGACATGAAATGAAAATGGTTATGACATTGTAAATGGAAAATAAAATGCATCTTAACCTTCTGTCTCATCCTTTATCTCTAGAGCCAAAAATGTAAAGTGTAAATGAATGTGAAAATATGAATGCGTGAGAAATGAACTCTCTCTTCTTCTCTCTCCCTATCTCTACCTCTCTCTACTCTTTATTTTAAATTGTGTGAAACAATGAATGTGTGTATTTATTCTTGAGTGTAGGGGATTTCCATACCAGTTCTAGGACTAACCCTGCAGTGGTTGCAGGTACACGAGACAAGAAGAAAATGACACTGTTAATTGTGGTTTTTTAATCATGGGATTATTTTTGAAATACATGTAATATTGTATAGAATATAATAGCGATATAGTTATGAATAGAATTATTTATTTCATTGTTTCCATGATGTATTCAATCTTGTTGCATATTGGTAAAACGTATTATTTCTTATGTAGTTTTACTTTTACATGTTTGACTAATTCCACAATTAGTCATATTTGATTATATTTTGTTAGGTGAATGAATTTGATTGTATCATGTTGCATTGGAAAACTATGTAAGAGGATCACTTTTATTATATCCAAATCATCATCAAGAGAATGAAATTGAAATCCTGTTACTTAAAATTGTTTGTACCATCGTAAATTTTGGGTGTGATTGTACCAGTAAAATTGATGACTAGTAGTAATCTAGTAATAGTGTAATTAATCTATCTGCTAGTGATGTATTGACCTAGGAAATCTCTTAGCTTTCAAATAAAAATATAACAACTTACATGAATGTGTTTCCATTTTGGGTGTCAAGAATCAAACAAACTTATAGTTTGAAATATCAACCCTAGCGGCATGAAATGGTCCATTTGAGCTTAACCTCATGCCTTACTTCTATTTTGAAACAAAACACCACTTGGGACATCACTATGCCTTAGGAATGGAATTTGTTTCCTTAGATTTTGATTATAGGAACACCTTTGAGTTTTTTCAAAGGTCTTGGGAAATAAGGTTGTTGAACGTTAGCTTTGGTATGTAGTAAGGCATAGATCCCTTGGGGTAATTGGGAATAAAATTTAAAACTAATCCTAAGACATTTTTGGAGGTTAATATGTGGACATAATTTTGTAACTAAACCTTAAAAAATGGGATTGACAATGGTAGGATGTTGACCCTTTAGAAAGGTGAGAATTGGTGACGTGTTCCTTACTCCTTGCTAAGTCTCCATGCTGGGTTGGAAAAATTGACTAAGTATCATAAAAGTGTGTGGAACAGTAAGGCATGCAAGTGGGGCACGTGGACACGTGTAAGAGCTAGTTGAAGTTGTGTGTGCCCACAAATTATAATCCTAGAAATTAGCTGATTTTGCATATACAAGCTAAAATAGAAAAACCAAATTTGGAGTATGGATCATGCCAAGGAGAAAAGAAAGAATACTTTAGGATCAAGGAGTGTCTATTTTTGGGATAAATCACATGCAAGGTGGAGATCAAAAGACATGTATGGATCGAGCAAAAAATAGGATTAAAGAAGAGTTTTATTTATAGATTTAATCTATTATTAGGCTTTTTAGGAAAGAATGCATGCACTTTATAGTTGCTTTTGTAAATATGCATTGTTATTTTGGGTATGTAGACTATTTTGAGAATGTGTGGGAGGTGAAGGGAAAGTACCCACCACTATATATATATTTATTGTACCCCATTGTATTAGACATGATTGATTTGATAGGGTTATGTTGCTCTAATATATGGACGCGCATGACTTTGTGCTAGTATTGTTATGTATTCATCTTCTTAAATGTAATACTTTTGTTATGAATGGATCATTATGGTTGGATCATGATTGTTGATATGTATGAATATGGAGACTATGTGGTGTAATTGATCTTAGTGATTGTTTGAGTTGTTATTATTCCTTATTACATGTGTTTCTTTATGATTTCTGTAATGATCTACATTTGAATGTATACTTTGATGTTGGTAAATATGAACATGCATGCTAACATCTTGACAAGCCAGTGCAAAGGAGGGGCATGGTATCTTCTCACACTTCAGATGAGTGTTCGTATTTTTCTGGATGAATTTTCACATGCATAATGTTAAGGTGGAATCTACGGGCTACATTTTGGTTCCGTTGGTGGGACCTCTTTTCAAAATTGTCTACCAAGATGTTGCATGCAGTTGGTGTATCGATTGAATCTTGAGAGCATTGAAATTTGGGTTGAAGACAGACAAGATAAGTTTGCTTGGAGATATATCAATGGACCTAAATTCAATGCAATTTATTGGGTAGAAGAAAATCATTATGACATGCTTTATGAGACTTTCGTTTGCATCTTTTCAATTGAATTGTACAAGTGGTTGGTAGTGTATGCACAAGGGAAGAGTTGGAGTTATAGGCCAAAGCCTTAGACTCAGGAATATTACTAGGTGTTGTTTGTTGCTGACATGGACTAGAATATATCTATAAATCCCTGGTGGGTTGATTTGTTGTGCAATTATACATTGGAGTACATTATTTCTACTTACTCATGTCTAGAGGAAGTTTAGTTTTAGTTTTTTCATGAACCCATAGGATCTTATTTTCATTTTATTCCTTTGACAATTAAGATCTTGATGATATAATTGGATTTAGATTGCCTCCCTATGGCTAGCTAAATGCCCACCATGCACAGGGGTAGGAGTAGGTTTGGTGAAAGATGGAGGAACTGGCGGCAGAAAGATAGAAAGAGGAAAGATGGCTCAAGTTTAATAAAGCATGAGAAAGGTACATGGTGCATGCAAGGGAAGTTATGAAGGAAATAGAGTTGAGAGAATGATGACTCGCGAAGGTCTTGAAGCTCTCATAGAAGACAAGGAGCCACACCATCATGTACTCCCCACATTAGGTAAGCGTTGTAGAGAATCCCCTTCAGCTTCAGATGAGGGCATGTCAAAGAAGAGCTTGAGGACTGCAGGCATGAATCCAATCCCACCTATCCACTTAGCCCTTACACTTGGTTTTCTATATCCAAGGGTAATCATTAAGAAGAAGGCTAGTGTAGGTAATCAAGTAGTTATGGGTAGATATAATTTTGTGTTTAATTCAGAAGTGCATCAGACAAAAAACACACCCATGGCAGAATAGATGACATCATTGTTTGGAGGACCGATTGAAGGAATATTTTCAGGTGCATCATTAAGACAGAGTGGGGGTATGGGAGGATCAGGATCTAGCAGATCAGGCAGATCAGGAGGTGGAGGAAATACTTTTTGGGCCTTTGGTTCTAGATGTGGTGAGAAAGGTTCACAACCAAAAAAACCACCTCAACAACTGCTATAACCATAACAGACACCACCGGTTTTCTATTAGATGTCTCTCTGACTACTAGAGTATAGATGAATTGAAGATGTAGTAGAGCATGTGCACAATTTGTAACACTCTGATTTTGTAAGTTAACTTGGTGAATATTTTTCATACTATTATAACTACTGAAATGAAGGCAAACATGTTAAGATATGTTCTAATCTTAAGAGAATGTGTTGCTAACTTGGATTCTTGCATGCTGTGATTTATTGCATAGGACAACAGTTATTGTACTTGCATGTTTGCTGATGTGATGACAAATTGTCATATACTTGCTAAACTCTCGTTGCTGATTGACAGCACACCTTGAATCAATTTCATTGATCCAAAGTATGTTGAGGTCTTCTTGTGATTTCTGTGTCGATTTACTCTGGAACCGAACCAGAGGTTGATATGAATGTGCAGCACCTGATTGCAGGTATGAGCAGCTGGCACGTAAATGCCAACAACAAAGTTTTGATCCTTGAACCCTGTACTGTCGAATTTAAAACCTCATGAGGCAAGAAATGCCTGGACACGGGTGGCCTTGGCATGAGATACAGAGGACTGAACATCCTACACAGCATAGTTACGAGAGTTAGTTAAGAGATTGGGTTAGGGGTTTGATTAGTGTTAGTGGTTAGTATGAATTAAACCCTAAGCTAATCCTAAGTCCTAACATGCATCCTAAACTACTATCCTAAGTGGATTTTTAAATTACAAAAAAAAGGGTGGGAAAAATAAACCTAAGTCCTAATATCCTAAGGCTAAACTATGACCTAGGTTTGAACACTAACATATAACCTAAACTAATCCTAATCTAAAGGGGGTGCGCAGACCCTTGGAGGGAGAGGATAAGGATGAAAGGGGGGTAATTATTAGCATTTAATGGAAAGTCCATACGTGGACAGCTGCCAGTTTGGCGGGGGCAGGTAAGAGGCATAGGTATCTGTTTGGAGGTGTAGCTAAATTTGGTTTTTGCTTGTGAAATTTGAAAATTTGAGTTCGCCAACTCAATGTTGGCAGTGGTGTGGGAAGTTGGGAAAAGGAAAAGCCTTTAATGCATTAATTATCCTTGGTCCTCGCAACTAGCTCACCTTGGAAAGTGTATGAGGGAATTTGATTTTTTTCATTTTGTCGATTCGGGCTTCACAAAGTTGCTCTGCATTTGGTTTTTCTAGTCTGGTTCAGTCGAACCAGCTCTTGAGATTTGTCACTGTTCTTGGAGATTTTGAGGTTGTTGCTGAGCCTGAAGAGGAAAGGAGTGTTGAGGAGTTCTTGTTGTCGCCATGGAAGGAAATAAATTTGGCAACGCAGTTTTCTTCAAGTTTGGAAAAGAAATCACAGGCATGTTAAGCCCTTCGCTTTAAAAATTCTTGCTTTGTTTAAGTGTCTCATTAAAACAACCCTGCTCTTGGGTTTTGAATTATGTGATTGTTGTCAAGTCGATATGATTTGGATTTCGTTGATTCTTGCTTCCTTTTCTTGGAAACGTTAAGGAGAATCGCTTCTGGTTGCTAGGCTTTGATTTGTCTTTGCACGAATCGAGTTGGAATATGAATTATTGTATTGGTTGTTGACAGTATGGAGGATTTGAAATAAGTATTTTCTTTCTCTGTTCATGTTGTATGAAATCGGAACACGCTGTGGGAGTTTTTCTCCTTACTGTGTAATCGTTCCCTTGCTGTCGTGTTTGGAACTGTCTTTACATGTATAAAGGGAGTTGAAATACAGTCGTGTTGTGCTGGTTTGTTTGACAGTATTGAGGATGTTCTTTACTGGAACTATAGGAAATTATAGTTTTGAATACTCAGACTGAGAGTGAATCGATTTTGAGATGGTTGTTAACAATACTTCGAACTGGATAATTTTTTTTAAATGAACTTATGGAATGAGATTTCCACAGGCTGTGCAAGTTGTTTGAAGTTGTATTCTTTTCTGAAATTTTTAAGGGAAATAAGATTCTTTTTCCTTCTGTTGTTTTGGATTTTGATGAAAATAGCATTTGGGTTTTGTATGAGCATACGAATTTGCTTTGGAGAAAGAAATGATAACACGTTTTGTTGTTTCTTTCTTTTTCTTGCTTAAAAAGAAATAAAAACTTTTCTCTTCCTTCTGCTGTTTCGGAATTTAAAGGAAATGGCATTTTGTAATTTTAAAGGAATTGGCATTAGAGTTTTATATGAGAGTTCATGAAAGTTGGAAAAGAAATAGTTTTTCCTTCTGAACTTATAGTGTAATATGTTGTTTTCTTGCTGAAGAAGGTATGATGAATTGTTGTGTTTTATTGATGACTGTTCAATCTCTAGTTCGGACTGTCTTGTGAATGCGAACTTGACCTTGAATTGCTGTGCAAAAGAAGAGATGCATGGGAACTTGTTTTGTTGTTTGGGTCTGTCTTGACTGTATCAGATCCATGTATTTGACACCCTGTATGGTTTACTTTGATAAAGGTAATGACATCTGATTTTTGCATTCTGGAGTTTTTTATACTATCATGAACTTGAAAAATGGATTCAGGTAGAATCATTTATGGGAAGGGAATTCTTCCTCTGTTTGCTGTTTTGATTTGGTAAAATCCGTAGTCAGGTGATTATTGGACTTGCTGTAGGTAACAACAATGAATAAAATGTTATTTTGAATGGAATGTGTCCATAGGATTAGGAAATCATGTGAACAATTGATTGCATGATTGTATAACTGTTTATCTATTTAACATACAGTGAAAGAAATATGGTTTCTTCTAGTACGGTAAGTATATGGTATGCATCCTTATACTATTTGATCTATGATAAACACAATGTTGTACTAACCTGTTTCAGATTTTCATATGAGCCTGATTCAAATGAAGTATGGATATGGATGATGAATTCTTCCCTGTTTTCATTTAAAGCTGATTATAAATGAAATTATTCTTGCTGCCAGAAAGTGAATTCCGAATGGATTTTGTAAGTTTCACTCTGAACTGTTATCTTGATTGTGTCTCGTTTGGATTCCATTTTTAGCACAGTCATGTGGAAAGAAATAGGGATATGGATGAATGACTTGGAAAAATGATCTTTTCTTCTTTCATTCAGTTGGAAATCTGTAATTCGTTAATAATGAATTTTGTAGTGCTTAGATAGGAGCAACTATCTGCATTGTTGTTCACTTTCTTGTCTGTGCTTAATTGCTTGGAATCTAATATGATGCATGAACTAAAAGGAAGGTAATGGGTTTACATTTCAGTTAGTTTCATCCTTTGCATTTATTATTATTGAAAGGCGTGGAAAGGATAACAGTATGTTATATCAGCAGTAAGCTACTTGTATTCCTAACTTTACAAATATTGTAAATTGAGACTTGTAACGGTTATGTGGAATTGGGACAGCAGTTCTTTGGCTGATTGTGATGATATTTCGATAGTTCAGTTGTTATGCTGATCTCTCTTTTTTGCCTATTTCGTGATTGATGTTTTACTATCGTTTCATAAAAGCAGGGTTATTTTATTGAGACAGTTAGTCGAAGCACCTCATTTTAATGATAAGTGCTTAATATGCTCAGTTCATTGAACTGACCCGTGCAAATCATTTTGCAGATGGAATTTGATTAGAATGAGGACATGGTTGTTTTCTGATGCTTCTTGATTGGTTAAAGATGAATTGTAATTGTTTACTTTTATTCCTCTTTGAGGAATTGTGAAAAGAAGAAAGTATATTCTTCAATCTATGAGTTGTAACGATGTTTTTATGTAAACAATGTCCAATTAGTTGGATTGGCAAATGTATGGATTATGACATGAAATGATGAATACAATTACAAGAGTGATATTTTAATAATTGTATCAGTTTGATATTGTAGACTAAATTGGAAATATAATGTTATTTCTTGATTTGGAATTGTTTAATTGTCCCTGGATGGATGCTAAACGGGAACTGATATCTATTCTTACCTAAATACAACTTTTAAGTTGAAATATGCAATTAGTTCATACTTGGGTAAAGATGAATTTTTAATTGACATTAAAAAGGATTAGGAAGAATATGATTCCATAATTGATAGGTATTCAGGATTAGCTTAGGAGCTAAGGAATATCAATTAATTTCGGAGTAATCGAACTTCGCTTTCGAACTCCATTAATGATCTCGTATGTTAAATTCAGAATAAAGGATATAGGATAAGTATATCCATAACTAATGGACCTTAACTATGTAATGTTAAGGAACACAAATGAATACATTTCTCGGAAATTAGACCTCGTACAAATGACGTCTAATAAGCTAGAATTCTGAATTTAGTTACAGTTGGGAAAATCTTGGCTAAGTTTAATAGGTTAAACTTATCGCGTCCGTCGGTAACGGACTGCTTAATCTAATGATTAAGAAGGGAACCAAGTAGAGAAATGCAGCCCTTCGACACGAAGGAGAAGATGCATAGCAAGCTAAAGGACGGATTTAGTCCCTCTTAGCTATATACAACTGTAACGGAAATGAGGATAAAGGGATCAACATGGTTGCTGAAAGTTGATTCTTAATTATTAAGATCGTATCCAAATCACTTGAGCAGGATGTGTATTCTCGATGGGAGGATTCCGTAGGACATTGGCATACGCCAGCCATAGCAAGGTGTCTTCATGAAGATGAGGTCTTCATGACGACACAATGTTGTAGCTGACATATTGCAATGCCCTCCCGAATTAAAACATCAAGAATACATAGGCTGAATGTGAAGTTCTTGGCAAGGGATAGGAGTATGATCTAGTATACGGAGTGACTCCGGAATACTAAATATGACTAGACACACGAAGTCGTGGGGAACGACACCGTATGTCTCTGTATCTTTAGTTACCATGAGTGCCTTCCTATATTTGTTCATATTACCAAAAAAAAATTGGAAGTTTAAATCTGACCTTAAACAGAGAGGACTGGTAGGAACTAGGAAAGACCATTCTAGATAATAGGTGAAGTGAAGTGAAGGACGTATTCCATTGATGTGTATCACACCAGGAATATGATCATGCAAAGCATGTGAAAATCTTTGGCCAAAGTATCGTAAGTGCTGGTTGCGTTGTCCTTATCACTTAATTTAAGATGCAGGATGTCAGATGAATATCAGTAACAGATATTCAGATAGGCTTCTTAAATGGATCACTTCGATAACCGGAAACGGTTATGAGAACTGGTATATATAATATACTATGAATAAACGAACATGAAGGATCGGTTGTTGCTGAGTCATGAAATGAAGGATCGTTGAAACTCCGAGCCATAAAAATGGAAGATCGGCAGTTCCTCGAGTCATTTACAGCAGCATATAGAATCTGTTATAAGATTGAATGGCATTGAATGTGCGTTCCATATTGTAAATATGCGAACAGGGAACATTAGTTTTAAAAAGAAATTGTGTGATCCAAACTGCGTTGTTTGGGCAGAAAACAATTATTAAAAATTGAACGTGTGTTTGAATTTTATAATTCATAACAGAGAACGTTATCAAAAAAAAAAAAATACCCTTGTTCTAGTATCTTAAAATGGGGATGTTACACAATTTTTATCTATTATTGTGCACTAAAGGAATTACATCTTAAGATAGGAAGGCAAGTCAATTTTCTACTAATCTTCAAGGGTGCACACATATCTAGTGTAAAAAGTATGATCCACATCAGACTATGGTATATTGTGATGATTTACGCTCAGTGTTTCTAGAAAATTTCAATATTCCATAGTTTGAACGGTAGAGCATTAGTGCGCGCAAGGATATTAAGTAGGGATTGGCTAAATGAGTGAGGGCATATGATGTGCATTTAAAAACTCTATTGTCTAAGTTATCTTATGACATTCATTCAAGTCAACATGCATAGTGGTTCATTAGAGGCTTGTTGACTCCGTTTCATAGAGCTATATCTCTTAAGACTTATGTGAACCCGTGCAAGGATTTAGAAGTAGCTTTGCACGTTGAGGCAGTTGGGAGTGTTGATACTAGAATGAGCCCATTTTTAGAAGCACATATTGGAAAAGTAGATAGAGAAGATTTGTGCTACTTCAACCTAGGGGACTAGTAGTGTTATTTGGTGTATATATTGTTAGGTTGAAGGAAACATGAAGGATAATTTCCCACATAAGTTAGTGCATGTATTGTTATTGGATTGCACAGCGTATCACCTGAACCATGATTTATGGGATTATCCTCTATTATAGCGTGTGATTCAAAATAAATTTTCCATGTATTTTAATGTTTTCCAGTCCCATTATCAGACTTCAGAATGATTGATCACATCCACGAAACCATTGAGATAGGAGTGCACCAAACTAGTGTGGAGGGTAGCTCTAAAGAGTAGGAAGGAAAAAATAAAAAAAGGGCCTAATAATGGGGATAACATGAATAGAGGATTTGGTGGAGGATATAGAGGCCAAGGTGAAGGTGGTGGCAGAGGAGGCTTTGCTAGAGGAACCTGCTATACTTGTGGATCTCCTTATCATTATCAGCATGAGTGCCCTCAAAATAATATTTTCTCATGATGTGGAAAGCAACACAAGCAAGAATAATGCCTAGATTTATATGAGCACATGAGTAAGAATAAAAATCAAGATAAGGGCATAGGGATGATAAAGGTACAATGCACCATTTTTTATCACTGGATGCCTAAGAAGATACCTAATCTTGAGTTACATAGTACTATGATGGTTACAACACGAGCTGAGGTTACGCACCAACATGAGCCTCTGAATGTTAAGCCACTCATTATGAGGGAGGATGTGATACATGCTAAGTATCCATATGTTGCGCACCAGAAGGAAGTCTACCAAGAAACTATGGGAGTCATTAGAGAACTGTAGGGTGAAATACAATGATTGAGAGAAAAAGCACATGAGAGAGAATGAGTAAAGAAATTTGAGCTCCTACAAAATGATGTGGATTACTTGAAGGAGGTGTATAGGATGTTATGCTAGGAGAACATAATTCATTTGTTAGGGGAATGGCTACAAGAAAATGTACCACATGCTGGGTCTAAATGCGAGAGGAGGATACTTCACATAAATCTACCACCTCATAATCATGAATTTGAGAAGGAAATTACATTAGATGCAATATTATGATGGATGTTTGTTGCACAAATAGATTGATACTAGCACATAAGTGAATGGATTGACTTTGGATGCATGGAATCATATGGGTAGACCAACATTGCAGTTTTCGTTAAATGTGTTGTATGGAAAATAGAACTAAGGTGATGCCTATTGGGGTATTGAATGATGCATCAATTACTATATAGGGATCCAATTTCACTGGGTGCTTTGAGGTATTGGAGATTACAGAAGAAAAAAAAATTCCAGCATTACTTGGATGGCCCTGGTGTGATGCTAATAATGTTGGTCTGCACTTTAACAAAAGGTACATCAATTTTCAAAATGCTAAGGAGCATGTGATCATACCCTTGCATGATAAAAATGCATAGCCTTATGTTTATCCCTTGAGTGAAGAAGAACTTAATAGAATCTATTCTCATACAATGTCTGATCCAAAGAATGTAGAACCATTGAAAGAAGGTGTCCTTCAGTGGGAATACGCGTAGTGTGTAAGTGACACTACTAGTGTGGCTTGTGATAGCTGAGTGCATGGAACATATGAGATGGTCGGGCACAAACTTAAAAGAAGAGTCATTAGAATGATTAGGTTGTGCATGATGAGGTAGTTAGGATATAAGCGTGTACCAAGGTATACCGATGAAGGGAACCCCAATACATTTTTGTGTGCCATGGAGACTCAATGGTAGAATGAAGGGGATATAAGAAATATGTTAGTCTATAATTTTCGTGGGAGAGCAATGCATTGGTGGGAAACAAATAAAGATAGCCTTTTGGAATGACGAGAAATGAAAATCGATTTTTCTACTAGGTTTTCTCGGAGCATTGTACCTACTCAAACTTGTGAATTTCATGGGAATTATTCTGCCTCTAATCACATACATGATTGTGAGAGAACATGGGTGCATGGCAAGGAGGCATTACCACCATCACTTTGGGTACATAATTTCTACTCCACATTATTTGGTTGTGCGTGCGCATGGTATGTCAATGATAAATTGAAATGAGAAACAACAAATTGGCAAGAAATAACTACATGTATGATTCAAACTTTTTATTGTTTTTTAGCAAGCCTCTAGTCCATGAAGCATTGTACATTATGAGTTGCCTTACTTTGGGAGATAGCGTGAAGGCTGAAGAAATTATGCCAGAGTTGTTTGGGGAACCTAATCTTGAGGCACGCCTTGATCTTGAGGAAATGGATGAAAAAGACATGGTCCACACCTAGAAGGAAAAAAAAGGAAAAATTGGTCTTTATGATAGATGATGATGAGGTTGATAGCCTGGATGTTGACCACACAGAAGGTACGTGCAAGGTTATGGATACTACAGATGAGAAGGCATGCACATATCATGCTCCTATGAATACAAAGAAGGTTAACATTGGTATAGCGGTCATGTCTAAGGAAGCCATTATTGGTGATTACTGGTCAAAGCGTGAAGTGGCTAAAATTATTGAACTCTTGCACAACTTCTAGGACTTAGTTCTGTGGGGCTACCATGAGTTGAAAAGAGTACACCCTTCTCTAGGTGAGATGAAGATCAAGCTGAAATAAGGTGTGCACCCAGTTAGGAAGAGGCTTTATAGGATGGCTCCTAATTTGTGCATGAAAGTATAGGAGGAAATTGACAAAATGCTCAAGTCTAGGATAATTAAGCCTATTGAAGAATCTGAATGGGTTAACCCCATGGTTATAAGCATTAAGAAAGATGGGAGGATAAGGATTTTTGTAGACTATAAAGAACTTAGCGCTTTATGTGTTATAGATCCTTTTCCCACCCCATTCACAGAAGAAATTATTGAGGGAGTTGTTAGGCACGAGATAAAATCTTTCACAAATATTTTTTTTTGTTATCACCAGGTCACATCACAAAGGAATATCAAGAAAAGACAACTTTTACCAGTGAATGGGGAATTTTTACATATACAGTTATGCCCTTTGGATTGAAAAATGTGCTAGCAGTGTTCTTGCACATTATTGTGTAGGATTTTACAAACTATATTCATAAATTCTTATAGGTATGTATGGATGATTGGACAGTATATGGCTTGGTCAATTATCATTGTGATAATCTAAGGCTCATGTTTGAGAGGTGTAGGTAGTTGAGAATTGTTCTTAACATTAAGAAGTGTATTTTTGCAACACTTTTTTACACTTTACTTGGGAATATAACTTGCAAGTAAGGATTCTTAGTAGACCCAACCAAGATAGTTGTGTTATCGATAAAAATGGACCAACAAATAATCAACCCTTTCACCTATCGTAAAAGGTTAAGGCATAATTGAACCATCTTTAATCGTGTAGGAGACTTAGAAAAATCCTAAGTTTTGGGGTAGTTTATATCTCAAGTTATACATAGACAAATAAATCTAAGATTTTGGGAAATTCTATCATTGATTCAAAAAATAAAAGATTATACAAAACAAAAATTAAAAACAAACAAACAAGACAAAAAACAGTGAAGAAAATTGATCCAAAAATTATACTTGCTTTTAATGTACTTTAGAAATTTCTAGATTCTTAAACTTTTTCAGATTTACAATTGATCGAGATATTTTTTTCATCCAATTTTGGGTGTCTTGAAAGCCCAAATTTTAAACTCTTTTAAAAAATCAATTAACCTTCAAATTCCAATTTAAGTGATTTAATTGAATCTATTACAAATCCATAAAGGAATAATCATAGTGGAATTAATTTTACACTTAAACTGAATTGCTTGATTCCAAATTTTGATAAGTGCATACATTTACTATTGTGGGTAATGGATACTGAAATTTTGACTTCAATCTAATTTAACCAGTTATGTGATTGCTTTATCAATTAATCAAATAAACCAATTTAAATGTTTTATCTAATCAAAAGCTTCCAAAAAAATGTAAATGAACACCACAAAAGTTTGATAACGGAGTTCACTCGAAGGCTACGTCTCCGAAATCACTTAAATGTGAATCAATCTATTCAACATCCAATGAAGTATAATTAACCCTTCAATAATAACTAATAGACCTTTATACCTTCATATGAGTTGATCTGTAACTCAAGGAACTTTGAAAAATACTAGAAACTGCTCAAAGATCGCTATGTAGCTCCTACAGTGCTTCCACAGTGTGATCCCCTTGAAAATGTGCCCAAAAAATGCCTACAACTTGATATTTATAAACACTACATCGAAAAAAATTACATTTTTGGAAATCTTATTAAATTTTGAGAAAAAATTATTCTTACACCGAGCTTTGAAAACATCCTTATGTTCCTAAAAAATAAGGATCTCTGCAACTTCCCTGTTCACTGTCTCCCACACTGTACTCTCTTTTTATGTTTAAATGCCAATGAGCTAATTTTTACTCCTGATGAGCCACATAGGCGAGTTATATGGATGTATGTTTTGGGGGCCCGTTGGTCATGGGGTCAACTCCCCATTCCTTTATCTTCACCGACCATTTTGCAACTAAGTGGGTGAATCCCACATTGGTAACGGGGAGGGTTTATTCAGAGGTTTAAATGCGGACCAATATCCATATAATACCATGGCTGCAGCCACATATGGCTTATTACCCTCCATTCTAACACTTCACCGAGTTATATGGTCGACTTGTCAGGTTATATGGACCATTTGTGCATTGTTTGGCCGCTATGTTGGCCGCTTGCATTCATTAAATGCCCATGTGAGTCGAGTTCCATGTTGAAGCCATGTTGTGGTGGTTGAAATGATAATACCGCCCACTCCATTATATATGCATCGAGTATATTGGTTCTACCATGCATTCGTTCTAATCGCCCAAGTGTGGGACGAACGGTTTGATTGCACCGATATGGTGTTGAGTCATTTGGTTATCTCCATATAATGTTGAATTGTCAGTATAATAAGCAAGCCACCCATGTAATGTTGCGCTAGTTTGGATATATGCGCCAAGCTATATAGATAACCTGCTAGTATAGAATCCAATTCATTGGTTGAATAGATAGGCTTCAAAGTCATAGATAATATAAAATATCTTGAACCATTGGGGATGTGGCCCAAAAAATGTAGAATAACAAGTGATCAACTCAGTGGGGAGTTGATCACCACACCGAGTTAAAATAATAGCTTGCCAAGCCAAAAATATATATAGCCTACAATGTAAAATGAAATCCTCCAATATAATAATCCTACATGGGTAATGTTACAAGATAAATGGCATATAAAATCAAAAACACGATATCGGTAATATGAAAAAGTGACAAAGGCACTCCTCCTACAAAAGAGTATGCCGAACCTAGCTGAGGGCCCCCAACCAGCAAAAATTGGGGCCCACCAAATTTTTAACCATTTTTCGAAGACCAGAGGTAAAAACAATAAAATTAACCTTTTTTCACCTTTTACCATTTTTGCCACGTGTCACGTCTGAATTGGACTGTTGACCAAGTTGACCATGTTTCAAACCTGAACTTTGACCTGCAATAGCTTTTGCGTATGAGATCCATTTTCTGAGTTCTACCTGTCAACGAAAATCTCTCAAGACACTTTATAGGCTTGAAATGGTTTAGGGAGATTTATGAAAGATCTGTATACTGAAAAATCCTCTGGATCAAAAAATAAACCCACAATCTAGATGTAATCAACCCTATCTGACATAGTGATATCTATGAATTAGATAACCTCTTGGAAGGAAGAAAGTAAGCCTTGTAACATTTTTTTCATACATTAATTGGTATTAGTTATTTTATATCATAAATTAGTTTTTGTAATATAATCTGAAATAAATCATTTTAATTCTTGTTTCAGAAATATCCATTTTACTCTATATTTAAAATAAGAGTCAAATAAACCACTTTTAATTCCAAAATTCACAAGTATATAAGCATAATGCAAGCAAGAAACTAACAGAAAAAATACACAATGCACATCATGATACAAGTCTTTAGAGACCAACATTGTTTCATATTAATATGTGAAACTGACTCACAAAATTGAAGTACAAAATTCACTGAAATCAACCTTGATCAGAATCTGATAAATACAATAGCCAAATGGCAGATCATAAACCAAAAATTCTTAGAAACTCATGCAAACAACCTTCATTAACCTCTGGATATGTAGATTTAAATATGCATTCAGTATGTAGATTAGACACAGAAAATTAATCTTCAGATAATCGAAATAATGAAAATAATAACTCGATATACCTATTGCATCAAATGTTTACATTCGGATCCTCAAACCTTAGGTCACCAAACCCTGTAATTAAAGATTCATTTAGAATATCTACATAGAATATATACAATGAATTACACTTAACTCACTATGCAAGTTCCCTTTGTGTTCCTCCTGCAAGAATGTGCCCTTTATCTTATTTTATAATATCCTCCAACAAAGTAGTTATTACTGATATCTTTATAAATAAGGATACTATATAATAGGAGACTGTAAATCGATATAAGATAAATCGATATATATATATATATATATATATATATCTTGATTTATCTTATATCGATTAATATATATATATATATATATATATATATATATATATATATATATATATATATATATTGATTAAATTTCTGACGCATGATTAAAATCATGTCATAAATTTAATTATGAATAAATATTAATGGTAACCAAGTATATAGGGGTGGGGACCCACTTAAAATTAAATAAAACATTTAATCCAAAAATCATCCATGTAACCATAACATTGCATTAATATTTCTAAACCATAAAAATGGACATTAAAAGCATAGATTTTTGTCTTTTCCCAAACATCTAAGTCATAACAATAATATCAACATAGATCAAAAGATATCCATATCATAATATTTATGTCTAACTGAATCCAAACCAATGGCTAAATCAAAATAACAACAAATCAACCAAAACCAAATAAACATATGTCTCAAAATATCAATATGTCAAAAGAAAGCATAATGCTTTAGTCCTCTCCGGGTAGATCAAGAAAGGGTGTGCCATCAAATGCCATCATTTCAGTATATTCAAAAGAATCCAAATTTAGAAAAGTATGAGTCAAAATGCCCGAGTCACCATCAACTTCCAGATTTACTCTATTCATTGGACACGACTCTGTTGGTATAGTTAAAGAGGACCTAACACATTTAGGGGTTTCACAAGGTTTCTTTGCAGTGGATTTTGTAAGGGGCGGTGAAGGATTATGCAAAGGAGGATCTAAATATAGAGGCATTCAGGATGTAGAATGAGCATAATCAGAATGAGAAGGATGATGTTTAACATGATGGGAATTGACTTCAGGATGATTTTGGTTAGGTTGAACAGGTGGAAAATATATCAAATGTAATACCTTCCTCAGAATAGGCTCATGAGAATCAAAATGAATAGATACTCGAGTTAGACCACCTCTATGAACAATGGGACTGCATCCCCGAAATGAGTAAGGGACCCTTTGTCCACCTTGAGGAGTACCTCTATGACCATGTGAAGATCTATTATTACTGTGATTCCAACCCAAGTTAAATCTATGAATTTGTGGTAAACCCCAACTTCTCCAACCAGATCTAGGCATCTGCCAAGTTATCATAATGGTGATCATATTATTCAGAATTTACTCATTTCATAAAAATTCATAGTCAAATAGATATGAGATCATGCCATCATACAAAGAATTATCAACTCATCAAAGAGAGATTTCACTATACGTAGCTTTGTCAACTTATTCAAATATCAAAAATTATAAATATTATTTCACAGTCACCACCACAAAATCTGAAACCAAAAATCCATGGTTATTCATCACAAGAAAATTTCCACTGTTATCCCCTAAAACAAGTTTATTACACAAATCATTCGACAATTCGAAGTAATAATAAACTAGTAATACTATCATATTCAACATTTCATGCTGACCCGTTTGAGAAAATATGAGTAAAATATTACCATGATTTTTGTAAAATCTTTCCAAATATGTATTCCCTCCCTGGGATGTTTATACCTAGAAATAAAAAAATAATAATTCCATAGATGAAACCCATTTACTAAACTTAAAACAATATCGTATGGAAATATTTGTGAGATTACATTTGTTAATAGAGATTTATCATTAATTGACTTCTCATAAATGGTAACCATAAATATTTCAGGAAACACCGATTTAATCAAATGGAATAATGTCACCACATCTACTTAGTTTCAGACAACCTAAGCACCATATCTTAGATATTTTCAAAAGAAAAAATTCATTGCAATGTATGCCCCATTTATTTAACATTCAAACCCCCCCAAAAAATGTTTTCATTTCCGTGAACTTCACAGATACTTCGTGCCTTTATACCCAGTTTATAAAAAAATGACATAGTTTCCATTATTAATCTTCAATACCATGCTCTATAAAACTGAAATGAACTATAGAATGAAATGAGGTTCTCACACAGTTCTCGAAATACTTTGAAAACAAAAAAATCAGGTGTAATAATCCATGTTTTGCATTATTTTCAACATAATCACAGCTCTAATGAAATTTAACAAGAAACCTTTTTTCTTCTAGCTCAAACTGCATTTTCCACAAAAGAAAAAAACCCTTTTAGCTCTCAAATATTCTTCAGATGAAAAAACATCATGCATTCAAAGATTCAAAGCAAAATGAGACAGAAAACAACAAAGGTGAGAAATAATCGAAATAACTTCCCATCTTCATAAATAATCATACTCAAATAGTCAAATAGTCAAAATCAATGTTCAAAATATATACTCAAATAGTCAAAATCAATGTTTGGTTCAAACTTGAAATGAAGATAGAAAACCATATAATCTACAGACATCTCATCATCACATAGACTCAATCTTACCTTGACTGAAACAAATATCACCACAACCAAATGTCTAAGAACACTCCAGCACCGTCAATGAAGGTAAAAAATGGAGGAAAACTAGATAGAGGCCAAAATTACAGGGCTTTTCCATAATTGAAAACAAAATGTGAGGAACAAATAAACTTCATAATGACGAAAAGGAAGAGGGGCCGTTCGAGGTTGAGCATTCAATTCTCAAGTACTTCAAGCTCTGTGATAATAAATCCCAAACCACTAATCATAAATGACTGTCTCCCCAAAATTTTGTTCCACTACCGACCTTGCCATTTGGAAAATTCATAAATTCAAACTAATGGAGTGATTTACCACCTTTAAAAAAAAAAATCATGAACCTATATAAGGTGGGTATCGGATTAAACATATATCACCAAAATTTATAACTCAATATTCCCAACATGCCATTTAAGGGGTCTATTATGTATGCACCTAGGTTCGAAAATCCAAACAATGAGTTCAAGTAACAGGTAATGTGCAAGAATGCATCAAAATATATCACAATGAAACTTGTGACTGCCAACAAACTATACATCATCCAACTGATCCTATAAATATCACAAAAAAAGGACATGAATCAATGAAAGTGATTTTACCTATACCTTGCTACTTCCAGAAAGCGAAGAAAATATAGATCACAAGGAAAGCTTGTAAGCTAAATATAGTCAACGTAAATTGGAACTCGAATGTCATCATTATAACTTTGCAATAGTTAATCTTCAAAGTGTCCAACCTAGCATAGATATATCAATGTGAATGATTCAATCATATTAATGTTGACATGCCAATGTATTGAAACAACTTTAAACACAAAATGACAATCAAATTAATGTATTTAAATAAATAAAGTGGCCCCCGCCAAATGCTTATAACATTAATGCAAAAAGGGACATATAAGGAGGAAACTTGAAATGTGACAAAAATGTTTTTGAATGGGGTAGGTAAAATTCGATGTATAACACTGGTGACCATACTGGCTTTCTTCTGCAAAGAGGGAAGGCTAGATAAAAATTAATATAGCTTGAATTTTAACTCCAAGAGTGCAAGTAGGCTACTTGTTTATTGGATCACTCTACACATAAACCATTAATAATAAGTATGAAACATTGGGATGTGTTTCTAGTTGAGAATGAATGAAGAAGGGATAAAAGATATTGTAAAATGAGGGTGGACTAAATTTTAATTACAAAACAGTTTGTCAATATTTGAAAATCAAGTATAACCTTCTGCATCATGTAAATCCAACACTATCATTATTGAGATTTTCCAAAATAATGAACTTTTAGTGCATAATCAAAATCTGAAAGCACCAGAAAATCTTACCACCCAAGGATCTGAGAGCTCTTTCCACCAGTTCTAAGCATTTTGAACCAGAAAAAAACCAACAAACACCAAAACAGACAACAAAACCAAAAATAACAAGCAACTATAATACAATAAGGTACAAAATGTTGACTTACTTGTAAAAAATGATTTAAATGTTGTTCATTGACTATGGAACGCAACCAATCATCATTAATCTCATGTAAATGAAAAACATTATTACCTAAGACGGATGCTATTTGATAAGTCTAAGCCAAAGAGAGTCAAACTTATGATGCTTTCTTGGATTTTCATTAGCCTTATCCCAACAAAGGACTAAATCACTAACCTCAAATTTATTTATAGTGGCACTTTTGTCAAATAGTTTCTTTAATTTTTTTTACCCTTTTCTAAATTTTCGAATGTTGTAATTCTAATTTCATCCAAAGCAATCAGTTCATCTAAACGTAGCTAACCCTCATCTAAATCATCTTGCCTGTATTTTAAATTTATTTTGGTGGATGAAATTTGCAACTCAATAGGAATGGTTTCTTCAAAACCATATGCAAACAAAAAAAGAGAAAAACTTGTACTTGATTTCATAGTGGTTCTATTATCCCATAAGGCTTCGAAAATCTTAAGGGGTCAGTCCATTTTATTTTCACATATAATCTTCTTCATTATGTTAATGAGAATTTTTTTTGTAGATTCGGCGTGACCATTTCCTTACGAGTAATATTTGGATGAGTGGCTAGAAATAATGGAATATTTACCAAGAAAAATCAAATATTCATCAGAAATAAACTATGGGTGAATGTCTAAAATTATTTTGTGAGGAAATCCAAAGTAGGAAAATATTTTATCCTCAAAAACATTTATGACCTCTCTAGATGTAGAACTCTTTAAAGTTAATGCCTCTAGCCATTTGGTAAAGTAATCAGTCGCAGTAAAAATATTCTTATGTCCAATAGATGAGGGAGGATGTATGTGTGAAATAAATTCAATTCCCCATTTTGAAAAAGGTATATCTGGAATAATTGGATTTAGAGGCATAACATGTAATCATTCACGACCAGTAAAAATTTGGTATGGAGTACAAAACCTGATGTGATGATAAGCATCTTTGAAAATGTTAGGCTAATAGTAACCAACATGTTAAATTTTATGTGTTGTCATTTTCGTGGCAAAGTTTCCACCATAAAATCCCTCATGAAAACTTCTAAGGACTCTCTCAGTATGATTGTGAGTAAGGCATCTAAGTAAGATACCATCTCAATTTCTGTAAAACAAGATATTTTCGAACAACAAGAATTTAAGAGCTTGAAAGTGTAAGGCTCTACATTGTATTTGGTCTAAATGGTCAAGATTGGTTTTGAAAATAATAAACCCAGTCATGATACCAATCATCTTGAGAGAAAAAAACATTCTCAGTATTACATAGTCAAACCAAAATTATATTGTTTCGGAAAGGCATCAATTTTCAAAACCTGAAAATGTGGAACAACATTCAAATTTTCATCAACATTCAAAATTAGGACATTAATTTCAAAATTTTCATTTTTAGCTAAGTGTTTTACGAGTTCATTGCCTTTAATAGTCTTATATGTCTTAAACTCAAGGTCAAATTTTTGAATTTTTAAAATCCATTTGGCTAACCTTCCATCAATTATGGGTTGTTTAAATAAGATAAAATAGGTACATTAGATCGAATAACAACCTTATTACCCATCAAAAAATGTTTGTATTTACCCAAAATAGATACCAAAGTGAAGACACAATTATCAATTAAAGGAAACTTGATTTCAACATCTTTTAGAGTTAAACTGAAGTAGACAGTTATTTTTTCTTAAGAAGAAGAAGAAGAATGTTGAGTGATCACAACACCTATGGCCTTATCAGAGGCATTAAGGTATAGGATGAATGGTCTATCTAAATCAGGTTTAGCCAAAACAGGTACTGAAGCAATAGCATTCTTTACATCACCAAAAGAAGAATCAATGCTAGAATCCCATATAAAACCATGATTTTTATTTACTAAAATGTGTAATGGAGTGGCCTTATTAGAAAAATTAGAAATTAATTTTCACATAACATTTATCTTACCAAAAAATGATCTGAGTCCAGATGAATTTTTGCATGGGGTTAGCTCTTTGATAACTTACACTCTCTTAGGATCTATCAAAATTACGTCCTTTGAAATGATATGACCCAATGGTTTCCCTTTTGTTATGCCAAAACTAGATTTCTTAGGATTTAGGGAAATCCCATGCTTACGACAACGAATGAATATTTGACGAAGATGCTCTAAGTGTTTCTTTATCTTCTTTGAATGTAATGTAAGGTCATCTAAATATATATGAAATTATGACACCAATTAAATCATCGAAAGTAATATGCATTTCTCTTTGAAACGTGGCACCTACATTAATTAAACTAAAAGGCATACGATTAAAAGCAAAAGTACTTCATGTAGTAAACATTTTTTTTCTATCTTCTGGATTTACATAAATCTTGTTAAAACCTAAAAAACTGTCCAAAAGAGACATCATTTCTAAACTGGTGACTTGCGACAAAATTTGGTCAATATTTGGCAAAGAAAATTTATACTTAACACTCACACGGTTCAGATCTCTAAAATCAACGTAAAGATAAATGTCTCCATTTTTCTTTCTAACCGAGACCAGGTTGGAAACCCAGTCTGAATATCTCACCAAAAATATGAAACCACCCTCTAACTTCTTATCAAGCTCCTTGTTAATGGCATCTTCTAGCAAGGGGCTTACTTTTCTAGATTTTTGTATTACAGTTTTGATACCAAGTTTGATAGGAATGTAATGTCTAATGATCCTATTATCATAACCCTTTAAATCTTGGTAGGACTAGGCTAGAATATCGATAAATTATTTCAAGAATTTAACATAAGCTTTTATTTCAGTTGATGAAAGACATGCACCTACATAAAAAAAATTGGATCATCATCTGTGTCAAGATTAACCATAATTGTTTCTCCTATAATCCTCCTAGAGTTTTCAGTAGAAGAAAAAATTTTAGGATGATCTTGGGGTGAAAACATATATTTGAGGCTGACCAGAATAGTATTTAATTTATTACTACATAGTTGCAAATAGTCACCATAATTCAAAACATAATCAATACAATCAAAATAGTTACCTTTTAAGAAGCAATCTATATGTTCATTTTCAAGAATGAAAGGTCTATAGACCTCATCGAAATTATAGTCAGGATGATCATTTGAAATTAAAGGATTTGAAGAAAAAACAATGATTTTGTCAGTATTAGCATTAAACCCTCGAAAGATATGTGTTATATTAAATGCTTCAAATTTTTCTATAAGGGACCATGCCTTCTGTGTGTATCTATGCAACTGTGTTTGGTTTATATTATAAATATTTTTGACCTATCTTATAATCAATTCTGAATCACCAAAAACAACCAACTTCTTGATTTTTAGCTCATGAGATTTATGCAGTCCTAAACATAGAGCTTCAAACTCAACAGTATTTTTAGTATATTCAAAAGACAACTGATAAGGATAATTAAAAACTTTAGCCAAAGGAGACTTAAAAACAATTCCAGCAGCATTTCTGATTTGAGAACATGCCCCATCAAAATGCATTGACCAAATCTCATCTTGAGGGGTCAACCTAGCATGTTGAAAGTCTACGTCATCAAAAGCATTTATCTCTGGATAATTCAAACCCTAAGTACACATACTAGTATTCATGAAAGAAATAGTGGATTCTACTATACCTTTAATGGGTGTTCCTATCAATTATTCTCGTTGTAAAAAGGAAATAGTATTTCCAACAAGAACCTAAGTAATATCTTTACTAACATAAGCACTAGTAGCCTAAGACCACTCTCTTCCCAATAGCATTTCATAATTGGCTGGAATATCCATAAGATGCATGTTTCCCATAAATTTAACTCTTTTGTCTTGTGTAATTTCAATGACAATGCCCATGAACTTTCCGCGGCATTTTTTTTTTTAATCAAATCCAATCAATATCCTATTATCATTCTCATATGGTATGCCTAATTGATCAACAATGGATTTAGGAATTATGTTATTAGATGCACTTGTATCAATAATACAGTTGTGAATGATTTTATTTTGGATTTTGACAGTGACATAGAAAGGAGGTATGTAATCTGGAGTTAGATTACTTGATGCATTCAAAACTTCATCCTCTTCATCACTTTGTTCTTCTTGTAAAGCTACAGTAGTTTTTGGGTCAAACCTATTTTTATGAGTAGCTGCTAACCTTTCAAACTTTCTAGGTAGGTTAAGGCTTTCAAAAATGGTCAAATTACTTTGAGAATTCTTCATATCCGCTACTATATCATAACCTTTAGAAAATAAACCTGATTTAACATATGACTTGGGTTTATAGTTCTAATATTGAGCATTGTTCATGCCAGGAGGAGCTTCAGCATTGTTTGAAGAGTTAGGTGTTGTTTGATCATGTCTCTTGGTCTTATTAACACCATTTAATTTTGAATTATTAGAGTTACTAGATGCTTTAGACTTTGAACCATCATTATCAGTACTTTTACCTTTGTCTTGACTGTTATTCTTTTTTGAATAATCCTTGGCTCTTGTTTGCACTCCATTTACTTCATAGTCTACAAAACTGCACGTCATCAATCTTTTTTCCTTTAATTAATTTCTAATGTTTTCAACAACAACACATGTGGAAGGATCATGATCTGTTTCACAGAATCCATAATACAGTTCTTTGGGCTCAATTTTTTTCTTACCTAAGGCAACATTAGATTTTGAACTCAAAGGTTGATCGTTTAGTTGTCACTTGACAGTGACCAGCTCATTACCTAAATTGGGGATAGAATGTAAAATCTTTGTGTTATTAGCAAACATACCTGTAAAATCTCTCTCTTTGAAACCAATCTTTTTAAGATTCTTTTCATAGTCAATACATAAATTAATGGTCTCTTCATACTCAAAAATCTCTTTATCTTCAAGAGATAACCTATACTTCAAAGGCATAGCACTGCAGTAATAAAGACAAGCAATATTTTTAGGTGGTCTAACATCTCTTGGTATTTTTTTTCCTAAGTTTATTAAAACAAATAGTGGAGTGATAAATAGTTTCTCTAGCATCCATTGAGATGTTAGAGAGCTCATTAAGCAATTCATATTCATCCTTGTCTTTACCAAAATAGTCATTCAATCACTCTTCTATTTCAGACCAAGAAGAAATGGGTTTGGAAGGTAAACTGATAAAATCTTTATAAGATTTTCCTTGGAGGGTATGAGGAAATTTCTTTCGTTAGTAATGCCAATGGCAGCACCAATCAACTTAAAATGGTCAAGGTGCTCTTCCCATGATTCACTGGAATCTCCAGAAACTTTGGTAGGGTGATGAATTTTAAGGAAGGAATTTTTTGTGGGTTTCTTCAAATGTCTATTGGATTGTCTTTAAGCCATGCGATCAATTCATCACCATCATCATCAAAAGATTTTTCATAAGTTACATTTCCCATGTCTTGATTGTCCTAAAAATGTGGTAAACGTTGATTATTTCTCCTTCTCCTATCTTCTTTACTATCATCATTGTTGGGAGGAGGTTGGTTGTCCATTTTAGAAATAGAACAAAAATAATGAATCAGAGATATCAACAGAATTCTTTTAATGATGTTTTATCATTCTCCAGGTCCAAAGGCAATATCTTGCAAACTTTAACTATTTTAAGAACAACTTTTTTTCTTTCTGAATTATTTTGTTTTTTATTAAAATATCTCATTGTGTTTGTAACTGATCTCTAAAGTGATGTTCAATTTCAAATGCCTTATCCTCTTCAAAATTAAGGAAAACAACAGTATTGATGAATTGATCAAACTCTTCGTTAGTATTCCAAGTGAAGATTATAATGTCAGCACTGATATCTAGTTGTGAATATTCTAAAGGTAGGTATGGTTGTATGAAAGGTGTAATACCTATGATGGTCATTTAATAAAATGATCACCAAACAAGCTAATAGTTAGAAGAAAACTGTTTGTAAAATAATCTATCAGATAAAAAAAAGGTTCCCCAATGGAGTTTCCAAATTTTTTGTCAGTAGAAAATGGACTGACAACTAATCAACCCTTTTATCTATCATAAAATGTTAATACGAAATCGAACCATCTTTAATCGTGTAGGATACTTAGAAAATTTCTAAGTGTTTGTGGTAGTTTATATCTCAAGTTATTCATAGACAAATGAACCTAAGATTTAGGAAAATTCTCTCATTCATTTAGAAAATAAAATATTATAATAAATAGAAAGAAAATAAGAAATAAAAACAAATAAACAAACAAATAAGATAGAAATCAGTAAAGAAAAGAAACCCACAATCTACATGTAATCAACCCTATCCGATAGAGTGATATTTCTGAACTAGATAACCTCTAGGAGGGAAGAAATTAATCCTTACAACATTTTATCATACATTGATTGGTATTAGTTGCTTGATATCATAAATTTGATATCATAAATTTCTTGTTGTAATATGATCTGAAATAAATCCTTTTAACTCTCATTTCAAAAATATCCTTTTTACTCCAGATTTTAAAATAAGAGCCAAATAAATCACTTTTAATTCCAAAATTCAGAAGTGTATAAGCAGAATGCAAGCAAGAACCTAATAGAAAAATACACAATGCACATAATGATACAAGTCTTTAGAGACCAACATTGTTTCATATTAATATGAAAAACTGACTCACAAAAGAGAAGTATAAAATTTACTGAAATCAACCTTGATCAGAATATGATAAATACAATAGCTAAATGGTAGATCATAAACACAAAATTCTTATAAACTTGTGTAAACAACTTTCATGAACCTCTGGATATATAGATTTAAATATGTAATCAGTATATAGATTAGACACAGAAAATTAATCTTCAGATAATAAACTAATAACTGGATATACCTGCTACATCAAATGTTCACACTCAGATCCTCAAACCTTAGGTCACGAAACCCTATAATCAAAGCTTCATTCAGAATATCTTCACAGAAAATATAGAATGAATTGGACTTAACTCACTATGCAAGTTACCTTGGTGTTCCTCCTACAAGAATGTGCGCTTCATCTTCTTTTATAATCTCCTTCAAAAGAGTAGTTATCCAATTTTTACCCCTGGGAAAAAATTGGACAAAGTGGGTCAATCATACCCTAAGAATAGGAAAACCTTTCATGAAGCATTTCGTGATATTACAGGGAATTTTTTGTGTTGAAGTAACATTTGTGGCATTACAGGAAATATTGGATCATTTCAGAGTGTTCTCCTATTGTGGGTCTTAAAGGTTAATGAGTTTATCGTAGTGCTAAAGTTGGCCTTTGTCGGCTTAATTTCCACCAAGGATCACGATAAGTCTATTAAAATTGAGAAATCATGTTTGAAAGGTCATATTATTCTCCCATTAACTCCTCAATTTTGATAAGAGTCATGAAAATTAACAAATCAGGGCAGGATCATAGGCCATTGAGTGAGCTGATATAGTTAGACCAAGGTGCTAATCAACTCACTTAGTTGACATAATATGTTAGTCAAGTCATTAAAGAAATCTACTCGACAAGCTCGACAGTGAGTTGTTCACAAAGCTTGCAAAGTCACACGAGATATGAATGAAGTTGGCTCATGGATGTGGAACTCGGCAATAGATGGCTCACTTGATCGAGTCGAGTTAGACATTGAGAAACTCATCTTGATCATTGAACTCATGAAACATTGATCTAGTTAGAGGGGAACTCACTCTCAGTTGAGTCACGTTAATGAGGGTGATAACCAATTTTATTGATAAGGAGAGCTCCCATAGTTTGGGATTTCGATCAAAATATAAGGCCAAGTTATCTCAAGTACACTTGGAATAAACCAACTCAGCATGAGTGTGGAGAGGCTCGGTGTAAATTGAACGAAAAGGAGCTAGACTCTCTGAGTTGAGTCATGCATGTAGGGAGCTCTCTATGTAAGCCAAAGGTGAAGTAGGTTGACCAAGACGGTGGTTCAAGTGAGTTAATTGGAAGATTTCATGGAAGCATTTTGGGTTCGTAGATCTGGGTTGGAGCCAATGAAAAACAAGGAAGAGGAGGAATGAGAGATAAGGGCGACATAGTTTAGGAGGCTAAGCTAAGTGGCTTAGAGGCTTGAGCTAAGAGAGTCATAGTCAGAGAGTTCACTGATTCCATGATGGGATCGATGGAAATTACATCTCAAGCTTAGGAGACCCATGAATTATGCTCGGTCAAGTTAAGACCGATGTGGCCGAGGCACGTTCAGGGGAAAATGTCAATGATCCGCTCATGGAGTTTGAATTAAACCAATAGAGAGATAGCAAGAGATTATGTCGAGCTTAAGGCCTAGGAAATAAGATGAGCTCAGTCAAGGTTTTGGAAGAGTTTATCTCGGTGGAAAATTCAAATTTCAATTTGAAATCTCAAAGATCGAGTCACTTTCCAAGGAAGAGATCAACTTGGTTGCCCAAGTTAAACAAGTCACTCGGTAGCCAAGGACCAAGGATGACAAAATAGAGTGGTCATGACAAGTTGCATGGAGGAATGAGAGCTTGGATTTGAGCTCGAGATCGAGTTGATGTTCAAATTTCTTAGAGAAAACTTGGTAGATTTGGCTCGTTCAACTGGGTTAAGCATGGCAGGATTTATGGGCAATTTCAGGAATTTTTTTGTCCATTATCGGTTAGGTGTGAAAAATGGTGCTTAAATCCCATGCACCATCATTACCATGGGGATCTCGGGGAGATTAGTAACAAAATGGCCAAGTGGGACTCTGACAATGGAAAACCGAGATAAATTTTCCATGTCTAGGGTTTCCGATACCCGCATTTCCAAGATGCAGAGATTCATGCGAGCATTGCCAAGTGGGGAAATAATAATGGTGTACCTGTTAGAATTTTAGGATTCTAATAAATATGGATTTAATCAACTTACATATTATGTAATGTTACAATAAATATTTAAATAAATATTACATGATAACATAAGTAAATAAAGAAATACTTACAGGAAATAAATAACACATGTGACACAATATTTATAGTGGAAAACCCCAAAAGGGTAAAAACCACTTTGAAAATAATATTTTAGTTCATATAACTTATTTTACATCCAGTAAGATCACCTCCTCCTTAAAACCCTATTTACCAAGGGTAAAACCAAATCACTTGATTTGCACACCTTTGATATATTTCCTGAATATATCAAATGAGGACCTAAAGTCCTTTTTATATAAAGTGATCGGGTATGTCTCCCGACCCACCTTTTCAACCTAAATAGTTGACACATATACCTAGGTGAGTGTATTTAATAAATATAAACATAAATGATTCACAATATTAAATACTTACCTAATGTATATTACCTAGGTATAAACATTTAATAATAGAAAAGTATTTCATATTATTAAATATTTAACCTATATAATAGTGATGGACCAATATTAATTAAGGGTTGGCCAGACCACTTAATCATTATGTTCCAACACTCCCCCTTAATGTTAAGTGGGATAACATATGCCAATAGATTACCTTCCCGTGGTACACTACAGGATTTACAATCCTTAAACCATAAAGGTTTTAGGCTAGCATATCAGGTGAAGGAATTATAACACCTTCATCATACTCAAGTATGATTTTTGAGTTTTACATATTCTCACAGGTTCTCATAAAAGGTTATTGAACCCAAGCATATAGGAGCCTTTTATAACCAAGGAAATCCTTAATAATATGCTTGTACTAGATGTTTACCAGTAAACTCAATAGCACTAAAGAGTTTCCTTAAGACCACCTTTAAGATCTTTCTACACTTCTTTCTAAAAAAGAAGCCAAGGAGGTATACATGCCTGAAGGTCTTTTTACACTTGCTCGAAGGTATTTCTTACAAATTCCCAAAGGTATTTTTTACAAATGCCCAAAGGTATTCTTACAAACACCAAGTTCCATTAAGAGGTGACATTTTCATGCACACTCCCCCTCGATGGAAACTCTGACAATCCAAGCTTTTCACAAAAGTGAAAAAACTTTACAGCACTCAGGGGCTTTGTAAAGATATCAGCAAACTACTCTTCAGTCGGCACAAACTTGAGATCTATCTCACCACTTAGCACCTTCTCATAGATGAAGTGTATATGTATCTCAATGTGCTTCGTCCTCTGATATCGTACTGGATTATGTGCAAGATCTATGGTTATTTGGTTATCGCAGAACAAAGGAACACTACGTGGATCCTTCATCTTTATCTCATTGAACAACCTCTTTAGCCATAGAGCTTCTTTTGCAACTTCCATTGCACTTTTATACTCAGCTTTTGTTGAAGAGATAGAAACAGTTGGCTACTTTTTGTTGCACCAAGTAATGGCACCTGCACCAAATTTTAACGCATAACCAGAAGTAGAATTTTTATCCAATACATCACCATCATGATCAAAATCACAAAATCGATATAAGTTAGCATTTTCATTCTTAGTATAATGCAACCATAAGTGATTGTACCTTTAATATATCTAAGAATCCTTTTTGCAAGATTCCAATGATCTCTATAAGGTTCCTGCATAAACCTAGAAGCAATTCCTACTGCATAGGAAATATCTGGTCTGGTGATAGTGACATATATCAAACTACCAACTAACTGTCTATATAAAGTAGGATCAAATTTTTCACATGCAGGTTTAGGATCAATTTTCAGTCCAACTTCCATAGGAGTAGAAATTGGTTTATAATCAATCATGTTAAACTTTTTCAGTACATTGGTTGCATATTGTGCTTGAGAAACAACAATAGAATTTTTATCTTGAACTACAACCATGCCAAGAAAATGATGTAAGAGACCTAAATCAGTCATTTCAAAGTATTGTTTCAATTTTTCTTTAATTCTACAAATTAAAGTAGGATTATAACCAGTCATAAGCAAATCATCAACATATATACAAACAATGATAATATGTGATCCTTCTTACTTGATGAATAGATCATTGTCAGAAGAACAATTAGCAAATCCTAACTGTTTAAAGAAAGAATTAATTTTCACATACCAAGCTCTAGGAGCTTGCTTTAAACCATAAAAGGATTTTTTCAATTTACAAACATAGTTTTCTTTACCAGTTTCTTCAAATACTTTAGGTTGAGACTTGTGAAGTTCTTCTTTTAAATCACCATTTAAAAAGGAATTTTTCACATCCATTTGGTGGATTTCCCACCCAAATTGAGTGGTAATTGCAAATAAGGTCCTAACAATACTCATTTTAGCTACAGGTGAAAATGTCTCAACATAATAAATACTAGGTTTCTGAGTGAAACCTCTAGCAACAAGTCTAGCTTTATGTTTGTCAATACTACCATCTGTATTATATTTTACTTTGTATAACCACCTAGACTCTATAATACTTCTTTTCTCTGGAGGTGGAACCAACTCCCAGGTTTGATTTTGAATTAGGGCATTATATTTAGCTTGCATTGCATTGATCCACTTCTCATCCTGAGAAGCTTATTCAAAACTTTACGGCTCAAGTTCATACAAGGTCATTAATGCATGGTATGTATGATGGCTTCTGGTCATTTTCCTAATATCAATAGGATTAGAACTCTCTAACACAAATTGAGCCCAGTTTGGTTTCTTAACTAGGGAGTTAGGAGATTCAGAAGCATCTATATTATCAACACAAGAAACATCATCATGACCATTTACTATATTCTCAATATCAAAATCATAACCATTATTAGAAATATTGACATAGTTAGGTACATCTTAACCATTATCAGATGAACAAAAGCATTTTTCTAAAACCACCACATTGTAGTTTTCCATTACTTCCCTTTTTACAAGGTCGTAAATCCTTAGACCTGTTGCGTTAATACCATATCCAATGAAAACACAAGAGAAAGAAGTCATATCAAGTTTCTTTCTTTTCTTTTTAGGAATGTATAAAGAAGTAGGACTACCAAAAACTTTTAGATGAGAAATATCAGGTTTTTGATTTGACCATTTTTTTAAAGGAGTTGAAAGATGAATAAATTTGGTGGGAACCCTATTTAGAATGTAGACTGATGTGTTCATTTCTTCTGCCCACAGAAATTTGGGAAGACTAGCAGAATGAAGCATAGTGTGAGCCATATCTAAAATAGTCCTATTCTTACATTCTGCAACATCATTAGATTGGGGAGAATGAGGAGAAGTTAATTCCCTTTTAATACCACAATCAATACAAAAAATTTCAAATTCTTTGCTAACATATTCACCCCCATTATCTGTTCTAAGTCTCTTAATTTTATATTTTGAAGAGTTTTCAACATATACTTTAAATTCCTTAAATTTCCCTAGTACATCAGATTTATTTTTAAGAAAATATGACAAAATCATCCTGGCGAAATCATCAATGAAAGTCACAGCATATAAAGAACCATTTAATGAAGCTACTTCAAGATGTCCTCTAACATCACTGTGAATAAGTTCTAGTGGGGAAGAAGAACTCTCTTCAATATGTGAGTGAAAGGGTTTAGTTGTTTTGAGCGTAAACACCCTTCACATGCGTCATGAGAAGAAGACAACACAAGAAAACCTTTCACAAGATTATATCTAGCCATTTCATATAAAATTCTATAATCAACATGTCCTAATATTTCATGCCATAGTTTTGAATTATTCAAACTTTGAGAAACAAAACAGGATGTAGAATGGAAATCATCAAAAATATACAGACCATTTATTTGAATTCCTTCAGCTATTATATTATCATTACTATCCTTGATATACCAAGTATATTTCAAAATTTGAATATCCAAACCATCATGAGTTAATTGAGAACATGTGATAAAAGGTTATTTTTGAGATTAGGAATAAATAAAACATTATTCAACACAACATTAACAAATTTTAATTTCCCTTTCTCTATTGCTTCTGAAGATGAGTTATCACCATGATACACACGTTCATTTATTTTCACAACATCAAATAAAGAATTTGAAACACCAGTCATATGATTTGGTGCACCTAAATCTAGAATCCATTCATAATTAGAGGAAAAATACAATGCAACATATAATGCAATCGTTTTAGGAATAACGTTAGAGCTATCATTTTTCCTTAAATTGTATTTTGAAGAAACAATTTATTTTTTATTTTTATGGATAGGATTCTTAGTTTTGTAATCTTCCTTTTTAGAATTTGAGGATTCTAATAAATACAGATTCAATCAACTTACATATTATATAATGTTGCAATAAATATTTAAATAAACATTACATCATAACATAAGTAAATAAAGAAATACTTACAGGAGATAAATAACACATGTGACATAGTATTTATAGTGGAAAACCCCAAAAAGGTAAAAACCACTTTGAAAATAACCTTTTACTTTAGAGAACTAATTTTAGATCGAGTAAGATCATCTCCTCCTTAAAACCCTATTTACCAAGGGTAAAACCAAATCACTTGATTTGCACACCTTTGATATATTTCCCGAATATATCAAATGTGGACCTAAAGTCCTTTTTATATAAGGTGATCAGGTATGTCTCCCGACCCACCTTTTCAATCTAAATGGTTGACACATATACCTAGGTGAGTGTATTTAATAAATATAAACATAAATGATTCACATTATTAAATACTTGCCTAATGTATATTACATAGGTATGAATATTTAATAATAGAAAAGTATTTCATATTATTAAATAGTTAACCTATATTATAGTGATGGACCAATATTAATTAAGGGTTGGCCAGACCACTTAATCATTATGTTCCAACAGTGTCAAGGGTCAACTTCTGCCAAGCGAACATGCCATTATAGGACCAAGATTGATGCCAAATCATTTGGCTAGTGCGTGGAGATAGAGAAATGTTTAAATGATCTTGCCTACTCATGGGGAGTCTGGGTCCATCATCAAGTTATCAAGCAAGTCATCTAATGACTCAGTTTACATGGTGGATTTCATGAAAGGTAATGAGGAGGAGCTCGATAGTAGACGGTTGACAGGTTTAGCGTCGAGTTTCTCAATCATTGAATACACGAAATTGAGGTGTGAAGCATCCACGTAGGCCCTTTGACCAATTCATGAGTGGTAGAGGTGGTACCAGATTAGTTTTAATAGATCCAAGGTGGAACGCTTTGTTTTATCAACATTGGAAAGTCTGAGCTAAGAATACAGGCCATGATGAGGTTTATTCTAGCTCATGGAGTGAAGACGAATTCCGAGCACACAAAGAGGATCAATTTTTACATGAAACTAAGTCGCGAGTTGTGCATAATTCATATTGGACATCATTGTATGGGTAAAGGTGGGCTCATGAATATTGTAAGCCTAAAGCTTGGTTATCTAACCATTTGGGGAGTTTACCATATGGCTTTTCGAGTGAGTTAAGGAACATGCCTGAGAATGCCAAGACTGCGGCCAAAACTGAGCATCCATCAAGTCAAAGCATGGCTGGAAGAAATATTCATGGCGTTGATTCAATGAGAATCTCATGGGTAAGGCACAAAGACCTTAGGGTGAAAGATAGTTTGGTATTTTGACTGAGCTTGCTAGACAGAGGTTAAAGGAGTTAAGCTCATAGATCGGCTCACTTAGAAGTATGGATGGTGCAGGAACCAGAAGGAGCTCGAATAAGGACATTAGGGTTGACTCAAGTTGAAGAGATCAAGCTCGGTGAGGGAATACATGTATGACACTGGAGAGGAGTTCGATGAGCTCGTGAAGGGGTAAGTAGAGCTTAGCCAGAGAGAGAAGATTTTGAAGCTCAAATCTCATGGATTCAAGCCATGAGATGGGTAGCTTGGTTTGAGCTCAGCATCGAGTCGTTTGAATGGAATGAGATAGTAAAATGGAAGTCGGCATGGTCAAAGCAAGAGGTGAGATAACATAATGAAGAGGATTTCAGTCACCAAGATGGATAGCTCGAAGTGATCTTGATGCATAAAGATGGATTAGTCATAGGATTGGACTCATGGTGAGGAAGGCAGAGATTGTGGAGTCGAGCCAAAGGCAGGATATTTTTGGGAGTTTCATGAATGAAGGAGCTCGTAGTGGTTTAGTCAACTGAGTTGAGCTCGGTGAAATGATGAGCTCATAGAAATTGGGGTTCTATGGAACTAACAAGGTGAGTTCACCAAGGAAACCCAACATAACATGGAAGAATTCACCAATCCACGTGAAATGAGCTTGACTCTCCGAGCTGATCCATGCATTAAGTTCACCAAGGTAAACCAACCCTAAGGGGGAACCACCAGTCCCACCACTTAAAATATCATTAAATTAATATTTTTATACTAATTTTATTAAATTAATATTTTACTAAAATGATATTTTTATTATTAAAATATTTTATTTAAAATATTATTTTAATTAAATGAGTAGATAAGTTCAAACCTTTCATTAATGAGACATGATGGAATGTTCCTAAGTGGTGCAACTAATGTTGTAACTAATATAGGCCATCATGTGCCTTCATTTTAGGACAAAAATTTATGATTTCTCCTCTCTTCGCTCATAGGAATTTTCTATAAATGTAATTTGGAAGCTCATTCCAAGGGGTTGGACATTTTTCAGTATTCCTCTCTCTCTTCTGCAAGCTAGTCTATTGTGAATTGTGGTTACTTTCAAGCCTCTTTTCCAACATTGTAATGGAAAATGTTTCCTCTTCCTCATGTAATGATGCATTGTGCACATGATTGAAGTAATAAACTTGTGTTTTTTGACTAATTATTGTACCTTTCATCATTCTAGATACTTCTTTGTGCCTTTCTTGTGTATGTAGGTATATTGTGCAACTTGAAGTTTACATTACATGTTTTGGGAGTTTTGTGCTTATCTGGGAGTGAAGCTTTGTATGTGGTTGAGTTGTGGTGTTTTTTCATCCTTCTCGTTCTCATCTTCCTTCACTGGGAAAATGAAAACTTGTCTAGCAACACCCTTTCTTGGTGCATCACCACTTCTAGTATAGGTTTTATTTCTTGCAAATCCCTCCCCTTTACCCCCATGAAAATGTTAGCATAGGTCTAGTTAGTTATTTTATTTCATTAGAAGTAGTGTTGTGTTTAGTTTAGGAAGAGGAAATTGGCCTTCTCCATAGGTTCACCTCAAGCCCAAGTCCCCAAAATTGAGAGGTGATCCCATGTTACCCAATCACACCGAACTTCCTATTCACATTTGATCCATTGTGGGGTGCAGTGATTTGGCGATAATATTTTTTGGCATGACTGGTGGGACAAGAGTTGGTAATTCTATTCATATTTGCATGAATCAAAGTACCTGACAACTCCATATCTCTAGATTTCATATCTCATTGTGTTAACATATGTGAATAATTCAGATAAGAGCTTCTGCGAGATGAGAAGGAAATTATCAACATATTGAGCTATCCTTTCTCCTCTAAGGAGAAGGAGAAGAAGCATTTCAACATCACTGGTTATAGCATCACCTCGTAGGGTTCATTAAACTCCTCCTTATGGAAGGTTTACTTAACCCAGGAACAATCAACCTCTCGTTGGTATGGTAGTCCCTCCAAGGAACTAATTTTTTCCTCCTTTCAATGAAATAAGTCCTCTTCAATTGGCTCAATGTGATCCTATCCTTGGTGTGGCACTCAAAGGTTTTCCCTTTTACATAAGGGAAACTCCTATTACTTTGGTGGAACATATTCTCTATACATATCCAACATTTTCACAGTACATAATATTATAGAAGACACTGTTGTGGTCAGAATCCTTGGCACTTCCTTCAAGGGAAAATCACTTCAGTGGTTTCGAGGGTTAGAATTTGGTACTATAACCACTTGGGACATGTTGGGAGATAAGCTCTACAAATAGTTCGAAGACAAGAGTGACCACCTGTCACTCATGGAACAACTCACTACCATAAAGAGAGATCCTCAGGAATACATGAGTGATTTAAACTTCCAATTCCACAAGACTTGGAATAGTATTTCGACACTCATAAATTCTTCTCCAAATAATGCATTTTTGTACTATTTATGAACCTTGAATAGAGATGTAGCAGTTATGATCCATTTCATGGGATGGACTACACTACTTGATTCCTACGAAGTTGCCGCAAGAGTGGAGAATTCCTTGATTCAAGCTAGAAATATATATCCATGACCACCAATTCTACTATCTTCGGATCTTACAAACACTCAACCTACCATTGCTCCTATTCTAGCATCTTACAAGAAATCAATTTAGTCTACTCCTGCCCCTTATAATGATCTATTTGAAGTCAAGTCACTGCTGAAATTTTTTGGGAATAAACTTCTAGTACTCAAGAGGTAACAGTCTCAATATGCTCATTCTTACCAATCCCATAATCAACAATACCAGGCTAACCACCCACCCTTTAAAGTAATTAATAAATCACAAAATCAAGTTGCAAATTAAGTTGCGAACATCAATCCTCTAAACTTTAGGAATCCCCTTACTGTTAGCTCTTCTAGAGCCATTGTACCTGTCCAGAATAATCTAGTTCAAGATTATGAATGGTGTTATCCTTGTTCTCAACCCCAAAATCAAAACATTTTCCCCAATGAAGTTCTTAGCTAGGCCCTTATGGTTCAAAGTGTATCTACTTCAACAGATTAAATGGAAAGTTCATCTACCTAGGAAACAATAGATCAACCACAGACCCTTGAAGAACCCACTTTGCTAAATTGGAAAGGATAATATTTTTGTGGGTTGAATACAGATTCTTTATCAGTGTCAAAAACCACTCATTCCAAAAAGAGAGCAATGAAATATCAACCTTCCAAAGTTGATCAAGCATCCACATCACAACCTCAGCCACAAGTTGTAGTTCATAAAGATGTGGAAAAGAAACCACCAGAGACGCATACTAGTCATGCCACAAGAAAATAAGGTTCTTCAGGCATCACAATACCCAACAAGAACTTTCCAAAGGAGGATTCTAACACCTAAAGAAATATCAGCAAAGTAGGAACAATCCCTTTCAGTATTATAGAATAGATGAAGAAGACCAAACTGAATGTTATTATGTGGGACACACTCTCAATTCCTTCTCAAAGAAACCTTTTGCAAGAGGCTATGAAAAGTTTTGGTACAACCAACAAATCATTGGGTCGTGAGGTAGCAACTGCTACAAGTTTGTGTCAACCGGAAGGGAAACTTATTCCTAAGGTGAAAAAACTACCACCATTCTATATTTTCCTGATCATTGGTGATCATTTGGTACATAATTACGTGATCGATTCTGGTGCCAGCAACTCAGTCATGCCCAAGAAAATTTTAGACGTGCTAGGAATCCAATATACACCAGTTTCTAGAGGAGTTTTTTAGTTGGAAAGCACAATAGTTCAAATCATTGGAGTTATCAAAGGAATCTTGCTTACTATCCATGTATGCCCTATCTTTTCATTCACACAAGACATATCGATCATTGATCTCCCTCCTCTCTTCACCATTTACCTATCACGAGATTTCATTTCCAAGATGGGTAGTTACATGTCAGATGATTGGTCACATATGATCCTTAGAACTCGATACAAAATTAAAGTCACTATAAGGGTGAAACCAATTTGTCATAATCATTTGGATCCCTATATCACTAGTCCTTTAAATGGGAATTGTACCATTCATGATTGAGAGGAGGAAGTTGTTGATCACGAACCAACCACTCTTGTGGAAGAAGTCCTTGATATTATGTTGGATGAGGTAAGTATGGATCATTAGTATGATCCCTATGCTAAGGTGTTAGTAGAAGAATAAGTTGGTTTATTATTTTTGGAAGAGATCGGGTTAGGTACGTATTGTATCCATGAAGAAGGTGCAATCATGCCACAACTTGTTAAAACCAAAAATAACTCCGAAGGACTTTAGTAACTGTTTTTCGATGGTTCAAGTACTAAGAATGGAGTCGGTGTTAGTGTCATGTTAATTTCTCCTAAAGGATATAAATACTTCTCATCTTTTCGACTGCAATTTAGTTGCACCAATAACGTTGTTGAATATGAATCTCCTATGCAAGGAATTCAAATGGCTCAAAAGAAGGGAATCAAATCTTTGACTATTTTTGGTGACATTGAATTGGTTGTACATCAAGTAAGATTGTGTAGCACATCCAAAAATGACTTTTTAAGATCTTACAAGAACCATATTTTATATTTGGTTGAATATTTTGAGGCTTTAGAGATTCATGTTATTCCTAGAAATCAAAATCAAGATGCTGACAGGATTGATATGGTTGGCTCGCAATACAACATACATGTTGATATCATGAAAGAGGGGTGATAATCTATCAAAATTGTGGATCGACCTACAGTTCTTGATAAAGTGAGTAGATGGAAAGTGTTCGATAGTGACAAACAAATTGTTCTATTTCTACAAAAAGAGCCAGAATTTTCTAGAAAAGATCAAGAAAAGTTGCAAGAAGCATATGGTGATCAAATCATACAATTGAAAAGTTACATGCTACCAAAAGGATTAGTTACTCTGGAATCCATATTTAATTCATATGATCAAGACAAAAGACAAAGCTCTAATATGGTGGTCAAAGAAGAAGATTTTGAGGAAGTCAAGGTAAAAAATGAAAAGGTTCTAAATATCAAAAAATTATTTACTCCCGAAGAGAAAGAAGCTTTCATCAAACTTTGTTGAGAGTATCATGAAATTTTTGCATTAAGCTACAAAGACCTACATGGTTTTGATCTAGGTCTATCACAACATACCATCCAATTAGATCCTAATGCCAAAACAGTTTGTCAGAAACAGATGCCAATTAATCCCAAAATTGAATCACTGATGAGGAAGGAGCTAACCAAACTCATTGACACCTGTATAATTTTCCTATCAAGCATTCCTCTTGGGTAGCCAATCAGGTTCCCGTAAGGAAGAAGAACGGATAAATTCAGCTATGCATGGACTTCAGGGATTTGAATCGTGCCTTGTTGAAATATCACTATCCTCTTCCATCAATGGAGTAAATCCTTTAAACGGTGGTAGGTGATAAAATATTTTCCTTTCTCAATGGATATTCGGGTTACAATCAAATTCTAGTCCAAGATTCCAATAAATTCAAAATGACTTTCACTACTAAGTGGGGCATGTACACTTAAAAAAAATTCCATTCGGATTGTCAAATGTCGAGGATAATTTCCAAAGAACCATGGACATGACATTTAAGGGACTAATCAACAACATCATCTTGGTGTATCTTGATGATATAATTGTGTATATTCTAATCATCTAGAAGACCACATCACACATCTAAGAAAGGTCTTCCAAAGATGTAGAGAGTTTGGGGTTTCACTTAATCCCAAGAAATGTATTTTTTCAGTATGTGAAGCAAAGTTGTTGGGGCATGTTGTTTCAGTGAAAGGATTGGCAATCAATCCAGCCAAGATGTGTTTGACTATGTCCTTATCTCTTCCAAGTCACAAGAAGGGTCTCCAAAGTTTTCTGGGAACCATAAACTTCATGTGAAGGATCATTCCTCAATTTTCAGCATTGGTTATTAAAGAAGAATATGCCATTCTCATGGATGAAGGAAGGAAGGGAGAAATTTGAATCCATCAAAACATCCATTTCTCAATCTCCTATGCTGATGAATCCAAGGTTTGATAAGTTCTTTGTTCTTTATGCTTTTGCAGGTCAGGAGAGCATTTCAAGGATCCTCACCCAACAAAATGACAATCTCATGGAACAACCAATTACTTTCTTCAGTCAATCCCTCAAAGACTATGAGCTCAAATATTCATTCGTTGAAAAACAATTATTTGCATTCATTCGATCTTTGAAGAAATTAAAGTACATGTTTTCCAATAACAAAATTCATTTGATTGTGTCTCATCTAGGCATTAAGGAATTTTTATTGAACAAAGATATGAATGAGAAGCATGTTGGATAGATCACGAAGGTGATGGAGTATGACATACATATTAAAGTTACCAAACTTATCAGAGGTAAAGGTTTGTGTCAACAACTTGCTACAGACATGAAATTGAAAGGTGATGATGATGTGAAGCTCCTAAACACTGATGAAGGTAATGGTCAAGTTGATTGGTTATACAAAATGAAGAATTTACTTTTCTCGGGAGTATATCCTATTGACATGGATAAAAATGAAAGACATAATTTATGTCTTCATTCTATATTTTATGTTTTCGTAGATCATGTTCTCTTTCAGAGGGATTTGAACGGTGTTCTCCTTCAGTGCATATGTCTAAAACAGGTAAAAAGGATTTTTGAATAATTTTAAAATGTTCTATCAGGAGGACATTACTCGGCATGAAAAAATGCCACAAAGATCATGAGGGTTGTCTACTATTGGCCAGATTTATTCAAAGATGCCCATCTTTGGGTAAAGAAGTGCAAGGAATGTGCCTTTTTCACCGGAAAGAAGAAGTTGGTGGCTCTTCCACTATATCCAATTCAAGTGGATCAACCCTTTGTTCAATGGGGGTTGGATTTCATTGGAATGATTAATCCTCCATCCAGTGATGGACATAAATAGGTCCTTACTGCAACAGACTATTTTAATTGATGGAAAGAGGTGGTAGAATTAAAAGAGAGTAATGAGAAGACATTTTTATATTTCTTACAAGGCATAATGACAAGGTTTAGTATTCCATTTACAGTCATTTCAGACAACGCAATGGATTTTCTTGGTCTGAATTTGAGTGAATGGGTTGTTAAGAATGGATTTTATCTAAAAAATTCATCTAATTACTATCCACAAGATAATGGATTGGCTGAGTCTAGCAACAAAAATATCACAAGGATTATCAAATGCACTATGGAAACCAATAAGAGGAATTGGCACACACATCTTAAAACTGCTTTATGGGCATATCAGATCACACCTAAAAGGGCCATCAGAAATTATCCTTTCATTCTTGTATATGAAAGAGAAGCAAAACTTGCACTCTCCTTGGAGTTACCTTCTTTGGTGTCATCTCATCAGCTTGAAGTTATGGAGAGTGATCCTCTGATAGCTAAGTTTTCTGATCTCACAGAGTTAGAAGAATTACGGAACAATTATATGAAAACTTTGGAGCAACATCAAGCTCAGGTTAAAAAATTCTTTTGAAAAGAAGGCGTCTGATAGGAATTTTCAAGAGGGAGATTTAGTTCTCAAATGGGATGAAGATAGAGCCAAACTAGGCAAGCATGCCATGTTTGATGCTCTCTGGAGTGGTCCATACATTATCATAAGTTTCAAGGAGGTGAATTTGTTTCATCTATCTTGGCTCAATGAATAAGATCTACCTGTTCATGTGAATGGGATACATCTCAAAACTTGTTTTTGAGATCATTCCACCCCTTGTATAGTTCAGTTAGATGTTTTCCTCCAAGTTATTTGCACATTGTTGTGTGTTTTTGTCATCGTTTTACTTTTTTTTGTTGTTTTTTGTGTTGTTCTTGCACATTATATCATCATTAGAGTTTTTTGGGAGAAATAAGGTTTAAATTTTTAAAATAATTATAGGATATTCCCAATTTCTCAAATGCTCTTTAGGAGTCAAGAATTCATCAGTGTTCACTGGGTCCAGTATATTTCCTATCTAGCATTGTTGGAGAGTTCAAGATCATGCATTATAGAAGGTCAAATCATCTTCAAGATTCCAATATAGACTCCATGCCCAATGGATGACTTAAGGCTACTGGAATCATGCTTAGCAAGCAATCATCCCCAAGAGGTCACCCAAATTGTTATTCAATTTTTACCGTTGGGACAAAATTGGACAACGTGGGTCAATCATACCCTAAAAACAAGAAACCCTTTCAGGAAGTATTTTAGGACATTATAGGAAAATTTTTGTGTTGAAGGCACATCTGTGGAATTACTAGAAATATCAAATCATTTCAGAGTGTTCTCCTATTTTGGGTCTTAGAGGTTAACCAGTTTCTCATAGTGCTGAAGTTTACCTTTATGGGCCCACTTTCCACCAAGGAGTGCGAGAAGTCTATTAAAATTGAGAAATTTTGTTTGAAAGGTCCTATTCTGCTCCTATTAACTCCTCAGTTTTGATAAGATTCTTGAAAGTTAAAAAATTAGGGCAAGATCATAGGCCAATGAACGAGCTAATTTAGTTATACCAAGGTGATAATCAACTCACTTAGTCAATATAATATGTCAGTAAAGTCATTAAAGTAATCAACTCGACAAGCTCGATAGTGATCTGTTCACAAATCTTGGGAACTCACACTAGCTATGAACAAGGTTGGCTCAAGTACGTATAACATGGAAATAGATGGCTCACTCAGTAAATTTGATTCAGAAATTGAGCAACTCAACTCGATCTCTGAACTCATGAAGCATCGAGCCAGTTGGAGGGGAACATACTTCTCAATCGAGTCACGTAAACGAGGGTGATAGTCGAGTTTCTCGATAAGGTGAGATCCCATAGTTTGGGATATTGATCAAAATATAAGGCCGAGATAGCTCGAGTACACTTGGAACAAACTAGCTCAGCATGAGTGTGGAGAGGCTTGATGTAAATGGAGCAAAAAGGAGCTTGAATCTTTTAGTTGAGTCATGCATGTAGGGATTGTACTATGTAAGCCAATGGTGAATTTGGTCAACTAAGACGGTGGCTCGAGTGAGTCAATTGGAAGAGTTCATGAAATAATTTTGGGTTCGTAGATCCGGGTCGGAGCTAATGCAAAATAAGGCAGAGGAGGAATGAGAGATATGGTCAATATGGTTTAGGAGGCCAAGTTATGTGGCTTAGAGGCTTGAGCTAGGAGATTCACAGTCAGTGAGCTCATGGATTCCATGATGGGCTCGATGGAAATGAAACCTCAAGCTCAGGAGACCTGTGAAGTCTTCTTGGTCAAGTTAAGACCAAGGTCGACAAGGTACGTTCAATGAAAAATGTCAGTGATCGGCTCATCGAGTCAGAATTAAAATAAGAGAGAGCTAGTGAGAGAGTACGTCAAGCTCAAGGCCTGGAAAATAAGATGAGCTTGGTCAAGGTTTTGGAAGAGTTTAGCTCGGTGGAAAATTTGAGTTTCAATTTTAAATCTCAAAGATCGAGTCACTCGCCAAGGAAGAGATCAACTCAGTCACCTGAGTTGACCAAGTAATTTGGTAGCCAAGGACCAAGGATAATGAAACAGATCGGTCATGATGAGTTGCATGGAGGAATGAGATCTTAGAGTCGAGCTCGAGATTGAGTTGATGTTCAAATGTCGTAGAGAAAACTTGGTAGAGTTGGCTTATTCAACCAGGCTGAGCATGGTGGGAGTTATGGAGAATTTCAGGAATTTATTAGTCCATTGCCAGTTGGGTGTGTAAAATAGTGCTTAAATCCCACACACCATCATCACCATGGGGATCTCAGGGAGATTAGAGATGAAATGGACAAGTGGGAGTATGAAAATGGAAAATCGAGATAAATGTTTCACATCTAGGGTTTTTGATACTCACATTTCCAAGACACGGACATTCATGTGAGCATGGACAAGTGGGGAAAATAATGATGGTGTGCCAAGGTTCAAATTATGCCAAGTGAACATGTCATTATGGGACCAAGTTTGATGCTGAATCATTTGGCTAGTGCATGGAGGCATATCAATGTTCAACGGGCTTGGCGAGTCTTGGGGAGTCTGAGCTTATCACCAAGTTATCAAGTGATTCATCTAAGGACTCGGTTTACATGTTAGGTTTTACGAAAGGTAATGAGGAGGAGCTTGCTTGCAAACGGTTGAAAATTTTAGGTTTGAATTACTCGGTAATTGAATACGGGAAAGGGTGGTGTGGAGCATCTACACATGCACTTTGACCAAGTCATGAGTGGTCGAGGTGGCACCGGATTATTTGTAAGAGATCCGAGGTGGAACGCTTTGGTTTATCAACCTTGGGAAGTCTGAGATAAGCATACATGAAATGGCGAGGTTGATTCTAACTCATAGAGTGAAGATGAATTCCAAGGACACAGGGAGGATCAATTTTTATGTGAAACAGAGTCGTGAGTTGTGGATAAGTTAACTTGGCCATCATTGCATGGGTAAAGGTGGGATCATTAATACTATTAGCCAGAAGCTCAGTTATCAATCCATTTGGGGAGTTTACCACATGTCTTACCGACTGAGTTAAGGGACATGCCTGAGAATGACAAGACTCCGGCCAAGAACGAGCATCCATCAAGTCAAAGCATGGTCAGAAGAAATATTCATGACACTGAGTCAATGAGAAGCTCATAGGTAAGGCATGAAAACCTTAGGGTGAAAGATAGTTTGGGATGTCAACCAAACTCGTTAGGAAGAGGTTGAAGGAGTTAATCTCGTAGATCGGATCACTTCGAAATATGCATCGTATGAGAACCAAAAGGAGCTCAAATAAATATGTTAGGGAAGACTCGAGTTGAAGAGATCATGCTAAGTGAGGGAATACATGCATTACACAAGAGAGGAGTTTGATGAGCTCGTGAAGGGGGTAAGTAGAGATTAGCTAGAGAGAAAGATTATTTTGAAGCTCAAAGCTCATGGAGTTGAGCCATGAGATGGGTAGCTCAGTTTGAGCTTAGCATCGAGTCATTTTAATGGAATGAGCTAATAAGATGGAAGTTTTTGGGGTCAAAGCAAGAGGTGAGCTAACATAATGTAGAGGATTTAGAGGATTTCAGTCGCCAAAATGGATATCTCAGAGAAATCTTGATGCATAAGATGACTCAGTCATAGGATTGTACTCATGGCAAAGAAGGTGGAGCTCATGGAGTCAAGCCAGAGGGATGATATTTTTAGGAGTTGCACGAATGAAGGAGCTCGTAGTGGCTCAGTTAGCTGATTTGAGCTCAGTGAAATGATGAGATCGCAGAACTTGGGGGTCTATGGAACCGATAAGGTGAGTTCACGAAGGAAAACCAACATAACGTGGAAGAACTTGCCAATCTACGTGAAAGGCTCTCGAATCTTTGAGTTGATCCATGTATTGAGTTCACCAAGGTAAACCAACCCTAAGGGGGTCCCACTGGTCCCACCACTTAAAATATTATTAAATTGATATTTTTATACTAATTTTATAAAATTAATATTTTAATTAAAATATTTTAATAAAATAATATTTTAATTATTAAAATATTTTAATTAAATGAGTAGATAAGTTTAAACCTTTCATTAATGAGACATGATGGAATGTTCCTAAGTTATGCAACTAATGTTGTAATTAATATAAGCCATCATGTGCCTTCATTTAGGCCTAGAATTTATGATTTCTCCTCTTTTATCTCACATGAATTTTCTATAAATGTAAGTTGGAAGCTCATTTCAAGGGTTGAAATTTTTGTAGTATTCCTCTCTCTCTTTTGGAAGCTAGTCTATTGTGGATTGTGGGGACTTTCAAGCCTTTTTTCCAAAATTGTAATGGAAAACTTTGCCTCTTCCTCATGTAATGATGCATTGTACACGTGATTGAAGTAATAAAATTGTGTTTTGTGACTAATTATTGGTCCTTCCATCATTCTAGCTACTTCTTTGTGTCTTTCTCATGTATGCAGGTATACTATGGAACTTCAAATTTCCATTGCAGGTTTTGGGAGTTCTATGCTTATCTAGGAGTGAAGAGTTGTATGTAGATGAGTTGTGGTGTTTGTTCATCCTCCTCATTTTCATCTTCCTTCACTGGAAAACTGAAAAATTGTCTAGCAACACCATTTCTTGGTGCATCCCCACTCATAATATAGGTTTTTTTGGTACCCGGATTTAATCTTCTTCAAAGTTCGAGAAGCATCATGGATTTTGACAAGACACTCAGAGGAAGATAGATGATTATGTACGTCATTTTGTAGATGAGGAAGTGATCTACCTAATTTTTCAGCACTCAGGCTCTGAAAGAAGTGGGTAGCACCTTAAAAGGATGTGATCTTATCCTAACTATTTTAGGTTTTGCCTTTCAAAAAAGGTAAGAGAACCTATTTTGTAACCTCTGTTGTTGAAGAATGCTGGTAAATCCTTCTTTTGCACAAATTTTATAGAGAAGACCTTGGGAAAATATGATCAACACATCAAATCTGACTCTCACGAGAATTCACTTCCAGATTATGGAGATATTTTCAATACAAGGCTAAGGTTACTGAAGACATTTGGAATCATTATCTGTTCTGCATACTTTAGAAAATGGATTTTGTTCTTCTATGGATATATAGAGAAAAACATGGGTAGTTCACGGTAGGATTGGTTATTTGAATAATTTCTTGATGGGAAATCAACAAGATAGATTGGACTTTGCCAGATCCTTGAGAAACTTCACAATAAATGGAGAACTCAGTAACAAAAAGCTTAAAAATAGTCATAACATTCCTTCAACCAGAAGGTGTGCATAAATGGAGGCCCAGACATGCACTTTTTCAAACAATATTTAAGATTCTAGCAGAAAGGCTTGAGTTAGAAGACCCAATAAAACATCAAAATCTAAGATCAATCATGCCTGAGGTACACCCAGAGGATTATAAACAATCTCTATCAACATATGAAAGAAAAGTGATTTTAAATCATATATTTCATTCCCAGATGAAAGCTCTTCTAAAAAATAAAATTGCGGATGCCACTAAACAATCACAAGGATTGAGATCTATGTGATTCAAAGAGATTTTTGATACAAGATTGCAATAGGAACAAGAAAAATTACTTGCAGACATTCTGAAAGTGAAATAAACACAAAATTTGCTAGATATTTGACACAAATTAACTTAAAATATATCAAATTCATCAGCAAGGGAGAGTTATTTAAACAATCTCAGAGCTTTTTGATGGCTATACACTCGTAACCAACTCAACATGAATGAAAATCTAACACAGAGGAAGTTAACCTAGTTTCTCATAAAGCTTTCTCAGAGGATGAAATTTTCTCAAAATTTTCCCATGAAAATGAACTCCCAATCATTTGCATGAGTAATCTCATTGCATTTATAATACACCCTTTACATCCAATTTCCCCCCCCCCCAAAAGAGGAATATTCAGAGCACCTTTGTTGCACATATTGGATCATGATTTGCAGAAGGTGACATTCAACAGACTCACAAAGGTGAATCATTGCAAATATTTGCATCATTGTTCTAATTGAAGGCATATTCTTCATCCTTGGCACCTGTAGCACCTTTTCCCCTCAAAAGAGAAGAATATTCGAGGGACCTTTGCTTGTTACCAATTTGTTTCAAATAGAGACATTTAATAGATTTAGATCGGAAATATTCCATGTGGACCAACTGTGAACAGATCATGTTCCTTGGGCCCTCGACTACTGACTAGGATGATATGCCACAACTTTTCGGGAGTCCCTTTAATCATTCTGATTTTATCATGTGATAAATCTCCTTTTTAATAATTTTTGGAGCCTCTGCATAGCTGGACTCAATAGGTCATCCCTTTTAGTTATCAAGGCACGCCTTTTTCACCTTTTACGCATGTACCTTTACTCATTTCATCCCTTTTCCCTCTGAAATTTTACTCTGCAACTTCTAGATATGGCATATTACGTTTCTGCACAAGCCCAAGCAAAAAATCCACTTCAAGAGTACTTCAGATCTACAAATTGAGCTCCCAAATTGATTCAATTAAACTTTTCAGACCCAAACGACAAAAATTTGCCTAAAATTTGATGAAGAATGATGCAAAAATGCATCTCTAAACATCCTGGAGCTTCAATGGTGGAAAAATCAAATGAAATGCACAGCTACCGTTGATCCTGTGTTTTAAATTTTAATATAAGCCCTTCGCATGGAAAAATGTGATTGCAAATGGGCACCTTTTGACATTTTATAATTTTTTAGAAAAAAGTAAAATGTTAACATTTTCTCTACCCCTCCGCCCTCAGAAAAACAGGATTGACACGTGTCCCAATGCGGGTCCCAGCGGACCTGTGCTTTAACTTACAATTTTATCCCTTTTTCCAAAAAGGAAAAAGTTCCATATTTTCCCGAAGGGCCTGCACCTCCATTTCCCTGCCTACTATGTGTCTCAATGGCACACTTTGAGATGGTCCCGAAAAGTAGATACCCCAAACAAGCGCGGGTCCAACACATGTCTTAGTCTGGCAGAGTCTCCAAGTGTCCTCCTGGTGTTTCTTCAAAATAAAACTCAAGGACTAATCCCCAAACATGCGTGGTCCCTCCACGTGTCCCAGGCCCCTTTAGGAAGTTGCGTGAAAATTCTAAGTACGGGAAGGCCCAACGGAAGCCTCCAGGTGGAGATGTTTTGTGTTGAAGTGAGCCTTAGAATTTCTAAAGTGCCCCGTAGAGCCACATCCAACCAGAAAGGGCCACTTTTCAATTGATGCCAAGAAGTAATTTTGACCGGGAAATTACACCCGTCAAACAGTAAAATGCAGGACAACCACCATTTGAGCCCGGGGAGATAGAAAACATAACAGAGGCCGCAATCTGAAGAATTTCAATGACAAATGGGGCAAGACAAACTTGAGCACCAACACAGGCTCCTGATCAGGGATGGGCACTCCCTGTGAGTGCCACAAGAACAAATAGCAAACCAAGTGCCAAAAAAATAGACCATTGGGCAACAGAGTCAAAGAATAATCTTGCAGAGTAGAATAACCACAACCATCCTCCAAAAAACAAACCAAGAAACCAATAAAATGGCCACCAAGGACCAGGAGGAAACAAAACAGAAAAACACGAAGCAAAAAGAAACCAGAAGACTATACACAGTATAATGGCGAGCATCCCGATTCAAAGAAAACAATTAAGGAAAATATTCAAGTGCCTGCCATTCTGGATATGACCATGCTAAGTAGTCCTGATATGTCTTTAACAACTGATCATATGGTTGTTTTTCTTTTCCATCCAAGTCACTATCTGACCAAATTTCTTCAAGCTTATCCCTTGTGCTTGGGTCAAGTTTTCTAACATTTTTTGAGGTTGCATCAAACATCAAAGTCTCAGGAAAATCATACTACTCATGATACTTGCATTGATCAATTTCATATTCCTTGAAAGTAACATAACTCACAGAGTTATCAATATCAATATCTGTATGTAATACTTCATAAGAAGCGTTGTTGGGGTCCTCAATAAGATACAACATCTTATTTACACTAGGTAACTTCACAAGGTTTCCCTCAATTGGTATGGTGGCATAAGACATGTCCATCTAAACATTTCCACCAACACTTGCAGCCCACTTTCTTGATAACAACATGCCCCATTTGGCAGGGAAATAAAAAATGACAACATCAAGTTTCAGGTTCTTACCTAGATAAGTTGCAAGTTATACCACCAAACCTTTCACACATCCAACAATGGTCACCTCTCTAGATTCCATGGTAGTGCATCTTCCATATGCTACTGTCACTTTGATATCCAGCTCATTCATGACCTCAAGAGGCATGACATTGCATGATGCTCCGGAATCAAACATACAATTGTGCAGCAGTCTGTCCTTAATGGTAAAAAATGGATCAACATTGAACTGAGACTCAACTAAATATGTCCCCAAGTAAACCTCGGATGCTTTTCCAAGCTCTTCCAATGCTGGTGGTGTTTCAAGGTCTGCAATGGTTGGAGGAGGAGTTTCTACAATGTTTACATTTCTGCTTGGGTTACTCTTTTCTTATTTTAATCCCAAGTACTCAAATGCTCTCTTCTTGTGCTTAGGAATCCTAAGCAACTCAACAATTGGAATACTAACTTTGATTTGACTCAAAACTTGGGCAATGTTATATGGAACATTCTTTGGCAAGGCAACATTGGATGGGAGATTAGCAGACTCATCAGATGGCATGGGATTCTTGAAAGTTTGGGCATGAGGAGAAGTATGAATCTTGTTTGGGACAACAAGGCCTTTGGAAGGTGTATCTTTCTTAGGAGCATGTTTAGGAATACTAGTAAGCACTAGAATTTTTATTTTGGCCTGAGGCCATGCCCATTTAGCAACCTTACTCCTAGTATTGTATTCTTTGTCATGGCCAACCACAACATTCATCAGCAACTGCCTATCCTCCTCAGAAGGGATTTCTCCATCGTATTTTTGAATCATTAAAGCTCTTAGGCACTCAAAATCATTATTAGGAAGTTTAAATGCTTGTACCATATCTATCTAAGAAGTAAGAGTGGGAGGAAGTGGTAATACTCAATGAATGCAATCCCAGAAATATTTAGCAATTCTGGAACTCATCAGCTTAGTTGAGGTTGCTCCCTACTATGAACTCATAGAGCAATCCACCATGCATGCATCATCATCAGTGTTATCATCATTTTCATCTTCTTCTACTTGTTGATCTCCTTCGCATGAAGGATGGGGCAGAAAGCATCTATCACACCAATTAATGTCATTGGATTCATTAATAAAAGTAACCCAGGCAGTCAGAGGATTAGGTACCATTCTACTTTCACATGCTTGGGGATGTCTATTTGTAGATTCCATGGGTCCTTTACCTCTGTCTTCTGACCTCTAACCACCCCGAGGATGATTTCCAAATCTTTCATGATTTTGTGCCTTTTACTGGCCTTATGAACTCTGCCCAATTCTTTTCTCTGCCTGGGCTAGTTTGTAGGAGATTTCTTTGACAGCCCCTGCCAAAGTTTTAACAGCCTCCTCAAGATCCACACTCTTGCTTGCTTGAGGTTTTTCTGGGTTTATCATTTTGACACCCTCCCGCTTAGGAGGTTTTCTAACTACTTTGATGTTGTTCTCAATTTGCAGAGCCATAGTAAAGGCCTACCTCAAAGTGTAAGGGTTTTTATCCCTCAAATATTATGTAGCCTTCTTATCAAATGCATCGGCATACTTTATAAGACAAGATTCATCACACGGCCTCAAATTCAATGGAAATCTTCTCAATTTCTTATTAAATCTCATATTAAATTCATGCACCAATTCATTAGGATTATTTTTAATATTCTCAAACTTTGACAAAAGAAACCTAGGGTCTTTTAGGTCACCATACTGTAATCTAAATGCATTCCTCATTTCAGTCCAAGAATCAATAGAGTTATCGGTTAGAGCTTTATACCAGTCCCTTGCATCTTCTTCTAATGTATGAATAAACAATCTAATGTATACATCTTAAAACTCTATTTCTAAATCCTCCATCATATTGACAAAGAGTTTCAAGTGTTGATCACCAATTATTGCATTATTTCCTTGAAACTTAAGCAATATGTTTCTTACATCCTATGGCACAACATTAGGATAGCCATCCATACCTCTAAAAATAATGGGACCAAAAGTATTAACGAAAAATGGAGGTCTGGGTTGAGGCTAAGACATATTATTCTCAGGAGGTTACCTTACAGGAGAAATAGAGTGATGAGGAGTGAGGGGTCTGTGCGGTATAGGGATACAATTTTTCAGAATGACTATCCCCTAATGGTTCTGTCTCTTGGGAAAATTTATTAGATTTTGAAAACATAGGGGCATATCGAGAAGTAAATGTTTCAAATACAGATGATGGACCCTCTCTAGATGGAGAATTTAGATTTATAGAGATGCTACCTAATTCAGAAGTAGTTGAGGAAGTATTGTAATCTTCAACCGCGTGCCGATCAATTTCACCAATTGAGATCTCTTTTCTTGATGCTTTATCTCCCACAACTTCCAAATTTTTCCTCCTTCTGAATTAGACTTTTCAAACTCTGGAAACAACCTTCTACTAGGGTCCACAACGAAGAAAGATCTTCTTCCTTCCAGCTTTGTAGAGATTAATGAAAAATCTACATTGACAGAGGTTAAGACATTGGCATTTGTCCAAAATAAATCAACATAGAGTCGCGACTAAGGATTTTCACCTTAGATGTGCAAAAATGCACTAAAAGATAATCTATCAAATGTTTGTCAGTACTAGAATCTTACAGAACTTATCAGATCTGATCTTCTTTTACCCAAGTTTATCAATGGTGAGGAAAGCTTAGTACAATAACTATAGGAAAAATTAGACAGACAACACACAGAACTTATAACTTTGTTCAATCCTTATAGATCTAATCAGATAATGATGTTTACAAAACGTATTTACACACAAAACTATAAGAAACATTACCAGGGTTTGGAAAAATTTAAATTATTCAAAGAATTCCTTGGCGGGGTCACAAGAAGTGTTGTTGACGGGCCAAATGGATACGAACTGGAAATAAATCAACAAATTAGTCTCAGTAACACAAATCATTCCCCGACAACGGTGCCAGAAGCATTGCTGATGGGTTAAATGGATATGAACCATCAATAAATCAAAAAATCAGTCTTGAAAACACAAACCATTCCCTGGAAATGGTGCTAAAAGAATGTTTGTACCCAGATTTAATTTTCTTCAAATGCCAAGTAACATCATGGATTTTGACAAGAAATTCAGAGGAAGATAGATGATTATGTATGTCATTTTGTAGTTGGGGAAGCTATCGACACTAAAATTTTCCTCCGTAATTCCTATTTCATTAATGTATGTATTAGGAATAGGATGTTGTTAAGTATAATTAGTAGTAGTGTCTGATAGAAGATAACGGCGCTGCCCGTACGACGCTGCCAATAATGTATAGTATGACAATAGTCAAAAGTACAATAGGAATGTTGTGGTAAAAAGTAAATACTTGTCGTAAGTGGTCCAGTAATGTTAAAATGTCAAAGTTGGGGTAAGTAGAGAAGTAGGGTCTACATGATTAGGAATTAGAAATATTATATTGGTAATAAGGACAAGGAGTGAGGCCATAAATATTTTGTGTATTTTATTTGTAAAAAGTCTAAAAATGTGGAACCCATGTGAAATGATAAGGTTTATCTTATCTTAAAATATAAGCTTACATGTACAGATAAGAGTGAAGGTATGGAATATGATTTGTCAGAGTGGATTTCTTATCCTATCTTACAGATAAGATGGATAAGCCTGGAAGTTCTATAAATAAAGAGGCCACCCCCCTCATTTAGCATAGAAGGAAGTAGTGAGAAATATTGTATGAGTAAGTGTGTAAAGGAAGCCATCATTTTGAAGGTGTGTTAAAGAAGCTATTAAGAAGTGTAATTGTGAAGTTTCTCCCATAGTTATTGTTGGAAGGCAAGTGAAGTCAGTAACACTTGAAGTACCTCATGGGTGAGATTGTAACAATTTCATGTTAATATTATAATTTACTCTGATATTTCAGATTTATCATCGTTCCTTCTTATCATAGTCTATCGTATCCTTATGTTATGTTTGTTGTTGTGTTTCCAGATTACATCCACCAAACTAAAGGCTGTGCATTAGTAAATAATCATAGCATGAGGAGTTCCCGGTGAAGAATTATCATAGTGCCAGATTGGTGATGACATTTTGGTTCCGTTGCCGGGACCATTCCTCGTTGGTGGATTTTTTGGAGAGATATTCCCACTTAGTCAAAAATCAATTGGAGGGTAACCTTGTTTTTACTGTGCATAGTAGTTACCATGGTAAAGTCATTTTTGCCATGAATAGTAGTTACCATGGTAAAGTCATTTTTGCTGTGAATAGTATTTACTGCAGTAACTTCACTTTTTATTGTGAATAGTTTTTACCACATTAAAGTCAGTTTTTACCACAGTAAAGCAAGTTTTACCATAGTTTACCGTGGTCATTTCTATTTTCTACTATAATGATTTTAATTATTTGTGCACATAAGTCTTGTTGATTGTACTTGTGGGTTAGTATTTCACTGTGGTTACTTTTGAAAATGGGGAAGATTCTTGTTTTTTCAGCCCAAACTAATGAAGATGCTTCATCTTTCATTCAAGAGTTTAAACGATCTTGTATTTGTAATGGCCGTATAAGAAGGGAACAATGGACTGAATTTTTTCCTACCTTTTTGGATGGTTCAACACTTAGGTGGTTTGAAACACTAGGTGAAAATGTAAAAAACTCATGGGATTTATTAACTAAAAGTTTTCTTGAATAATTTGGTGAGCAACAAAAATATGCATATCTCATGATCGAGATCACAAAGCTAGCCCAAGGAGAGAAGGAGAAGATAAGGGATTATCATGCTCGTGTTCTAGAGCTAAAGAGGAAGCTTGATGCCCAGATCCGGAAGGAAGGATTAGCGGATGGGTTGATGAATGGCGTGGATAATCTCCAATGTAAACACTTCATTCTTGGGATGAAGCCAGAGATCAGACAATGAGTGAAGTATGACCGCCCAGCTACCATTGAGCAAGCAAAGGAGATTGCAAGAAGGCAAGAAGAAAGCATGGAAGAGGAGCCCAAAGAAATTGTTGCTAAAGTAGAGCCTACACCAACACCTTTGGTCCAGAATCCACAACCACTCTTGGTGAGCACAAATCTTTCTCCTAGTACATCTACTGAGTATGAAGATCTGCTCAAAAAGATGGGTCAGTTAACTATTAATCTTCTTCAAGGAAAAGAATTTAGTTCTCAGGGAGGAGATAGAGGTCCAAAAAAAATATTTCTGAAGTTGTATGTTATGGTTGTTATAAAAAGGGTCATTATAAGTATAATTGTCCAGATAGAGCTTCTACATCTGGTAAAGGAGATAATGATAAAGGAAAAGCACCTGTGAATTCTTTTGATGTAGTAGATAAGAGCAGAAATAATGAAGTAGATGTGTTTGTAACAAAAAGAAAGAAAGAAAAAGATAATCAAGATCGAAATGATCCTAAGAAGATGAAAGGAGAAACTAGTAAGAAACATAGGAGAAGAAAGTTGGGTGTGCAGGATTTTCTGATTTCACAAGGGCAAGGACCATACTCCATCTTAAAAGATCTGTCCAAAAGGCCTGCAAATATTACATATGGTCAACTCTTGGATATGTCTTCTGAGAAGAGGCCAGAGCTGCGAAGTGGACTCAATGCTCGATGAAGGAAGGAGGTTGAGGTCCCTATTTTGGAGGCAGACGCAGATCCTTATGCTCCACAAGCTGAGGTATTATGTAATGGTATTTCAATTCATGATGTCTTAGTTAATGGAGGTGCTACAGTTAATGTGATGAATGAGTCTGTAATGAATATGTTGGGTTTAAAAATTGATCACCCTTCAACACTTATGTTAAGGTCATTAAATAAGGGAAAAACTAAACCAGAAGGTGTAGTTTTAAATGTGGCAATATCTGTTATGGGTGTTGTATGTGTGGTAGACTTTCAGGTGATGAAAAATGGTACTGTTGCGTACCCAATGTTGCTGGGAAGACCATGGCTAAGGAGAGTTCATGCAAGAAAATACTAGAATGAAGGTTTCATGACACTTGGATGTGGTAGAGAGAGGGTGAAGATAAACATGATCCCTCGACATCATAAGGCAGAACCTGTGGATTCAAGTGATGAAACTAATGATTGGACATCCTCTGATTACTCTAGTACCAGTGAAGTGGACACTGAAGATGAAGAAAGTGAGGTTGATGTTTCAGTCATGGATATCCTTCTAGTCACACCAACTCATGACCCCATAAAATTATCTGAAGAAGAAGTTGATGATCATCTCCAACAAATAAAGATTGGTGATGTTGTGATGGAGAGTGAGAAGGAATCCTACCTCCAGCTCTTTTGAAGGTACATACACATATTCACTTTTGATTACAAGGAACTCCGTCAAGTAAGTTGGGTAGAACATTCTATTGAGCTGGTAGATGGTGCTAAGCCTATAAAGCAAATGCCATATAGAATGAATCCTAATTTTTCCAAGACTGTAAAAGAAGAAATAGATAAGTGTCTTGATGTAGGATTCATATTTGCTATGGAGAATTCAGAATGGGTTTCTCCCATTGTGATCTCAATAAAAAAGAATGGGAAGCTACACATTTGTGTTGATTACAGGAAGCTCAATAAGGCAACAAAGAAGGATCATTACCCTCTTCCATTCTCAGATCAGATCTTGGACGAAGTAGCTGGCCAGGAGTGTTATAGTTTTGCTGATGGATATAGCGGATACAACCAAGTCCGTATAGTGGAGAAAGATCAGCTGAAGACCACATTCACCACTCCTTGGGGAACGTTTGCTTATAGAGTTATGCCTTTTGGGTTGTGTAATGCTCCAGCAACATTCCAGCGTTTGATGAATAGGGTGTTCGAACCCTACATTGGGAACTTCATCAGAGTATTTCTGGATGATTTTTACATCTATGGGAGCAAGATGGACCACCTGCACCAGATGGAGACAACATTTCAAAGGTTAGATGAAGCACAAGCCTCACTAAACCCTACAAAGTGTGTCTTTGGATGTTCTAAAGGTGTTTTGTTAGGGCATGTTGTATCCAGAGATGGTATTGGTACTGATCCTGATAAAGTTTCAAAAATCAAAGATTTACCATTTCCTATGAATAGAAGTAAGTTGAGATCATTTTTAGGCCATGTGGGTTACTATAGAAGGTTCATCAAGAATTTCTCAAAGATTACACAGCCACTAACCCAGTTCTTGAAGAAGGATGTTACTTATGAACCAGGAAATAAGGCACATGAAGCTTTTGAACAACTGAAGGAAGCCCTGGTGTCTTCACCTGTTTTAAAGAATCCAGATTGGAGCAAGCCATTCATTGTGTACACTGATGCCTCAGATGTAGCACTAGGAAGTACTTTGAGCCAAAAGGATGAAAATGGGAATGAACATCCAATTTACTTTGGGAGCAGACAAATGAGTAGTGCTGAGGTAAATTATACTGTAACTGAAAAAGAGGCTCTAGCTATCATTTTTGCTGTAAAGAAGTTTAGAAATTACTTGCTAGGGCAGAAATTTATAGTTGTAACAGATCATCAGGCTCTAAAATATATTGTCAATAATCCTAACCCATCAGGGAGGATAGCAAGATGGATAATTTTGCTACAAGAATTTGAATTTGATATTATAGATAGGTCAGGAAAGAAGCATGTCAATGCAGATGCACTCTCTCGAGCCTATGATGGTTTAGGATCATCTTGTGATGATGATGATTTCCCCGATGCAGCATTGTTATCCCTTGACACAATCCCTAGTGAATACATAGATATTTAGAATTATCTGAATGAATTCAAGTTTCCTGATGGTGCCAATGCAAAGACTAAGAGAAAGATTACTCAAGCCAGTCATCCATATTCTATTTTGCATGGAGTATTATTTCGAATAGGACCTGATGGACAGTACAAGAGGGCAGTTGGACGTGATCAAGGGAAGGAACTGCTAGAAGAATTCCACAATGGTACATGTGGAGGGCACTTCTCTGGACAACTTACAACAAGAAGGATCTTGGATGCAGGTTATCACTGGCCCACTCTTTTTAAAGATTGTTATAATTATTGTAAGACATGTGATATTTGTCAAACACATGGTAACCGTAAGACTTCATCAGCTCCATTATGCCCTATTCTTCCACTTGGTCCCTTTGAAAAGTGGGGAATAGACATTGTAGGTCCACTTCCAACTACCTCACGCCAAAATAAGTATATTGTAGTTGGCACAGATTATTTAACCAAGTGGGTTGAAGCTAGGCCATTGAAAATAACTTCCATGGATGAGGTGGCAAGGTTCATATATGAACGCATTGTCACCAGATTTGGTTGTCCATTAGAAATTGTAACAGATCAAGGAAGCCACTTCATTAATGAGGTGGTAGAAGCCCTAGTCAATAAGTTTTCTATTAAGCACAGGAAGGCAACAACATACAAGCCAAGCACAAATGGACAGGTGGAACGAACAAATTTTGTGTTGTGTCAAATTCTAGCAAAAGATGCAGCCTTGCAGGTACATAAATGGGATAAGAGGATTCATGCAGCATTGTGGGCATATAAGGCAACATCAAAGTCAGCAACAGGATACTCCCCATTTCAGTTGGCTTATGGCATTGATCCAGTTCTTCCTATTGAGTTTGATATTCCCACGGTCAGAGTAATGGAAAATGAAAGAATGGATGAAAGTGATTCAGTAAAAGAAAGGTTGGTACATCTTCATTTGCTAGAGGAAATGAGGGAAATAGCTAAGGATACAAGCTATAAGAAGAAAATGAAGCAGAAGGAATACTTTGATCAAAAGATCCAATGGTCTCCATTTCATGTGAATGACTTGGTTCTAGTATATGATTCCAGATACAAAAAAAGAAGACAGAGAAAATTTCTTCCAAAATGGATGGGGCCCTACAAAATAGCAGTTGTGCATGAAAATGGTATGTACCGACTGGAGGAATTGGATGGCACTCCCATTACGAAATGGGTCAACCACGACAAGTTGAAGATTTTCCAAGCACCAGAATAGTCTACTCTGAGGACGGAGTAGAAGCTAGGAAGGGGGAAGATGTTGACACTAAAATTTTCCTCCGTAATTTCTATTTCATTAATGTATGTATTAGGAATAGGATGTTGTTAAGTATAATTAGTAGTAGCATCTGATAGAAGATAACGGCACTGCCAGTATGACGCCGCCAATAATGTATAGTATGGCAATAGTCAAAAGTACAATAGGAATGTTGTGGTAAAAAGTAAATAGTTGTCGTAAGTGGTCCAGTAATGTTAAAATGTCAAAGTTGGGGTAAGTAGAGAAGTAGGGTCTACATGATTAGGAATTAGAAATATTATATTGGTAATAAGGACAAGGAGTGAGGTCATAAATATTTTGTGTATTTTATTTGTAAAAAGTCTAAAAATGTGGAACCCATGTGAAATGATAAGGTTTATCTTATCTTAAAAGATAAGCTTACATGTACAGATAAGAGTTAAGGTATGGAATATGATTCGTCAGAGTGGATTTCTTATCCTATCTTACAGATAAGATGGATAAGCCTGGAAGTTCTATAAATAAAGAGGCCACCCCCCTCATTTAGCATAGAAGGAAGTAGTGAGAAATATTGTATGAGTAAGTGTGTAAAGGAAGCCATCAGTTTAAAGGTGTGTTGAAGAAGCCATTAAGAAGTGTAATTGTGAATTTGCTCCCATAGTTATTGTTGGAAGGCAAGTGAAGTCAATAACACTTGAAGTACCTCATGGGTGAGATTGTAACAATTTCATGCTAATATTATAATTTACTCTGATATTTCAGATTTATCATCATTCTTTTTTATCATAGTCTATTGTATCCTTGTGTTATGTTTTTTGTTGTGTTTCCAGATTACATCCACCAAACTAAAGGTTGTGCATTAGTAAATAATCATAGCACGAGGAGTTCCCGGTGAAGAATTATCATAGTGCCAGATTAGTGATGACAAAGCCATCTATCTAACTTTTTAGCACTCTGGCTCTGAAAGAAGTGGGTAGAACCTTAAAAGGATGTGATCTTATCCTAACTATTATAGGTTGTGCATTTCAACCAAGGTAAGAGAACCTATTTTGTAACCTCTGTTGTTGAAGAATGCTGGTAAATCCTTCTTTTGCACAAATTTTATAGAGAAGACCTTGGGAAAATATGATCAACACACAAAATATGACTGTCACGAGTTGTCACTTCTAGATTATGGAGATATTTTCAATACAAGACTAAGGTTACTGAAGAAATTTGGAATCCTAATCTGTTCTGCATACTTTAGAAAATGGATTTTGTTTTCTGTGGATATACATAGCAAAACAAGGGTAGTTCATGGTAGGATTGGTTATTTGAATAATTTATTGGTGGGATATCAACAAGATAGATTGGACTTTTCCAGATCCTTGAGAAACTTCACAACAAATGGAGAACTCAGTAACAGAAAGCTTCAAAATATTCATAACATTCCTTTAACCAGAATGTGTGCATCAATGGAGGCTCAAACATTCACTTTTTCACACAATATTTGATATTCTAGCACGAAGGCTTGAGTTATAAGACCCAATAAAACATCAAAATCCAATATCAGTCACGCCTGAGGTACACCCAGAGGCTTACAAACAATCTATGTCAACAGATGAAAGAAAAGTGATTTTAAATCATTTATTTCATTCCCAGATGAAAGCTCTTCTGAAAAATGAAATTTCAGATGCCACTAAACTATCACAAGGATTGAGATCTGTGTGATTTAAAGAGATTTTGATAAAAGATTGTAATAGGAACAAGAAAATATACTTACAAACATTTTGAAAGTGAAATAAACACAAAATTTGCCATAGATTTGACACAAATTAACTCAAAATTTATCAGATTCATCAACAAGGGAGAGTTATTTAAACAATATCAGAGCTTGTTGATGGCTACACACTCATAACCAACTCAACATGAATGAAAATATAACACAGAGGATGTTAACCTGGTTTCTTAGAGGATGATCTTTTCCCAAAATTTTCCCGTGAAAATTAACTCCCAACCATTTGCAAGAGTATTCTCATTGCATTTATAATACACCCTTTACATCCGATTTCCCCCCCCAAAAAGAGGAATATTCAGAGAACCTTTGTTGCACATATCGGATCATGATTTACATAAGGTAACATTCAATAGACTCACAAAAAAAATTCCAGGTGTTTTCAAAAAGGTGAATCATTGAAAATATTTTCATCATTGTTCTAACTGGAGGCATATTCTTCATCCTTGGTGCCTACATCACCTTTTCCCCTCAAAAGAGAATAATATTCGAGGGACATTTGCTTGTTACCAATCTGTTTCAAACATATACATTTAATAGATTCAAATTTGAAATCTGCCATGTGGACCAACTGTGAATAGATCATGTTCCTTAGGCCCTTGACTAATGACTAGGATACCATGCCACAACTTTTCAGGAGTCCCTTTAATCATTCCAATTTTTTCATGCGATAAATCCCCTTTTTAATCATTTTTTGAAGCCTCTGCATAGCTAGACTCAACAGGTCATCCCTTTTTGTTCTCGAGGCACACCTTTTTCACCTTTTGCGCCTATACCTTTACTCATTTAATCCCTTTTCCCTCTAAAATTTTACTCTGTAACTTCTAGATCTGGCATATTACGTTTCTGCATAATCCCGAGAAAAAACTCCACTTCAAGAGTACTTCAGATCTACAAATTGAGCTCCCAAATTGATTCAATTAAACTTTGCAGACCCAAATGACAAAAATTTGTCTAAAATTTGATGAAGAATGATGCAAAAATGCATCTCCAAACATCCTGGAGCTTCAATGGTGTAAAAATCAAATGAAATGCACAGCTACTATTGATCCTATGTTTCAACTTTTAATCTGAGCTCTCCACATGGAAAAATGTGATTGGAAATGGGTCTGGGGGTACCTTTTGACATTTTATAATTTTTTAGAAAAAAGTAAAATGTTAACATTTTCTCCGCCCCTTCGCCCTCAAAAAAAAGGGCTTGACACATGTCCCAATGTGGGTCCCAACGAACCTGTGCTTTAACTTACAAATTTATCCCTTTTTTTCCAAAAAGGAAAAAGTTCCATATTTTGTTCGCAGACCCGTAACTCCGTTTCCCCACTTGCTACGTGTCTCAATGGCGCACTTTGAGATGGTCCTGGAAATTAGAGACCCCAAACAAGTGTGGGGCCAAAGAGTTTGGTAGAGTCTCCAAGTGTCCTCCTGGTGCTTCTTCAAAATAAAACTCAAGGGCCGGTCCCCAAACATGCGCGGTCCCTCCACGTGTCCCAGGCCCCTTTAGGAAGTTGCGTGAAAATTCTAAGTACGGGAAGGCCCAGCGGAAACCTCCATGTGGACATGTTTTGTGTTGAAGTAAGCCTTAGAATTTTTAAAGTGCCCCACATAGCTGCATCCAACCAGAAAGGGCCACTTTTCAACTTATGCCAAGAAGTAATTTTGACCGAGAAATTACACCTGTCAAACCATAAAATGCAAGACAACCACCATTTGAGCCCAGGGAGATAAACAACATAATAGAGGCCGTAACCTGAATAATTTCAATGAGAAATGGGGCGAGAAAAATTTAAGCACCAACAGGTTTTATTTCTTACAAATATCTCCCCCTTACCCCCATAAAAATGTTTGTATAGGTCTAGTTAGCTATTTTATTTCATTAGAAGTAGTGTTGTGTTTAGTTTAGGAAGAGGAAGTCGGCCTTCTCCAAAGGTTCACCTTGAGCCCAAGTTCCACGGCTTGAGAAGTGATCCCATGTTACCCAATCACACTGAACATCTTGTTCACATTCTGGCCATTCGAGGGGTGCATTGATTTGGCGATAACAACAATTATAACTGATATATTTATAAATAAATATACTATAGAATAGGAGACTATAAATTTATATAAGATAAATCGATTAAAAGATATATCAATTAAATTTATGAAGCATGATTAAAATCATATCATAAATTTAATTATGAATAAATATTAATGGTGGCCAAGTATATAGGGGCGGGGACCCACTTAAATTTAAATAAAATGTTTAATCCAAAAATCATCCATGTAACCATAACATTGCATTAATATTTCTAAACCATAAAAATTGGCATTAAAACCATAGAGTTTGATCTTTTCCAAAACATCTAAGTCATAATAATAATATCCACATAGATCAAAATATATCCATATCATGATATTTATGTCTAACTGAATCCAAACCAATTGCTAAATCAAAATACCAATAAATCCACTAAAACTAAATAAACATTTGTCCCAAAATATCAATATGTCAAAATAAAGCATAATACTTCAGTCCTCTCCTATCAAATCAAGAAAGGGTGCGCCATCAACTGCCCTCTTTACAATATATTCATAAGACTCCAAATTTAGCAGAGTATGAGTAAGAGTGCCCGAGTCACCATCAACTTCCAGCTTGACTCGCTTCATAGGATGAAGCTCTGTCGGTATGGTTGAAGAGGACCTAACACATTTAAGGTTTGCACAAGATTTCTCTACAGTGGCTTCTGTAAGGGGAAGCAAAAGATTATGCAAAGGAGGGTCTGAATATAAGGGCCTACTGGATGCAGGTTGAGCATAATCAAAATCAGAAGGATGATGTATAGAATGATGGCATTGACTTCAAGTTGACTGTGGATATGATGATTGTGGGTAGGATGACTAGGGGTAGGATGACTGGGGGTAGGCTAAACAGGAGGAAAATCTATCAAATGTAAGACCTAACTCAAAATAGGCTCACGATAATCAAAATGAATAGATACTCGATTTGGACCACCTCTACGAACAATGGGGCCATGTCTCCAAAATGAGTTTGGGCCCCTTCATTCATCTCGAGGAGTACCCTTATGACCATGTGAAGATATTTTATTACTATGATCTCAATCCGAGTTAAATCTATGACTTTTTTATGAACCCCAACCACTCCTACTGGAGGTAGGCATCTGCCAAGTTATCATAATGATGATCATATTATTCAGAATTGACTAGTTTCATAAAAATTCATAGTCAATCAGATATGAGATCACACCATCATATAGAGAACTATCAACTCATCAAAGAGATATTTCACTATATGGAACTCTTTAAACTTATTCAATTATTAGAAATTATAAATATTATTTCACGGTCACCACCAAAAAACCTAAAACCAAAATTCCATGTTTGTTCATCATAAGAAACTTTCCACTATTATCCCCTAAAATAATTTTATTACATGAATCATTCGATAGTTCAAAGTAGAAATAAACTTCTAATACTGTCATATTCAACATTTCATGCCGACCCATTTGAGCAAAGTTGAGAAAAATATTACCATGATTTTTATAAAATCTTTCCAAATATGTATTCTCTCACTGAGATGCTTATACCCAGAAACCATAAAAAATAATACCATAGATGAAACCCATTTACCGAACATAAAACAGTATCATATGCTAATATTTGTGAGAAGACAGTCATTAATAGAGCTTTACCATTCATTGACTTCTCAGAAATGGTAACTATAAATTTTTCAGGAAACAGTGATTCAATCAAATGGAATAATGTCTCTACATCTACTTAGATAGTTTTAGACAACCCTATTACCTCCACCTAAATAGATATCACCACAAAAAAATGTCCAAGAACACTCCAGCACCATCAATGAAGGTAAAAAATGGAGGCAAACCAGACAGAGGAAAAAATGATAGGGCTTCGTCATAATAGAAACTGAAATGTGAAGAACAAATAAACTTCACAATGAATAAATGGAAGAGGGGGGTTCAAGGTCAATCATTCAATGCTCAGATACCTCAAGGTCTATTATAATAAAGCCCAAATCACTAACCATAAATTACTGCCTCCTCAAAATTTTGTTCCACTACTGACCTTGCCATTTGGTGAATTCATAAATTTTAACTAATGGAGTGATCTTCCACCTTTTTTTAAATTTTTCATGAACCTATATAAGGTGAGTATTGGATTAAACATATATCACCATAACTTATAACTCAATATTGATAACATGCCATTCAAGGGCTCTAGTATGTATGCAGCTAGGTTTGAAAATTCAAACAAAGAGTTCTTGTCGTGCAGGTAATGTGCAGGAATGAATCATAAAATATCACAATGAAACTTGCAACTTCCAAAAAACATCACATCATCCAGCTCATCATATAAATGTCGTAAAATATGACATGAATCAATGAAAGTGATTTTATTGTTATCTCGCTACTTTTAGAAAGGGAAGAAAATAAAGATCACAAGGTGAGCTTGGAAGCTTAATGTAGTCAACATAAATTGGAACTCAAATGTCATCTTGATAACTCTGTGATAGTCAATCTTCAAAGTGTCTAGCTTAGCATAGATATATCAATGTGAATAATTCAATCATATTAATGCCGACATGCCAATGTATCAAAACCACTTTAAACATGAAATGATAATCAAATTAATGCATTTAAATAAATAAAGTGGCCCATGCCATACACTTGTAACATTAATGCAAAAGGGACATATAAGGAGGACACTCAAAATGTGATGTAAATTTTTTTAATGGCTTAGGTAAAATCTGAGGTATAACAAGTTGTGATCTTGAGTTTAGAAGATCCCAACAATCAAATTGAAGTGCATGGATTTCTGTGACACACTGGTTATTACAAGATACTCATTAAAGGTTATGCAAAGATTTTCATGCCCTTGGAAGATTTTTTGAAGGCCAAAGGAAAATTCTATTAGGGTGACATGCAATGAGAGGTGTTTGAAACATTGAAGAAGAGGCTCACCCTTGCACCTATTTTCACTTTCCTTTATGGGAAAAACCTTTTTCATGTTCATGTTGATGCTTTTGGCATGGAAATAAGTGCAATGTTGGCACAACCAGGAGAAGGTATTGTGGATCATCCCATTTTATTTGCAAGCAAGAATTTGACACCTACGGAGAAAAATTCTACAACCACTGAGCATGAGACTTTGTCTATAATCTATTCACTGTAAAATTTCAGGAATTACTTGTTGGCAACACCATTCATTTTCTATACAGATCATGTGGCACTCAAGTATTTGGTCAACAAGCCTGTTTTGCAAGGGCACATATGCATGTGGATACTTCTGTTTCAAGAGTTTGACTTCACTTTTGTTGTGAAAGGTAAGAATAATTTAGGTCTTGATCATTTATCAAGGATCAATTCTAGTGAGGATGCACATAACATTAAGGACATAATGCCCAATGTATATCTTTTCAAGTTAAATTGTGCACCTGTAGACTTAGAGGATATTGCAGTGTTTTTACACACTGGACAAGTGTTTGAAGGAATTAATACATTGGAGAAAATCATCTTGTTATATGCATAGGACCTTATTAGTTGATTGGTGGATATTTGTACAAGATAGGTTATGATGAAGTTTTACACCGTTGTGTTCTGAAGCATGAGCACGAGGCTATAATGGAAGAATCTCATGAGGGAATAGTAAGAGGGCATACGTTGGTGATGCCACAGAGCACAAGATTCTAATGGCTGGAATTTGGTGGGAGACTTTGTACAAAGATACTAAGGAATATGTCAAGGCATGTGATCATTATCAATGACTTGGGAAACCTAGAAGTAGAGATGAGATTCCATTACAGCCTATTGCAAGTGATGAGCCTTTTCAAAAGTGAGCTATTGACTTTATAGGTCCTATTTTACCACCCATGTGTAGGACTAGCACACGCTACATTATTATTTTCATACATTATTTCACATGGTGGGAAGAAGTAGCACCTATAAAGGATTGTACAACAGCCACAACAACAAGATTCTTAAGGGATAATATTATTAGCAGGTATGCATGCCCATTAAGCTTGACAAGTGATAGAGGAACTCATTTCCTTAATGAGAAAATCATAATTCTATTGGCAGAGTTTATGGTGGCACACCATAAGACTACTCCTTATCACCCACAAGCTAATGGTACTATAGAAGCTTTCTACAAGATCTCATGATAGACATTGACAAAAATATGTATTGTTGGTAGAAAAAGATTGGGATGATAAAGTGTCAGCTGTAATTTGGGCATATAGGATCACCTATAAAAGTTTTAATAAGGCCACACCCTTTTAGTTGGTGTTTTTCATAAAGGCTATATTACTTGTTGAATTCATGTTAGTATCCCTAAATATTACACGCATAGGTGGGCTAGCTGATGAATAAGTTGTTGAAGAGTGCATTGATAAGCTAATGCAATATGATGAGCGGCATGCCATTGCACATTGGAACCAAAAGAATAAGAAGGTAGGGCAAAAGGCATGGCATGGTATGAACATTAAGAACAAAACATTTATAGTTAGCAAGATGGTCCTTCTCTATGACTCCAAGTTTACACACCACCTAGGTAAATTGAAAGCACATTGGTTGGGACCTGTACGCACCAAATTTTCACTTGCTACATTGTCAGAAAAGGTCCAAAGTCCCCAATGATGATTCATTTCTTTTCCAAAGGTTTTTGAGCTCCTTTACCTCTTTGTAGTATATATTTATAGCTTATATTACCTTACTTAGGCATTTCTTACTTTTCTGTAGCTTTCCGCATTGCTTTCCCTTTAGTTTTTCCCTTTAGTTACAAAATTGTCACCCTGCCTGGGAGGTGGTTGCGCAACCGCTGCCCTACCTGGCCGGCGGTTGTGTAACCGTCGCTTCACACATAGTGGCAGTTCTATGTGAATTGTCTAAAACTTTCCTAGCGTGATTTGGATGTGTTTTAACTCACTCTAGTTCACCTCTAACACAAGTTTATTGATCAATTTGGCTTATTTTAAGCTTGACTGATTTGTATCAACCTCCTCTTTAACTACTAATTTCTAATTAAGATTTTAACTCCCCTTCCACATTGTTATGTGCCACTCCATTGCTGCCAAATGGCTTAGACCATTTCCTAGCCAACCTTCTATAAAATCATCACTTCTTCTGAAGAAAATGGTGAAATATTATTTGTGTATCTTACTTAGTTGAGCTGCCACAATCTTGCTAGAAACTGCACATCCAAGCTTTGTTCTCTTTCGTTGTCTTTCTTCTGCATGTATTGTAACCAGACTGCCATCAAGCTGCGATCGCTCCAGAACTTTCTTCTTGTTGCTTCCTTTTTATTCTCAGTTCTCTGGACTCATGTGGACACAAAAGATTGGTAAAGACAACTAAGGGGACAAAGTGATACCAAAACTGGCATTGCCTCTACACTGTAATCTCATGTTAGGGGTTATTATTTAGTTCTTCATTTCTTCATTTATTTATGAATGTATGCACAATTATCAACTAGAGTAGAAGAAATCATTTGATTTATTGCAAATAGTTAGATCATTTCCAAGAAGCTTTCACATCTTCTATAGAAGTTTCTCATGATAGATCCTTCCCTTCCTATCCTTGTGGATTTGTGAGGGAAGAATATATAGGGGAAGCTTGTTATATCACCATAGATAATAACAAATTTGTTGCAAATTTTGGTTTCTATTAAATCTTCTCATATTCTTGTTATCCATGTTTCACCCCCCAGGAAAAATATTGGATCAGCCACGACCCTATGCGAGAAGAAAGAGAAGAAACAGATCTGTCACGTGACTCCATGTCTTAAATCTATTTGATAGACTCGGGTAAGCTCTAAAATAAAAAGGGAAAAAGTCAAAGTTTGAACCTAAGTCAAAGCCAAAGCAGGGAGTCGGAGGAAAAGGTGAAAAATTTCCTTTTGAAAAAATGGCACAAAGGAAAAGATTGGAGCGCACCTCCCCAGCCAACAAAAGGGTGCCACGTTTTTGGTGGATTTGCGGGGAAAAAGTTCAGGAAAAATTTGCAGGAAACATAAGGAAAAACAAAGAAGGCCATATCTTTTGATCCAGAGCTCCATTTTTTATGATCTTGGTACCAATGGAAAGATTTGGAGATTCTCTTCTTCATGGAGTCTTCAATTTTTTTTGGTAGATATTTGTGGGAGAAATTTGCAAAATTCGTTTTGGCGTGGAAAAGACAAAAAAAACTAGTTCTAACCACTAGATTTAATGAAGTATGGGTCATTTTATTTTGTCTGTGAAGTAGATACATGGGATTATGAGCTTTTACATCAAGCCCATCAACAAAGGAAGAATTAAAACACATTTTGAAAAGTCATTGAAAGAAATATTGCAGGATTCAATTTTTCCCTCTTCTCTCTCTCTCTCTCTCTCTCTCTCTCTTATTCTTTCTATATATTGTAACACTTCTCATTTTTAGAATGAGAGACATTCTAGGCATAGAGAAACTCTATCAAATTTGTTTCTTGACACCATTTTTGAGCAATGAACCTTCTCCCATGCCTGGAAAATGTATTTGTGCCTCTATTCTGGAAATGTAATGGTTTGTTCACCTTCTAGAGCAATAAAAATGTGTTTTGTGGCATTATTCAATGCTTTGCATCATTTCATTGTTTCTATGTCCCTCTCCCTTTTAGTCTTGGTTTTTTGTGCATGTATTTCACATTTGCATGTGCAGGATGTCATGTTTCATGGATTTTAATTGATTATTTGTAGATCTGGCTTGTGTCACTTCTGTCTGACCTCCCTCATCTCCATTTTTCTGTTTCTTTCTCCCTCAACAGAATATCTCGCTCCCTTTTCTTGGTGTTATCACCTTGTTAGTTTAGGATTTCCCTCTTTATGCACTTTCTCTCTCCCTGTCTCCTTGGAATTGTTAGATTAGGAGTAGATAGTCACATTTCCTTCCTTAGGAGTAGTTTAGCATTAGGATTAGGAAGAAGAAGTCAGATTTCTCTAGAGGGCCATCTCAAGTCTGCAAGTCCCACAGCTTGAGAGATGGTCCCATGTTATGCAAATCACACCAAATGACCTTTCCTTAGAAAATTAGATCCATAACTCATTTAGGGGTGCTATGATTTCACATTAATAGTTTTGGCACACCCAGTGGGACAGGTCTAAAGCACCTTACCACTTTACTTCATCAGGTTCAATGTTCTCTTAGTGAAGGTTTCAACCTTTGGAGGCACTTTCAAGCACATCTAGCGACTCCATCTGGTCAAAAACCCATTCTCTGAGTTACAGACCTTTTCCATCCATTTCCACTCATTTCACCTATTTTCTTCTTCCATATCTTTCATTTTCTCCCATTCCATGAGGTTGTGCAATCATGACTTCATTCCCTTTATATAACTCACACTTACAACAATGCAGTCCACCTCCAATGTATTTCCCAACTCCTCCAGATCAACATTATGATCAGATCCAAAACCATTATGCTTACCCATATGAGAAGTGTCAAAACCTGTTTGACCATGAAGCTCATCAAGGACAAGGGGATGCATATAATGGTGATAGTTATGCAAAGGGTGCTGGTTTACTAGAGAAGATTTAGAAAATAGAGGCTAGCATGGTTCAATCAAGGGCAACAGCACAAATGAAGGAATTTCAGATAGGTTTTAGGGCACCTTGTCTATGGGAAGGCCCTTTTCAAAGACACTACAACCCTCAAGAGAAGCTATACTTCATGATTGGAATGTTTCCCCAACTTGCACAATGGGAAGAAGAGATAGAGGCCTACAAACTTGGTGCCAGGAAGCCTTGTCAATGGGTAAATCCTACACCATTATCTAGTAATTTTCTCTCTACTCCTCAAGCAGCACTGTCTAAATTTGGGCTTTAATTTCCAAGCTTCCCTTTGAATTTTGATCCAAGTGTGAAATCCATTTCTCCATCCCCTAGTCTTCCACCTCATCTCAGTTCTTTTGTCCTTTTTCCTTCCAAACATCTATCCCCTCCGAACAAACAAGAAGTTACACCTCCCTCCCCACCATAAACAATTGCAAAGCTGGTTGAATCCCAACCTGTCATTCCTCTTGCTTTCCCAAGCCCATGTTGGGAAGAGACTCAAGAATCCATTCAAGGAGAATAGCAATAAGAGGATCCCAATAGAAAAGAAATGACAGACAATATGAAGAGTTGGACTGCCAAATTTTGGTTTACAAAGGTCCCCTTGATGATCAAGCCAATAGAGGAGGTCAAAATTGAAGAACCAGTGGTGGCTAAGGCTGAGTTTGTAGTAGAAGAAGAGTAAGAACAAGAGGAGGAACAATCAGTCCCAAGCCCCATTGAAGAGGAGCAGCTGGGAGAAATCAAATCAGCGTTGAGGCCACTCAATGAAGAAGGCATCATTGAAGATTTTTTGCTTTCGTTTCAAGGGCCTGATTTGATTGATGAACCCATGATGGAGGAGGACCATATAGTTTTAGAGGCCCTAAGTGTGGAGTAGACCACATAAGAACCTTCAGTTCTTCCTCCCACTTCATCCCCTTCAAGCTCTAATGTTGAAGAAGAGTTTGATCTTTCAAACTTCATGTTTGAGAGTGAAGGGAGCCATGGTGATCAAGTTACAGATCAAGAGGATGTCATGAAGGAGATAGAGCACTTGCAATAGAACAAGGAGGCAGACTATCTTTCAGACTTGAGAGATTGCTTTGATGAAGAGGAGTCCATGGAGACTACATCATTCGCTCCTCCATCTATCTTCCACACACATGAACCTACTGCCATGAAGGATAATATTCAAGTGCAAAAGCTTGCACTCCATAATGGCCCTATGGAACAAAGGTTGGAAGGTCTTGATCTTCCATGTTCTTCAAAAGAGGAGGAAGGTAGAAGGAAGGAGGATGTCACCATTTCTCCCACGTCATTCATTCAAAACGGTCCATAAGAAAATTCCATTTTCAGAGTTTAAATTCAGAGTAACAAGCACATCCATCGGATCAGACTGTGCCCAATTATGTACTTGGCTTCATTGGATCCAAAGGAGAATCCACAACCAGTCATGCTTGCCTCTAAGCATGAGGATGATATGCAAAGTACCAAGGATCAGTTTCCATACCTCTTCAATCCAAATGTAGAGCAACTAAAAGAGGTATTGGATTTGTCTCCAGTTGATACTTTGATGATTTTGGTGGAATACCAGCTTGTAATCAGTTTTTCACTCATCCAACCAGCCATGTTTAGTTCCAAATCAGTTGCATGGCTGCCGTTTTTTAGGAAGGGAAGTTATTTCTTCCTACCAATTGTAGGCTTTGTTTGAGCTCCCTTTTATCTTGGTTAGAGTAGTGTAGGTAGGTTTGTTTTCAGTAGAAGAAGTGCTTTTGCACACTCTACATGTTCCATTTGGAGCATGTATGATTTTTAGTTTGTACATAGTTTTTTGTGTTGTTGTTTTACTCTTGCACAGTGCATTGTAATGTTTTTTTGGTGAAGATCAACTCCAAGTTTTAGTGGGTTTCCAAACAGCCCAGGGGTTAGTTGCCAAAGTTTAGATTAGTAGTAGACTATCACTCATGACTCCATGCCCTATGATACTTCAAGGCCACTGGTCTCTTCATCTAGCAGGCAGCTATCCCTGTGAGTCACCAAATTATTATCCATATTTCACCCCCCAGGAAAAATATTGGATCGGTCATGACCCTGTGTGATAAGAAAGAGAAGAAATGGCTCTGTCACGTGAATCCATGTCTTAAATTTATTTGACAGACTTGAGCATGCTCTAAAATAAAAAGGGAAAATGTCAAAGTTTTAACCCGAGTCAAAGCCAAAACGGGGAGTCGGAGGAAAAGGTGAAAATTTTCCTTTTGACAAAATGGCACAAAGGAAAAGATTGGAGTGCACCTCCTCAGCCAACAAAAGGGTGCCACTTTATCAGTGGATTTGCAGGGAAAAAGTTAAAAATTTTCCCAAAGCCAAATTTGTAGCAAACGTAAGGAAAAATGCAGAAGGCCATATGTTTTGATCCATAGCTCCATTTTTTACGATCTTGGTACCAATGCAAAGATCTAGAGAAATTTGCAAAACATGTTTTGGCATGGAAAAGACAAAAAAAACCAGTTCCAACCACTAGATTTAATGAAGTATGGGTCATTTTCTGTGGTTTGCAAAGTAGATACATGGAATTATGATCTTTTGCATCGAGCCCATCAACAGAGGAAGAATTAAAACACATTTTGAAATGTGGTTGAAAGATAGATTTTGGGATTTGATTTTTCCCTCTTCTCTCTCTCTTATTCTTTCTATATATTGTAACACTTCTAATTTTGAGAAAGAGAGACATTCTGGGCATAGAGAAACTCTGTCAAATTTATTTCTCAATGCCTTTTTTGAGCAGCAAACCTTCTCCCACGCCTAGAAAATGTATTTGTGCCTCTATTCTATAAATGTAATGGTCTATGCACCTTCTAGAGAAATACAAACATGTTTTGTGGTGTTCTTCAACCCTTTGCATCATTTTTTTGATTCTCCATGCCTCCCCCTTTCAATCTTGGTTCTCTGTGCATGTATTTCACATCTGCAGGTGCAGGATGTCATGTTTCATGGATTTTAATGGATGATTTACAGATCTGGCCCATGTCACTTTTGTCTGAACTCCCTCATCTCCATTTTTCTATTTCTTTCTCCCTCAACATAATATCTTGCTCCTTTTTCTTGGTGCTATCACCTCATTACTGTAGGATTTTCCTCTTTATGCACTTTCTCTCTCCTTGTCTCCTTGGAATTATTAGATTAGGATTATATAGTCACATTTCCTTCCTTAGGAGTAGTTTAGCATTAGGATTAGGAACAAGAAGTCGACTTTCTCTGGAGGGCCATCTCAAGTCCGCAAGTCCCACAACTTGAGAGATGGTCCCATGTTATGCAAATCACACCAAATGACCCTACCTTAGAAAAGTAGATCCATAACTCATTTGGGGTGCTATGATTTCACATTAACAATTCTATCTTGGAAGTTGTAAGGGAATAAAATATTCTCAGAAGCTTTAAATCTTCCCGTGTTTTTGAGTTAGGAAGAGGATTTGATAATCCACAATCATTAATTGGAAAAAGCTTCATTTAAATTAGAATAGATTTAATATACTATTGCACAGATAGATAGCTACATCCATCTTTTTTTTTATAATATTTGTTAATTAGGATTAAAATAAATTTATTTCTTCATTTCTTCATTATTCCAAAAAGTTCCCGAAAAACACAAAAATATTTCTTTTAATTAGATTGATTTCTTTTCATTTTTTATATCTTTTATATTGGAAAATCGAAAAACATAGTGTAGCTTTTATTTACTTAGATTAGTTTATTATTTTCTTTCATAGATTAAAATTGCACAAATGCACACATGACCATTTAAGGACCACAATAGCCAAGAACATACGGTAGCGATCCTAGGGTCCCCCAACCGAACGGACCTAAACTACTCACAAACATTTACACAGGATTACGTATGCTAGTTTTCTGAACATCGCCACTACTACGTGATATTATCTCATAAATGAACATCCTGAATATCGAAGCCTAAAAATCTTATGAGTTTTGGACTACTCTAGCCTATTGAATTTGGAATTAGCGGGACCAAGTCTCTCTCATTTATTCCATGACCTTTCTGAGACATTATTAAAAGGCGTTTGTTGGTTTTCCACGTATCCCATACCCATTAGAGAGGATTTCGATGGAGCTTGAATTTTATTAGAGTCTTTCTATGGTTATTCTTTCCAACCTATCCATTAGATGCATTCAGGTTAGAAGGGGATTTTTGTCCCTTGACGTGCAGATCTTGATATTGCACGTTGAGGACATTATTTTTCATTCATAGCTTATTCATCCCATTTCCACATATTTTTATCCACATATCACATATTCACCTTATTTCCCCTACATATAGTCATTAACGCATTCTATATTTTTTGTCCCGACCCAACCTCGGGAGGTCAAGTGATACTGAAGGTCATGTGTTGATTTTCAATAGTACAAATTGGTGAACCCAACATGAAGAGCTAGTCTCTTTCTATTTCCATTTCTTTCATCCATCTTCCCCATCTCCCATTATTCTATGGGTATTCATATACCCCCTGAATATGTTAGGACAGGAATACAGTTGACCCATTTTGGGTCTTGAAGCGTATTACTATAAAATGGGTATGCAACAGTCACCCTCGCTATCTGGGTGGGTTGACAACTATTCAACAAATATGCCCTCACCTCATACTCCTCCTCCACAAGGGACCAACAATGGTTCATCAGTCAAGATCGAGGAGATTGACCAACCTTCACAGAATCCACAACATGACAATCACCAGAGAGTCAGGTCCCAATCCTAGGGTTTTGTTCAAACGACAAATCATTATGTAGTCTAATTCTCTCCCATTATTAGATGAGGATTTCCTAGCTTGCTACACCTGAAGCAAGCAACGCTTCAACAACATAGATCATTCTCAGGACCGGATACAACAATGTGTTGATGTTCTTCTCCATAACGACTTTGTTACCCCTCCTCCTACATGAAATACATCCATAGAAGGGTGGATTCCTAAAGATCAAGCTATAACACGACATCACGTACCTTTACCTCCTAACCAAACTCAAAACGTACCCAAGTTGAACACAACACCATCTGTGGGTGATTTAATTTCAACATTGGTAAATAGGGCTAGAGAATTGGAGCTTGCTTAGCCCTACCATGCTACATCTTTTACAGGGCAGGGTAGGATTCCCTAACATGCGCTAAATTTTGGCCATGTTCCCTCGGCACCACCTACGCCTTTGGTTTACACAAGAATTCCTGGCCCCGGAGATATCCTTACTACATCGACCAGATTGGGTATGCCCCTTTACACCTCGTACAGATACCCTCAACACGTGCCAACCGGAAGTACGTTCTCAAATTCTCTCTTAATTGGTAATTTGATGTTTCGTGGTTTTGTGCCTCCTACTTCATACCAAATTAATGTTCCCCCATATCTGCATATTTATTCTAAATCACTATAAGGGGGCATGTTCTCTTTTCCCTACTCATATTCTTAGCCATAGAGGATGCCTTATGCATTTACAAACGTTTACGGTGCACCATATCAACCACCTCTTATGCCTACTCCACCTGCCCATCAGGGGTTGTCTATAGTAGAGTCCTACGCATTAGGCATGTATATCGAATATATTAAGGATCCTTTGGAATTTATCGTATGATGCATAATGATTATGTGACCTCTTCCTGACTTTCCAAATTTTAAAGGGCACGGGGATCCAAATGCACATATCAAGGCATAGGTAACCACCATTAGAGAGCTACTCCCATGGGATGCAATTGTAGCTAAGATCTTCCCTAAGACCCTCGAGGAGATCACTCTCAATTGTTATTATAGGATATCTGAAGCCTCAATACACTCCTTTAAGTAACTCATGTTTGATTTTATAAAGGCATTTGACATGAACAAGTTGTTAAGAACGGGAATCAAGGAATTTCTCCACTTAAAGAAAGAGCATAACGAATCTATTGTCCACTTCATTTAGAGGTGGTGGTAGGTCCTCTACTCTTCTGCGAGTGCTCCAAATATGGATCATATGGAGATTTTCAACCTATTCCTTCATTCCCTTAACTGGAAAACAAAGGAAGAATTCCAAAATTCCCCCCTTAGGAGCTATGAGGAGGTATTAGAACGCGCTCTCTGGATTGATCAAATGACAATAGATAGTTGTCAAAAGATCTATGGTTTAAATGGGAGATTGATCACTCCCTCCTAAGGTAATTTAAATTACCCCAACAATTCCAACAACAATCAAGGACCTAAGGTCCTTAATAAGAACTATGATGTTATAACGGATGGCGTAACTGATCAAGCCAAAAAGTCAAATGTTGTTAACACTTCAAGTGCAAACAATGTCAATAACAACACAAATAAAAATAATTAGAGGAGTAATAATTTCAATCCTTTAATCAACGTGGTGGATTTTAATAATCCTCCACCTCCACATCAAGTTCAGGCCCAAGGCCCCAATCAATACCCAAATGGGTATCAAAATCAATATCAAAACCAAGGGCAAATGCATCCAAACTTTAACAACCAATAGTTAAACAATAATTGGAACTGTCAACTACAACAGAATGTAAATCAAATACCTTAGAAGTATGATCCTGACCTTTATTATGGTTTCCATAGGGTCCACAGACATGATGCCAAAAAATTTTGTGACTGTAACAAGTTCATACAACGCCTACCAGAGGACCAAAGGCAACTCTTCATCAAGATTTTTTTGACAAATCCTACAGTGCCAACACAGAATTCTAGCATGGGGCCTCTTTCCCCTCAAAACACTCCTCTTAGAATATTTAGCATCCCTCTTCCTACATGTCTAGATAACAAAAAATTAAACCCTCATGACATAATCAAGGGTAACCTCATGGGATAAACATGAACCACAAAGCTTCAACTTCTTCAAACCCAGTGATAGCACCTCCGTTGGATGGTTAGAAACAAACTAAGATCATGGGTATCATCGAATTAGATACTGAGCCCTAAATTAATGCATCCACAAGAACCCATGATTACTTAATGTAACCTATTCCCATCTACCCATCTATAACTAATGACACTCCAATACTTTTGAGGTCAGTAAGGGCATATGATCTGATTCCGGACTTACCCAATACCTTTTCTCACATTTCCTTCTTGGATTTGTTGAAGAATTCTCCTTATCATCAAGATTTTTTGTTATAATCATTGGGTCTTGGTCACTTAATTAATGTTACCCCTCCACCGGAAGTGAAAATCAACCACATAGACTTTGAAATCTATCCTCCTGGGTAGCCTGAAAGAGATGTTGGATTTGTCTTTCGACATCAGTAAGATGCCCAACTGATGTCTGAGTTGGCACGTAGAGGTGACCCAATGTTGTATTTATAGGTATAGATTTATAATAATTATGTCAAATGTGTAATGATTGACGATGGGGAAGCTTTTAATATTTTCCCCTTTTCATTCCTCCAAAAGTTAGGCTACAAGGAAACCAACTCTTCCTCAACTAGAAATATGTTGAGAGGCTAAGACAATATCAAAGCAATGTCCATAGGGACTATAGTATTCCCAGTTACTCTTGGACCCAAGACGGTTCTAACTTAGTTTTATATTATAGATAAGGAAACCAACTATAATATGATTCTTGGATGACCTTGGATCCATCGTATGAAGGAAATCCCTTCCACACTATTCCAGGAAGTCAGATTCCTACATTTGGGGAAATTATTCATCACTCAGGGTGACCCAAAACCTTTTGATATTTACCTATCCAACTTAAATAAAAAAATATGGGGGCCTTATCAAGTTCGAACTCCTCGCCAATCAGGCAAACAAACCTAAAGATAAAATGCCAAAGTATAAACTGATTCCCACTACGGAACTAGAAACCTCAATTTTGATTGAGGGGTTTATTACAACTAAAGATGAAACTATTATTGTTGAGACAATATCAATGGAAACCATGGATAATATTGTCAAGATTTTGGAGAATTATTTTCATATTCTCCTTCCTTTTGACTCCCTAGGCATAGGACATGCTAAGGACTTGGCTCTCTTCCAGCCGAAGAGATCTGCATGGTTGAGGTCTCAGAAGTGGAGGAAGAAGATACTAGAAATGATCAAACATCAATCTTCCCTAACAACTGTTGGACACTCAACTATGATGGAGTGAAGTGTCATTTTTGTGTTGGGGCAGGCGTGATCATTACTTCCTCAGAATAAAAGGTTATGCATTTTTCCTTTAAGCTCAATTTTGAATGCATAAACAATGGTGTCGAGTATGAGGCTCTCCTTCTCAGTATCATTGTAGCAAAGAGAATGGATACTTGCAACATTAGAGTTTTGGGTGATTCCCAACTAGTCGCCAACCAAGTTTTAGAAGTTTACAAAACTAGAGCGGAGCATCTACAGATCTATAAAAATTTCATGCTTAACCTAAGGAAATGTTTTGAATTCATATTCATTGACGCTATCCCATGCAAACAAAACATTTTAGTTTATTCCATGGCTTTTTCTGCTTCCCACTTTTATCTAGACAGAGATTTGGAAGATTTTGAATTCATTGTTTCATTTCGAGCCAAACCCCTAGTTTGAAAAATTCCTACCAGTCCAATTCTAGCATATGTTGAGACTGAGAATGAGCCTATCACCTTATATTATGTAGATAATGATGAAGATATACTAGGTTACCTTAATGCGCACACTGACCTTCATCTTACACATCATAAGAGGTGTTTCTCTCTCATACCTCACCCTTCATCCTATTTTAGAGATCATGCAATGGTTCCTTCCTCATCAGAAGGCCTTGAGATCTCTGAGGTAGAGGAGGAAAGAGAACTAGAACTACCTCCAGCCCCACTCGAGTTTAAAGAAGGAAATGTATTTTTTATCGAAGGGGCCATTGATATAAATATCGGGACTAAGGAAGACCCTAAGATATTGAAACTTGGTTCTTCTTTAACTCTGGAAGAAGTGGAAATAGATACAAAGTTTCTCAAGGAACATTCAAAATCCTTCACTTTCATATACAAATAAATGATGAGAATTTATCCCCATGTCGCAGTCCACAATCACGTAACCAAACCTGACACCAAGCCCAGCAAAATAAATTCAATATCTATGAAGCCAAAATTGGCTTTGATGGTCAAAGAAGAGGTTATGAAATTCCTACAGGTGGGGTTCATCAAAATTGTAGGTTATTCAATGTGGCTATCAAACATAGTCCCCGTTCTCACAAAGAATGGGAAAATTTGAATATGCATTGATTTTTCAGGACAAAAACAAAATGTGTCCCTATGATGATTTCCCATTACCATCTATCGATGTCATCATGGATTCAACAACTGTATATGATTTGTTGTCACTAATGGATGGTTTCTCAGGTTACAATCATAGTAGGATCTTTAATGAAGATCAATAAAATACCATTTTCACCACTCCTTGGGGTACCTATTACTACATGGTCATGTCGTTCATTCTTAAGAATGTTAGTGCTACCTATCATTGGGAAATGACCTATATATTCCATGATCTTATTCACAAGATTGTGGAGTCGTACGTTGACGATCTTCTGGCTAAGGCCAAAAAGTGTTACAATCACCCCGAGGTGCTTTGCATCATCCTCTCTCATCTCATTGAATATGGTTTCACGTTAAATCCAGAGAAATGTGTATTTGGAGTGACGGGAGGGAAGTTGTTGGGTTACATCATCTCTTTATGAGGGATTGATATGGATCCAGAAAAAAAAATCAAGTAGTTCTATAAATGACCCCACCATTAGACGAGTCAAGCATTAGGTACTTTCTCAGAAAGCTCAGTGCAATCCACTGTTAGAGTAGGTATTTACCTTAGCTCATGTTCACCTAGGTACTTTATTGTATTTATCCTCACCCACTTATGTGTGTGGATATTTATTTTATCTTATTTATATATTAGGAGATATTATCTAGTTGTTAGGTATAGTTCTTTCCTTGATCTATGGTATTGACTAGTTCTTTCCTTGATCTATGGTATTGATTAGATCCTTGATGTCTAGTTCTCTCCTAAATCTATGGTCATGACTAGTTCTTTGATGACTAGGTATTTCCTTGATTTATGGCTTGATCTACGACCTTGACTAGTTCTTAGATTTTTATTCCTTGCCTATATAAGCAAGGCCCATTCTCATTGTATTTCATTGAGTTCCATAATAATATACGATATTGTTGCTCATTTGTTTGCAAAGTTTTATGTAAAGTTATTCTGAAAAATTAATTTCATCTTATTGATCATGATGTTTGATTATCATTTGTGTTTTTGGCTTGGTATGATCTGGTTATCCTTCCTTTTATGGTATCAGAGTAGGAGATTGCTATTGACATCCGTTTGTAAGTTTTATTTTGTAAATAAATTATTTGTATATTCATATGGGATTTGTTCGTATTTTTTTGTTGTGTGAGGTTTCATGAAAAACAGAGGCTTCCATTGGATCCAAAACATAGCAAAACCCTAAGATTGACTCTAAACTCGACCATTTCTGGAGGCAGTCTTTGTGCTCTTTCCACCACAAAAATTGTAAACCCTAAGGTGGCTTATTTTCTTGTACTCTTTCCATTGGAAATATTTATTTTGAGAATTGCACTATAGTTATAAAGTGCCATATTGTAACACGCACTCATTATAAAGTGCCAAATATGGAGTGTTGTAATCAATTGTGGACACAATTTCGGCTGAGCCCAACGTCCTAAATTTTTGGGATTTGCATTCTTGTATCTATCATGGATTTTGAGAATGATATGCTTTTCTCTGAAGTGTGTGGACTTCAAGAGGATATTGTAAAATTTGTGGAAGAAAATAGATCACTCAAGAAGCAAAATTTTACTCATTCACGATAAGGATACATTAATACACTTCCTGCAGCAAAAACTTGCTAGCCTACATCATCTCTATAATATTGTGGACAGTCATGTCCATGCTCCTAGTCCACTTGCAGTTGTTTCTCTTGTACCCACTGACATTGATATGCCAATATTTGAGTATGTTACTACTCTTGATGCTCCTAATCTTGTGAGGCTTGTTACTACATGCTCTTCCACATTCGTGCTTATTTCAGTAACACATGTTGTGTATCCTACTTCTGCTCATATGCATGGATCTTTTGAGAAGCATACCACTGCATTAAGTTCTCACATGCTCCGTTCTATGGGTTTCACTAGTGGAGGTATTGGCAGACATTCATAGGGTATTTTTTCCCTTATTCCACATTTTAAGTGGAATTCTCACCATGACATTGATTCTTGAGCAGATACTTTATTGGGATCACACATTGAAAGAGCTCCTATTTTTGTTCGCTTGCCTCTTTCTGAGGATCATGAGCAACACATGAGTTATGCATCTTCACTCAAGATTGAGAAACCTGAGATTTTAGCTGTCAAACATGATCAACCTGACACACATTATGATGTTCCTTTGCATGCACCCATTGTGCATTTTACACCAATTCATATGCAGGCATCTTCTTCATCCATCCGTGTTGATTTGGGGTGGATATCTGATCACTCATGATGGTGACATAGGAATTCATTGAGAGGATTTTACAGGCATGGATCCTCCACCATTTGGCCTCTTGCTCCACTTTCTATACCTTCTATATTGTAATGCTTCTAATTTTGAGCATTTTTATTTAGTAGGTGTAGTGTATCTCTCTTGTTTTTTGAGAGATTTTGTATCTCTATTTTCAACACTTTTGACATGTTGACAGTATATCTTGTGGGGGATCTATTCTGGTGAATTCTAGTGTTATTTTTTCAGTGTTTCGAGTAGTTGATTTTGGGAAACTTATATAGATTTGTAGCATCACTCTACCCATTCAGCAGTATGGGAGGGTGTGGTGCTGATCCTACTTCTTCAGGTTTTGTGTCCTTGCTTTGTTACCTTGTCTTTTCTTGGATCGTGACACTCTAGAGTTTTTATCCTTGCCTTTTTGCTTTAGTTATTGTTCTTGGATCATGGTACACCTATTTTCAGCAGTTGATCGAATTATGTTTTGTGTTTTTTTATACTTTTGACATCACTCCGTTGATAGTCTGCTTGTATGGAGCTATTCTGGTGAAGCCTAGTGTTGGTTGTTTTTGAGTTTTGTGATTGAGAAGTGGATTCAGACCACAGTGCACACCAAACTTCTTCAACATTGTACAATTTTATTGATCTGAGCTTCTTGGGATGCCTTGCAGTGGGTTTTTACTCTCTTTACTTTGTTTTTACTGGTTTTGAGTACCTTGTGGTGTCTTTATTTCCCAGTTATTGTACATGAGTACCTCATCGGGCCTAGTTGTCAAGACTCATACTATGGACATGCCACTTCTATTTTTTCCCCTAGCTTCACTTCAGGGGGTGTTAGAGTAGGTATTTACCTTAGCTCATGTTCACCTAGGTACTTTATTGTATTTATCCTCACCCACTTATGTGTGTGGATATTTCTTTTATCTTATTTAGATATTAGGAGATATTATCTAGTTGTTAGGTATAGTTCTTTCCTTAATATATGGTATTGATTAGATCCTTCATGTCTATTTCTCTCCTAAATCTATGGTCGTGACTAGTTCTTTGATGACTAGTTATTTCCTTGATTTATGGCTTGATCTACGACCTTGACTGGTTCTTAGATTGTTATTCCTTGCCTATATAAGCAAGGCCCATTCTCATTGTATTTCATTAAGTTCCATAATAATATATGATATTGCTACTCATTTGTTTGCAAAGGTTTATGTAAAGTTATTCTGGAAAATTAATTTCATCTTATTGATCGTGATGTTTGATTAGCATTTGTGTTCTTGTCTTGGTATGATCTGGTTATCGTTCCTTTTATCCGTAATTTTATACCTGATTTAACCTTTGATATTCATCTGATAAATAATTTTGTAAAAAAGGATTGATGCAACATCTAGAGGGATGGGTGTCATAAGGCATTTTAATTGGTCAAACGATTCCTTCTATCACCTCCCACGCTAATTTCTCTAAAATAAAATCACACCCTCATTTTATATTATCGGGAAACAGATGTCTCATTAGCCTGCATGTTAGCACAAGAAGATGATGACAAGAATGAAAATGAAATTTGCTTCATCAGTCGTATGTTGATAGACTATGAAACACATTATACACATGAAGAAAAACAATGTCTCGCTATAGTGTTTGAAACAAAATGGTTAAGGCATTACATGTTTAACCAAGAAACATGGGTTATTGTTAAAATAGATTATCTTCAGACATTCCTAACAGAGGGTTCTTTGTCCAAGAAAGTTGGATGCTTCATAACCTTAATGGGAGAATTTGAGTTAACTTACATCAACCAAATAGTGTGTCAAGGGACAAATCATTGTCAATTGGTTGGTAGACAACCCGTTAGATAGTGGATATTTTCCTCAAGTTTATATAGTATGTAGAAATCAAACCTCCCATTACTGTGTGTCTATGATATTCATATATTGTCATTTTATTATGGACCAAACATACCCTGAGGGAGAAACTTAGTATCAGAGAATACCGTTACGTGTCATAGCCACCAAGTACGTGATTATAGAACAAGTTCTCTATCAAAGAGCCTTTGATGGAATGATGCTAAGGTGTGTTGATGACAAAGAGTCCAAAAATATTCTCTATGGAGCCCATAGCAGGATTTGTGGAGGTCATTTTGGAGAACATGCAACCACTAGAAAGATACACCAGATGGGATATTTCTGGCCCACCCTACAACACGACACAGTAGAGTACATACGCAAGTACCACAAGTGTCAGGAATTCTCTCATGAGATTCATATACCTTCCCAAGCTCTACAACCAATTGCAACACCTTGTCCCTTTTCCACGTGGGGCTTAGATTTGATAGTGAAATTTTCTCCCTCATTAACAGACGACCACAATTTTATAATTATGGCCACATAATATTACACGAAGTGGGTTGAGTCCATGCCTCTTACCACCATTATGGGGTTTATAATTGCAAAGTTCATCTTGAACTAGATCATATTTTGGTACGAGGTCCCACAGGTCATTATCTCTGATAATGGCACGTCATTTAACAATGAAGAGGTGTGTTAGTTGTGTGAAAAAATCAAGATAAATCACCACACAACCTCTCTAAATTACCCTCAAGTCAATCGATAAGTTGAGGTAACTAATAAGACGTTAAATTCCATCCTCCTAAAAACTATTAAGGAGAACAAGTGTGATTGGAATTTAAAGCTATGTCTGGCCTTATGGGCCTGTAGAACATCAGTAAGAACACTGATGGGGGAAACCCCATATTCTTTAGTATTCATTTCAGAAGCAGTTTTACCGCTTGAAGTTGAGATACCTAGTCTCTGGATATTGTTACAAGGAATATTAGGAGAAGAAGGATATCATGAAGCATGACTTATTGAGCTAGAAACCATCGATGAAGCTCATCTCAGAGATGAGGTGAACCATAGAGATTACACTGATTAGATGTGCTAGAAGTACAATAAGAAGGTATATGAACGTGAAATATTCATTGGAGATCTAGTATTGAGACTTGACAGTTGGATAGACAAGAAAATTGACGAAGGAAGGAAATTCAGGCCCAAATGGTTGGGGCTATATCAAGTCATGGAGGACTATTAAAATGGGGCATATCACTAGTGTACACTAGAGGGTGAAGAATTTTGTGAATCCATCAACTCTCTTAACCTAAAGAGATATTACGCATGATCCATCTACATATTTACATGTATACTATTTCATCCACGTTGCATTCTCATCTGCTAGATCATTTTGTAAAATTATAGTCAAGAAAACTATTTTTCAAATGAATTTCAAACTTCTAAACATTGGAAAAATATTAAATCCATCAACTCTCTTCAAATATTCACCATATTATCATCAACATTTCTAATCATCTCTCGTCCATCCAGTAAGTTAAGACATAATTTTGGCATTAACCCTACCAAGGCATGCATACTTGGTTCTGCCCATAGATATCTTCTAGCATAGGTGTCTTTGTTCATAGTTTGTTCTGGAAGCTTCCTAATGTCATATATTTCCCAAAAGAAACATCTTTAGTAACAAAAGCATTCTAAACACTTTACCTGAGTCATTTGTTTTCCTATCTCAGCCTTCGATGGTAATCCTCACATCTTATTGAATTCATGGGGTTGTAGCTAGGGGCAAGCCATCCCTCCTAAAATCACAATTCAAATTTAAAACTAAAAAAATGATATAAGTCAAATCAAATAAATGAAAAAAGATTTCATTTACAAATAAAACTACACTTCCTTTCCCTACCAATCTTTGGTGATGAACCCGTGCCTCATACTAGTGGCGTGAGGTTGGGAAAGTAGGGAAGTGCCCTTATTTGCCTACATATTGTCCTTGGTGATGATCCCATGCTTCTCACTGGTAGCATGGGGCAAGGTATAGGGGGTATTTTCACAATAAGTTAATAAGGTATAATAAATTTAGCAAATAAAAGGTGCTTTGAAACTTCAAATCCAAAAAAAGTGAATTAGATGTATAAGTTCCAAGAGAGTCAAAATATTAAAACCATATTTTGTCAATCAAGATGCCATCTATGGATCTAAGTCTAGATAAACTTGCAAGCAAATCACATTCTAGACTATGTAGTAAAACTATGTGCAGAGTTAGGTTGTAGGTTCCCAATTGGATTTTTGTAAAAATCTTCTCTTTCTCACATTTCTTCCATTCATCAAAATCATACAACTCATGTCCCTTCTGGATCTTGTGGTTGAGCCCTCACATCTTACTAGTTGCTTGGGGTTAGAAGTGGGGTGAATTCATTTCATTATCAAATCATTTCATCACATTTTGCCAACAAAACAAGAAGTACTAAATATTGTTTGAAAACCAAAGTTTTAGATTACATTATGTTTGCATAAGCATCATATAAAAAATAACAAAAAAAATATTTCTGTTTGCATATCATCATCCATAGTATGCATCTAAAAATCATATAAAAACATTAGACATTCTAGGCATCTAAGAGTACACAAGAAAAATAAACCATCAATGAGTTAACTCTTAAGCAAGAATGCCTAGAACAAAAATATGTATCTGTATATATATCCATAATAAGTCAAGTCTGTATATAATGACATCACACTCTAGTTGTGGTCAAAATTCTCACAATGAGCATGAAAATCCAAAAAAAATCATATAAATATCTCGCAAAATGAAATCAAAAGTAAGAAGGCTTATGGCCTATCCCTCCCTACAGGATCCAAACCAAGGTGCATGGATATGGCTCCTGTTATGGATCCTATGGTGGGAGTGAGAGATTTCATGGCTATATCTGTGAGAATGATTATGAGAAGATGAACTAGGAGATCTTCTATTGGTGCCCTCACTATGGGAGTGCTCTCATTGTTTCCTCCTCTCGGTCATCTGACACCCAGTAAGATCGGTCCTTATCTCCATCACCTCTCCTAGTACATGATCCATTTTGAGGTAAATACATTAGTATGCCTCCCCACCATAATGGGTTTCCCTGAATCCATGAGTATCTCATCTTAGGTCATGCCTATGGGATGCACAAAAGTGTCAAGAAGGATGCTCCAAATAAGGTTTCGCCATCCGTCAGTAGTGGTTGCAAAACACAAGGAAAAAAATAATCGAGAATTAGTAAACATTCAAAAACTAAAAAAAACACAATGCGTAGCTTACTAACAATTATAGCTAACAAGGTTGAGAGAAGAGTATCTACATACTCAAATATCCTGGCATCGAGGAAGGTTCGGCTGGTGCAACTGGTGGGGGTGGAGCCGCTGCAAGAACCTGCTGAGCCTTATCCTTTCCTGGTGCGATGTGTTGATCCTTCATAGAATTCTCATCACCACCTCCCTCTTGAAAAAGTGGGTCCTCTAAAACAAGGGTCACCTCCTCTACCTTTTTCATTGCTCTCATAGCCATAGATATCTCCTTTGTACCCCATCACTCTATATCACTTTCCTCCTCCTCATCGTTCTTCAATCCTCCTATCTTCTCACCACCCTTGGGCTCTATCTCTGAAGCCGTATGGGCCTCCTCTTCCTCCCTATTGTAAGTGGTTGTGGCCTTGATCTAGAGGAGGGCTACTAGTGCTCTGGGAACTAGGACCCTCTCCATACTGATAGGTATCCCTAGTGTAACAATTGTCTAGCCATGTAGACCCTTAGGGTCACCTTGTGCCTCTCTATACCCATGGTAAATAACACGAATAATAAGAAGTGCATCAACGTATGGAAGCCTGAATTGTTGGGGCACTATATCAACAGGTTAGACCTCTACCCTACCTATCCTATCCACTAACTGAGTTGTTGTGCTGCATGCAATCAGTATAATTCTATCATCACCCCACAACCCAATCATATCCTGATATGGCCCAAAAATGAAATCATTTGTTGTATGAGTAGCCACAGGTTGGTGATCCCCCCTGAGAACTATCAAAACTATCCATCTTGTGGCTCTGATAGCCCCTAAATCTAATACACAAACTCCCCTCTGATAGGGGATGATCCTCTTGTATATCCAATCCATAACCAAAGTGGGGTGGCTCAAGGACTTTCCCTAAAGTCTAAAAATGTAGTACAAGTCATGATAATTAGTCCCCAAGATATCCACTCCCTAAGAAAATATCCTACCATGTTTCTTAATATCCTAGATGATGCGAGCCTAACAGTACAAGATCTTGTCCCCACCCTTGTCTCTAACTAAGCACGAAGCTAAAATACCAATAATGGCCTTACGCAAGGTAGGAATAGGTGCGAAGGAAAAATAGAGTAGATGCATACCCTGTTTGGCTCCCACATTGGATGCCCCATCATCCCCCATATAAGTAGCCCACTACCGTCCTCTTGCCACTAACCCCACACTCTCAAGATTTAGTCTCATGTCAGTCATAAGAACACCCAAAATCCTTTGAATATCCTCAAGAGTGATAGTCCACTCTCCTCTTATCCTAGACGTATTCATCCTTCTTTTGCATTCACCAAAATAACAAAAAGAGAAAGTTAGCAACATGATTTAGTCCATAAGAAAAAAACAATATAAAACAACTTAAATTCAAAAAAATCACTTATGTTTCTCAAAATAAGGTTCTACCTTGACAATTATTATGGTCGGCATCCCAATAACTCAATAATTCACACAGTAAGTGATTATCAGGCACTAACAATGTTATCTAAGAGATCCTCTCTCACTTAAAAAACAATGACATGTAATCAAGAGCTCCAAAATTGCTATAAGGGAAAGTACAAAAGAATTTGAAAATGAATGGTTATATACATATATATATGTATGTATATATGTATGTATGTATGTATGTATATATGTATGTATATGTATATATATATATCTCTATATATATATATATATACACACACACACACACACACACACACACACACACACACACACACACACACACACACACACATATATATATATACACATAGACATATATACACATATACATACATACATATATACATACATATATATATATATATGTATGTATATGTATATATATATATAATATATATATTATATATACATATACATATACATATACATATATATATATATATATATATATGTATATGTATATGTATATAGGTATATATTTTTTGTTTTAACTTTGTGTTGATGTGTGTGCTTTGCAGGACCAAAGCGTAAGGTATACTTCTATCCCCGCGTAAATGTTAATTCATATTGTTTTTTTTAGCGTTTATTTCTCTATCATATCTATCTGCACTTGAGTCACATTTTGCAGGTAGCTCGGATGGCGTCACTTCGGCACATGGGCGTGTCAGATATAAATTCTAACTCCTCATTTTGGAAATCATACTCAGATTCTATTTTTTATGTCTCTTTATGGATAAAACGATTCTCCGAGAGGGTAATCACACAAATCACGTGCTTGTTATCGGCTCCATCCGATCCCTCGTCGGGGATTCCTTGCATTCGGAACGTTGCAAAATCCCTTCCCGGGAAATCTAGTTTTCCGCATTCACCAAAATAACAAAAAGAGAAAGTTAGCAACATGATTTAGTCCATAAGCTCATCAAAAACAATATAAAACAATTTATTGCCCCCTCGCCTTAAAATTCAAAAAAATCACTTATGTTTCTCAAAATAAGGTTCTACCTTGACAATTAAAAAATTACCGTCGTGCGCAAAGTGGCAGTTATACAACTGCTGCCTTACGTAGGGCGGCACCAGTGGGGCATCTGTCGCCCCTATCGCATCCAAAATAGAAAAGCCATCCTCTTTGACCCAAAAATGCAAAAAAATACAAAAAATTCCCATTTTGGATAAAACAAAAGCTAGACCCACGTAGACGACCCCATAGGTTATGACTAGAATATTTACAAAAATTACCCCCCCTACAACAACAAAGAATGTATCCTACAGTGTCTATATTTTTCAAAATTTCCTGTGTGCCTTACATTTTGTAAGCCTGCGGCTTTCATGTGCCCTGCACCCTGAGGCCTCAAAATGTCAATAATGGAAGATCAAATAGCTAAAAACTTCTTCTTCTGGATCAGCAGCTAAGTTTATGTCTCAAGCAAGAGACCTACCAAATCCAAGGCCAAAATGGAAGAGATGAAATATAAATATCAGAGGGTCAGAATGCCCGACTCCCAGGCCGAATGTGACCTAGACATCAGAGACTCAGAGTTGGGTCACTGGGTCAGGACGACACAAGAAGTCCATGGATGGAAAAACTCCCTTTGCTGGAGGAATCCCAGTCAGCGTCGTAAACAATGAATTCATGATGGTAGTTACCTCTGCTACTGTGTCCATAAATGAAAGGGCGAGGTCAATTAACCTCACTGCCTACCACTTTGATAATACTTGGAATTGCTCATCAACTTTGTGGCCGTTAGCTTGTATCAAGGCCTGGGAATGAATATGTGCATGCAGTTGATGAATGAATTCTATTTGAAGAACAAAAAGGTAGTGACAAAATTCACCGAGTGATTTTCGGAGGAAAGTGACACCATGAGAAGGGTCTTTGGGCTTCCTAACACTCATATAAATGGATGTTGCGGTACCTTAGAGACCATGAACAAGAATATGTCAACGCTTCGAATGGGTAGAGATATAAACAGCACAATCTCCGAACAACTATGGGGAGATTCTATATGAATTCCTACATTGTTTATGCTGCAGCATCAGAAAGGGACTATGTGATGCGGAGTGGGGTTTGGCCCCATCAAAATGAATACTATAGAGTTGATGGATAGCATCCCTCAATTCACAAAAATCAAAGATGCATTCTTTCTACCACATCATCTACCTGTTGAGGCCAAATATGACTTACGGTCGCACGACCAAGAGCATAGTGGTAGTTACTGAGAAGTGGGGGGCCCTGTTCACAATTTCCCACACACCTATCTAAGAGCAGCTAACTTCACACAGACTACCGAGGTATGCAAGTTGATTCTATTGGAGTTATCAAGGCAGCTAATCACACACACCTCAAAGAGGAAGAAGGGTGGAACTCCTTTCCCCCTCATGGTGGGGCACTTACCCATCATAAGGCAAGGGATATGTTTCCGGAGCTGGAGCTGCTTAATAAACATGACTTCTTAGCCAGGTCTACCTTCGACCCGAGAAGTTGTTTGCCTAGTGCTAAGCTATATCCACATCCCTCAGATAATACATTTACATCGACATATCATGAGGTTGAGCTCAGGAGAAAGGACCATTCTCGCTTAGCCTTGGCAGAAATATCCATACGGGGTAGTCATATCCCCAAAGGCTATATTGAGCAAGAAGTATGTATATATGGAGACAATTGGACTTTTCACGATATTGATAGAACTAAGGCACCTCAGAAAATTGAGGAGAGGGTCAAGGAAACTCTACACATTGGTGCCGGATGAACGGGCTTATCTACCTCGGGGTTGATTTCACAACCTCCCCATTGGGCAATGCACCTAAACAGTAGCCTAAAAGGTAAGGGCAAAGGCATAGAAGGTGAATCCAGCACCATACCTCCTTCCACGGCACCCGAACAGGTAATAACTCTGGCTTACGCCAGAGAAGGAAGCATATAATAGGCCCATCCACTCCGGATGTGGCCATGCTAACAAACCGATCCTTTCTGTCCCTTCTTCCTCTCTTCCTTCCCCTCCTCGAGTAACTTAAGCGACCATGGTCATGTCCTCTCCCCCCTTCTTCTACTAGGTCCATCTTCTCTTCCCTCATGGATATTTCTTCCCTCATCTCTCGAGCTCCCTCCCCTTCCTACATCTTCCTCTCCTGTAGTATCTCTTCCTCCCATGAGCGCTTCCTTGGCCTCCCTCTCGATGCCGCCTCCAAGTGTCTCCACGTTTTTCCCTTCTACTACTGCAGCTGCCCCCTTTTCTGTTTCTGGTCCTTCTCCCATAAGTCCAGCCTGGATCTCCCAGCACTTAAGTCAGCAGAAAAGGAAAGTTCCCATCGCTCCGATGGACTTCTCCGTAATCCCATCCAAAGGGGCAAAAGAAGTAGAAGCCCGTCACACGCTTCTCTCAGAGTGCTTCGGGAGAGAGGGTATGGAGATCACGTACCCCAATCCTCTGAAGGATAAAAAGGATCTGTCTCCTGACAGATTACACAGTGACTCAAGTCACAATGGGGACGTCTTCTGAAAGCCTTCAGGGAGAGGCCCTATCTGCAGTTGATGCCCTCTGCAAGAAGCTTTAAGAATACAAAAGAAGAGAAAAGGCTACTGAAAGAGAAAAATAAACATCTACTCCACGCCTTACAGAAGATGGGCAGTGCACCTCCCACAACTCCCGCCGAAACTCCTGAGCCTCTGAGTCAGGATAAAATTGATGAATATGCAAAGATCGGTGAGCAGGGTATGCAGTTTCCACTTGGAGGAGCCAGATCCTCAAGGATAGTGAAAGAGTAATCACCAAGCTTCACCGATTTGTACCTAAACATCAACAAGGTGAACAAAGAACTCCAGGCGTTAGCAGGACCCATATCAGAAGAGCTGGACCATGCTAGGATGCAGCTGAGACCTTTCAAAGAATGTTCGACTGTTCAGTCGAAGATCTGGTCAAGTTCGGCGTTTTCGGTCATCCCAGGGCCCTCAATAAAATCCTTTCCACTCTGGATTACCGGATGGATCAACTGGAATTTGTCCTCGATAAGGTAAAGGAAGAAGCCCTGGACAGCGATGCACCAAATGGAACAAATTGTTCTCCAACATGTCTCCAGGGTTGCTTACTCCTTCTTTCACTTAAGAAAAGTTGATGAAACTATTTCTTCAAGGAGATCGTTTCGCAAGGGCTGGGGCCAGAGGTCACTTTTGACGCAGAATCTATTAATAACCTGCTGGCCTGTCGGGACTTCATCGGGTTCCTAATAGAAGCAGAGAAAGAATATTCCAAACTCCCAGAGAAGCTCATAGATGAGCAGGAGACTTGCAAGGCGATCAGTGAGTGACACAAGGATCCTTCCGAAGATCAGCTAGAGCCCATGATCAACAAGTTCATGGAATACCGTGCCCAATTCCACATCTCGTCACCTGAGCAAACAAAAGCAAGATGGCCGCCAGGATGACGACGAAAAGAATTTCTTTTTGGGAAATATCTAGAGTATGTTGACACAAATGATGACATCATCCATGTTGCATGGGATGTTGTCATCCATCAAGTTGTCAAAAGTCAACATGAATTTGAGATATTTTTGTAAATATCTTTGTAAATAAGTATGTAAATAGGCTCCTTTTTGCCTTCTGCCTCTCCTTCTTCTATAAATACCAAATACTTGTTGTATGATGGGAGATATATTTTTCAGACGAAAAATATAAGTAAGGAGAAAAGACTTTGAGAACAGAAGGAAAATTTAATACAATATTTAGACTTTGTGCTGAATACATGTGTTATGTGCATTAGATCTTTCTTACGTCAGATCTGTGTGTTTATCCTGTTGGATCTTTCTGTTTTATTGTCATTTATTCATCATATTGCTTTCTTTATGCAAGTAGGTTTGGCTCTGTTTACTACCAATCCCAAAACATAAACCTTCTGACCTTTCTTTTGGAATTCATTTCTTTTCTCCCTTCGGAGTTATCCCCTCTTCCTTTCCTTTCTTTCTCGCAGTCGGAAACACCCCTACTACCCAAACCCCCGAAGGCAGAATCTTGCACAGATTCCCTGCTGGTAGAATAGCAATAAACTAGTTTCTTTGCTGACTCAAAGAGGGGCTATGCCCTGCACCTGTTGACTCATGCACAGGGAACAGTGCTACATTGTCAAAAATGGTTCAAAAGTTCCCAATGATGAATTATGTATTTTCCAAAGCATGTTCGAGCCCCTTTACCTCTTTGTAGTATCTTAAGATTACCTTAGCCATTTCTTGATTTTTCATAGCTTTCTGAGTTGTTTTCCCTTTATTTTTGGCTTTTAGTTACAAAATCACTACCCTTCCTAGGCAACGGTTGCATAACAACCACTCTGCACAGGGAAGCAGTTCCATGAGAATTATCTAAAACTTTCCGAGTGTGATTTGGATTCTTGTTAACTCACTCTAGTTCACCTCTAGCGCATGTTTGTTGATCAATTTTGTTGATTTTAAGCTTGAATTATTTGTATCAACCTCCTCTTCAACTTCTAATTGTTGATGTAGCCAACCTTCTATAAAATAATCACTTCTTTAGAAGAAAATGGATAGAGATTAGTTGTGTATCTTGCTTAGTTGAGCTAACACAATCTTGTTAGAAACTGCATAGCCAAGATTTATTCTCTTGCATTGTCTTTCTTCTACTTGTATTGTAACCAAATTGTCATCAACCTACTATTGCTCCAGTGCTTTATTCTTGTTGCTTCCTTTGCATTCCTAGTTCCTTAGACTCACGTGGACACAAAATATTGGTAAAGAAAATTGAGGGGACAAACTAATACCACAACTGGCATTGCCTCTGCACTGTAATCCCAAGTTAGGGGTTGTTATTGAGTTTCTTCATTTATTTTTGAACGTACGCACAATTATCAACTAGAGTAGAAGAAATCATTTTATTTATTGAAAATAGTTAGATCATTTCCAAGAAGCTTTCACATCTTCTATAGAATTTTCTGGTGATAGATCCTTCCCTTCCTATCCTTGTGCATTTGTGAGGGAAGAATATCTGGAGGAAGCTTGCTATATCACCATAGATAATAACAAATTTGTTATAAATTTTGGTTTCTGTTGAATCTTCTCGTATTGTATCCGGGAAGTTTCAGGGGAAAAAAAGCTTCTCAGAAGCTTCAAATATTCTCTTGTCTCTAAGATAGGAAGAGGATTTGATAGTCCACAATTATTAATTGGAAAAAGCTTCATTTAAATTAGAATAGATTTAATATATTATTGCACAAATATATAGCTACATTCGGCTATTTATTTGTATAGGATTTGTTAATTATGATTAAAAGCAATTTATTTCTTCATTATTCCAAAAAGTTCCAGAAAAACACAAAAATATTTATTTTAATTAGATTAATTGTTTTACATTGCTTTGTTTCTTTTATATTGGAAAATACAAAAAACATATTGTAGCTTTTATTTACTTAGATTGGTTTTTTATTTTCTTTCATAGATTAAAATTGCACAAATGCACACATAACCATTCAATGAACACAACATCCAAGAACATATGGTAGAAATCCTAGGGTCGCAAAATCGAATGGGCCTGCATTACTCATATACATTGACATAGGCTTGCGTATGCTGGTTTTCCGAACATCACCACTACCACCTAATATTATCTCATAATTGAACATCCTGAATGTCGAAATCAACAAATATTATGAGTTCTGGACTACCCTAGCCAATTGAATTTAGACTTAGTGGGACCAAGTCTCTCTTGTTTATTCCAGGACCTTTCCTGGACATCATTACAAGGCGCTCATTGTTTCTCCACATATCCCACAACCATTAGAGAGGATTTCTATAGAGCTTGACATTGATTAGAGTTTTCGTGTGGCTATTCTTTCTAACCCATCCATTAGACCCATTCGGGTGAGAAGGGCCTTTCTTTCCCTTAATGAGTAGATCCCTATATTACATGTTGAGGACATTATTTTTCCTTGATAGCTTGTTCATCCCATTTCTGCACATTTTCATCCACATATCACATATTCATCTTATTTCTGCTATATATAGCCATTCATTCATTCTACATCATTTGTCCCAGCACGACCTTGGGATGTCAAGTGTGACTGAAGGTCACATGTTGATTTTCAATCGTATAGGACCTTTTGTAGTAACCAAGATACTTGAATCAGGCGATTTCTAGTTACAAACGTTGGATGGCAACATGTTTCCCGGTAACTTCAATGGGAGTAGGATGAAGCCCTACTATAAATAAGGATTCTTGGTGTTTGTAATAAGGTAGTCATTCCATTTAGATTAGATTTCCTTTTTATGTGTTTATTTTCAATTGTTGTTATGATTTTTCATTTCAATTTTTTATTTTGTTGTAATAAGAACACTTGCATGCAGGAATATGATTATTATGTATTAAGTGCATGCACAAAGGATTGTGCATACTTTTAGCCTGGGTGGAATAGGTACAAGAAAAAGGAATCTATTGATACTAAGATTCAAGTGAAAGTTGGCACACGGGTATATATATGGGCTGGAATATGAATGTCCTCTTAATGGTTGGTGTGTATAAGAGAAAGGTGTTACAGATACTCTAGAAGAAGGTGATCATAGGAAATTTTCTCATATTTAAGAAGTAACATAGTTGTAACGTGAGGTAGGAAGTAACATGGTAAACTACTTGGTATGAGGTGTAGAGGAATATGCACTTCAACATAAGGAGGCACGCGGAAGGAGGTATGTGAATGAGAAGTAGCAGGCACGTTAGAAGGTTACAACTGGGGTGCGGAAGAAAGAAGAAAAAAGTAAAAAGTATAGAAAAAGTAGAAAAGTGTAATTAACGATGGAGTACAATAATAGGTGAGGAGCAATTAATATGGGAATTTTCGTAAAATCTATAAAAGGGGTGCTTAATATTTCATTATTACTTTAGATGTTTGAGTTTTTTAGCCTTGGAGGAGCAAATTAAAGAGTGAACGAGCCCAAAGTGCAAGTGCAGAAGAAGAGAACATCAAACCAGATGAATTTGGTCACGACCATAGTGGAGATCCATTAAGAAAGTGTTTGAGCGAGTGGAAGGTGTGCAAAGTATTAGGTTTAAGGATTTAGGGTTTGAGAAAATGAAATTGCAGCTAGGGCACATGAATTCAAGGTTACAGAGGAAGTAGAAGGCAAAAAAAGAGCAAGGATAAGTTATAATTAATAAATAGCACCGAAACGAGCACTTGGAGAAACCATAAGGGGAAAGAAGATGAGTAAACTAGATGTGGAAGTAGAAAATGTGCATAAGGAAATATTTTTGGAAATGCAGTATCCTAAGGGCATCATTATGGGGCACATCTAGGAGTTCCATGTAAGGAAGAGCAATGTAAGTGATTATAATCACTGCACCAAAGAAAATGAAGATGAAATAGAAAAGGAGCTAGTGAAAAAGATATATTTGAGGACTAAGGATGAAAAACCAATTTACGATGATGCTCGACACAAAAGCTTGGAAAAATATGGATTCTTACAGATATATGAGTTACCATAATTTGGAAAACTAGAAAGGATTTACCAGTGGCTGATGTTAATAGTCCATGAGGACTTTTTCTACTTTGTAGGAAGGCGAGTATGTATCACCGCATCATTCGTTGGACAACCTACAAACGGAGCTCAGGAACAGAGATTTCCCAGGATATAGATGATTAATTTGGTGTGGAGGCCACTACCATGTAGTTGGCATATCAGAAGGGATGGTGCATAATGAATGTGTCAGAGATAACTGACCTTGTGGTCAAAATTGTCTGGTACCTCTTGAAAAATTTTAATAACCAGGAGTGTTGGGGCCAAGTGAATAAAAAATGGATCCATATTGCAGAGAAGATAGCAGAAGGTACTGTTTACAACCTTGTTGCATTTATAGTAGAAGGAATCAGTGAGGAGGCACATAAGGGAGATAAAATTATCCTGGGCATTATCCTTCTATGAATTGTGTTCGTGGAGATTTGGGGTCCTAGATGGCCCTAAGGATTAAATGTGGTAGTATCCACCAGAGAAGAAGTCACTGGCAGAAATATTTGAGAAATATACTTGTGATGGAGCCATGGGTAGCAAATATAAGCTAAGGCTAGAGATGTGGTACAGGATAATGCATAAGGCCTTTGAACATTAATGGCACATACCAAAAGACCTACCTGCAATGGTTGATGGGGAGGAAGAGTTTTTGGTATACTAACACTACTTCATTGGGAGGTTTCGCATGAAGATTGGTTAGTGGAGTCTTTAGTGTTGTTATAAATATAATATTAAGTGTATCTTAATGTTTAGTTTATATTTAAATAATATAGAATAATTATATTCTTATTATTTAAATATAAACTATAGGTTAGGTTTTGTTAATTATTAAATTAACTAACTATTAATTAAAATCCGGTGTGTCCTGTCACTTAATAGACATAACCCTTCGGGTTATTTATATATGACTATGGGTCATATTTGAAATATATTGAAAATTATAATCACATAAATCTGAATGCTCACGAGTAAAACAGGGGGTAGAAGGAGGGAGGAGTTACTGGAGTGTAAATAAATGTTTCTTATACTAGTGGGTTATTCTTCATGGTTTTTTACCCTATTTACAATTTTTCCACGTTGAATCATGTGTCAATTTGTTCTCTCATTTATTTTTAAAGTTATTTCATTTATTTTAATTTTATGCTATAATGGTTTAATAATATGTCATTAAATATCTCGGCCCTGCGAGATAATTTAATTTAATTTACCGGACCTTAAAACTAAGGTAAGGGTTGTAAATATGTGAAAAAAATAAAATAAATTTTCATAGTTTACAAGTAAATTTGTATTTGTTTAATATTTTGCAAGATTTAAAATATGTCCTTTCCTATGGTTTAAATGTGCATGAAAATAAATACCTGAGGGTAAAGTGTAAGGTCTCACATAATGGAGACAACCTTCCTCCATAATAGCACTTTATATTTTTTAATTGGTCCAGTCAAAAACTATTAGAACAGGACCAAAATAATGATATATAAACCTAAAACTTATGTCTAGAACAGGACCTCCCTCATATTTGCATGGTATTATATTAAAATCATATTGTTACATAACCTAACCATTTTTATTCCTAAACTGCTTTCTTGGGTTAATATATTACTTGATACCTTTTTAATAGGAATATTTATACATACTCCTTCACCTGGAGCCTTTAAAATCAGTTCACTTTACTTATATATATCTAAGTATATATATGGAATAGTAATATTCTTTTCCAAAGGTAATAGACAAGCACCTTGGAAGCTAATATAGGAAATTCAAAGGAGATGTCAGGCCCAAATTTTAAGTTTGGGCACAACATTCAACTAAATCCTGCATAAAATATTTTAAAAACTAGTGAAATTTTACTTCTAACAGCATGTTAACAAGAAATAATCTTGGTTTTTGGCATTGTGAACTTTTGGAGTGTGTTAGAGGTGACCAGATGGAGTGTCACACTAGCGAAAACTGTGAATTATGCAAAAATCATGAAAATAGCGAAATCTACGAAAAATGCAAAAAAGGCAAAACAACTTGTTTTTTTCAAAAATAACAAAGGTCATGGCGGGAGATGGGTTTCCCACACTGGGTGCCGGGGTCCTCACTGGTGCGAAAAAGATCCCAGTGGGAAATGGATGGCGAGGTGGCACCCATGGATCATCTCATAAACTTGAAGTGGAAAAGGTTGTGCTTGAATTGATAGGATAATTCAGCGCTAGCTTGGTTGTCAAAACCCTAGTTTCTTTGTGAGTCGGTACTGGAAAACATGGCAGCGGAAAAACTTCTAGTGCAGACTGAGCTGACCATTGAGGTGATACAAGAGGTCCCTTTCAATCCATCCCTAGTTGGTTCTGATAGGATGAAGAGCTCAGAAGACTTCAAGGTTGACGGAATCAATTTCAAAATTGTCATAGAAATTTTACATCTCTCAGTGCCTCCTCCTCCCAAAGCTGATTTTTTTGATTCGCGGTTGAAAAGGGTGATTTTCTGCAAGTTTTTAGGCACATATTTCTCTCAGAGGAGGATTCCAAGCTAGGTCGTGTGCTTCTGGGGCTCAAATTCTAAACCAAAAGTCATTTTCCATGCCAACGGATTTTTCCAAGTATGTTTCCCCTCCCCTGATTTACTGAATTTGGTGCTTAAAGAAGGACTTTGGTTCATGAATTCTTCTAGCCTATAATTTCTTCCTTGGTCACCAAATTTTGATCCCTGGAAGGAAAAAATGTCCAAGGCCCCGCTTTGGTTAAGAATTCATGATCTGCCTTTGGATCTCCGCAAATGGTCTTTTCTGAAGCCAATTATGAACTCCCCGGGGGCCCTCGTGCCCATTCGTAATCCTACCATGAATTTCTGGCACAAAATATCGGTGCGTCTCTGTGTGGCGATGGACCTGACTACCCCTCTTTTGTCATCTTTGACTCTCTAAACAAATTCCGGCCCCAAATGCTTTACCATTAAGTATGAGGGTCTAAATACAAAGTGTTTTTATTGCGGGAAGTTGGGTCATCTGAGTAAGTCTTGCTCTTTGAAACTGGACAAGGCTTCCAAGGAGTTGGATTCTCAGAAGGTTGGATCTATGATAAAAGGTCTGGAAGAGAGTGAAATGGCATCACCCTTGGTGGGTGATATTTCACCTCTTTCCTTTCTAAAAGAAATTGAAGAAGTACATAAAAAATTCAGCGAATTAATTTCCCTTATTAAGAAAGGTTTCGATCAAAGGCAAGCAACTTCCCTAAACTCGCTACAATCTTGGCTCCTGGATAATGTTGAGACAAATAAGCTTCAGTCCCTTTTAGGTGATGGTGTCTTGGAGGAAGGAGAATTTGAGCCAAATCTACTGGTATCGGCTATAGCTTCCTCAAAATTGGCTTCGGTTCAAGTAGGGTTGAAGGAGGCCATATGTGGCTCAGCCACCAAAAAAGTTAGAAAATACAAACAAGAACTGGCACTATTGGAAGTGGATGTTGGAAAACAAAGTGTCGTGAACTTTGCCAAAGCTGTTTCCGGGAAGGCGAATGTCCTTCCCTCTCCTAAATGATAATAATTTCTTGGAATATCAAGGGTCTCAACACCCCTGATAAACAATGCTTGTTTAAGTGTTATCTCTTCTCCTTAGAGGTGAGTGTGGTGTTGCTTCAAGAAACAAATATGGCTGCGGTGGAAGCTGCTGCACTTTGGAAAAATTTAGTTAAGGGTTGGAATTTCTTGTTCTCTGATGCTACCGGGGCCTCAGGGGGCTTGGGATTCTAGTGGAAGGAATGTCAGGTTCAGGTTGATCTTATCCACCAAAATCATAGTTGGCAATTGGGTCAGGTTTTCTCAAAACATTCTCATTTAGTCTTCTACCTCCTTAATGTGTATGGTCTGAATAGCATAATTAGAAAAAGAGAGGTTTGGAAACACATCTCTAGGTCTTTGCTCCCCCTTGAGGATCAAATATTTCTCCTTGGTGGTGATTTAAATGCTATCACCTATGAGAAAGATAAAAAAAGGTGGTATTTCTAGAAATCGACAATCCCAGACAGATTTTTGTTCCTTTATCTCTAACAACTCTCTTTTAAATATCGAGCCCAAGCAAGATTGGTTCACCTAAAGCAATCATAGGAAGGGCTTCAGTAATATTTCTGAAAGGCTCAACAGGTTATTAGCAGGCCCTAAGTGGTCTCTAAATAAATTTGTCTTAGAATGCTCAATTCTACCCTAGTCTGGCTCTGATCACTTCCTGGTTTCCCTATTAGTCAATATTAACCTTGCCCCTCGTAAATCTGCTTTTAAGTTTGAGCTTATGTTGATGAGGGATGCCTCTCTAGAAAACAACATTTCCCAATGGTGGCACTCCTATCAGGTTGAAGGTTCAAAAATGCTGGTGCTTGCACAAAAACTAAAACTTCTCAAAAAGGATATAAGATCTTATAACAAATCTTGTTTTAAGAATATCTTCTGAGAAAATGCGAGAGTGGAAGCCAAGTTGAAAGCTCTGAATGAGTTAATTGTTGTCTCTGGCATGGGGGAGGTAGATTTTCTTCTAGAGAAGTCTTTACTAGCTGAAATTGGTGAATTACTATGCGAGGAGGTCTTTTGGGAAAAAAAAATCACAGGAACTATGGCTCAAGGATGGGGATAGGAACACAAAGTTTTTTCATTCATTCGTAAAAGCAAGGCAGAGCTCGTATTTCATCTCCTACATAAAGATTCATCATGGTATTGTCCTCTCTGATCAAAAATAGATTTATGATGAAGGGGTCTGGTTCTTTACTTCCCTCCTTCAAGGTTACATCACATCCTTTGATTTAGAGAAATCCTCTTTCCTTGACAATATCCCAACACTGGTCACTGATGCTCAAAATGTGTCCGTTATTAAGCTCTTCACTATGAGTGAAGTGGAGAAAGTGTTTTTCTCTATGGCCAAAAACAAAGCTCCAGGTCTGGATGGTGTTCAGGTTAATTTCTTTAAGAAATTTTGGAACATCGTTGGCTATGATGTTTGGGCGGCTGTGGAAGAATCTCACAGATCCCGTTCAGTGCTTAAATCACTAAGCTGTACCTTTATAACTCTCTTCCCAAAGATCCCTCAACCCTCTTCATTCACGGACTTCAGGACAATTTCTCTATGTAATATCTCCTATAAAATCATCTCGAAAGCCATTGCTTCTAGACTCAAAGGGCTGCTAGAACCTATGATCTCTCCAGAGAAATATGGTTTCTTACCAAGGAGGTCAATTTTTGATGGTATTTTTCTCTCTCATGAACTCATGCATTCTCTCTCCTGCAATAAATCCCCAGGTATGTTACTAAAACTGGATATTAGCAAGGCCTTTGACAAGATCAACTGACATTTTCTAATCAGAATCCTTAGAAAGTTTGTTTTTTTGGTTCAGTTTTGTAATTGGGTGTGCAGTTGTATAGATGTGCCTTCTTTCTCCATGTTAATTAATGGTAATGTTGAAGGTTTCTTTGAAGGTAATCGAGGTATAAGATAGGTCGAACCTCTCTCCCCCTTTCTCTACATTTTAGTGGCTGACTTGCTGAGTAGGGCCATCAGAAATAAAGTTCGGGAAGGAAAATTACAGTGATTAAGAATTATAGAGGGGTGGATCCTATTTCTCACCAGTAATTCATGGATGACACTTTCTTGTTTGGAAAATCCAGTATTCAGGAGGCCAGATAACTGAAGGGGTTGCTCGATGCTTATGCAGTCACTGCTGGACAAGAGGTTAGCCATGTCAAATTCTTCATCTTATTTTTTAACTTCCCCCCTTCTCTGGAAGATAGAATTCTTGGCATCTTCAGTTTCAAAAAAGGCTCCCTTCCGGTCATATATCTTGATGTGCCTTTGTTTGGTGGCTCAGGTCAGACCTTGATGTGGAACGATCTCCGCTCTTCAGTTAATTCAAAACTTAACTCCTGGAAAGGAAAATGGCTATCACTATCTAGAAGACTGGTCCTCATCAAATATGTTCTTAGTGCCTCCCCCTTATACATGCTTTCCATACTAAAAATCCTTAAAAGTGTTCTATCAAAGCTTATCGGGATTATGCAAAAGTTCCTATGGCAAGGTCCCTCTATGGAAAGGAAAATCCCATTGATCAGCTAGGAAACTTTGTCCAAACCCAAAGATCTATTCGGGGTTAGCATTCTCAACTTGGTTATTCAAAACTTGGCCCTGGGCACCAAGCTTGTTTGGAATCTCCTCAAAAAACCTCTATGTCTTTGCAGCCAAGTGGTGGAAAAAAATATTTGGGGGCCCATCTTCTGGAATCAATTCTCCGCATTGTTAATGCCCCTCATGGTTCTCATATATGGAACTTCTTAGTTGAATGAAGGGATATCTTCTTATTTAATGCGGCCTGGAAAATCAAAAAAGGTGACAAGGTGTTATTCTGGGATGATCCTTGGAATGGTTTTCCTGTGCTTACGGAAAATCCTGAGTTTGGGGAAATCAAGAGGCTCTTAGTTGAAGAATGGGGACCATATGTTTCCAACTATGGGTTGATTCTGGAAAATTTTCCTACTCTATTGGAATGGAAAAGTATTGATCACCTAAATATCTCTTTGGAAACTAAGGATAGTTATCGATCAGCTCTGCAGGAACGACAAATAGTGATTTTCGGGGGTAATGATGAAATTGTTTGGACTGCGGCCTCTTCTGGGAAATACTCCCCACACTGTGGCTATAAATTATTGCATGTTGAGCAAGAAACTGAGGATCTAATTTGGAAGGCATGCTGGTCCCCCTCGTGTCCCCCTAAAGCTGGCCTTTTCACTTGGATGGCTTTCAAAGGCAAAATTATCACTCAAGAAAGGAGGAAGAGATTTGTTTTTCACAGTCCCTCAATGTGCTTTTTGTGTGAGAAGCATGAGGAAGATCATGATCATCTTCTACTTCATTTCCCATTCACAGTTGAATGCTAGAGTTGGTTGTGTGCCAGGCTCAATCTCCCATGGGTCCAGCCCTCTACACTCCTGGAAGCCATTTTTGGTTTGGCCTGTAAACCTCCAATATGGCACTCTCTCCTTGATTTTGTTGTGTGGTATCGTGCTACTTCTTTGGCACATCTAGTGGGAGCATAACAAAATAATCTTTAGGGAGGAGAAGAACTTAGTGGATAGGGTCATTCTTAGGTTGGAATGGGCTATCTTTGAGGATGTTTCTGCTGATTTTTCCCTCTTTCATCACTTCTCCAACATTGATAGGGGAATCGAGCAGCGTTGTCCTAAAATCATCGAGCCCAGAGCAGGTGCTCAGTTCCCTTTGATCTCCTTAGCCCCACTCCATCGGTTAGCCCATTGGCTCTGCCACCCCGGGTTTCCTCAAACTAAATTTTGACAGAGAAGCTAGAGGTAACACAGGCATCTCCGGCATTGGATGCATTATAAGAAACGAAAAGGGATTATTGGTCGGTGCCACCTCCTAAAAGCTCAGGGATGGCACTTGTAATTTGGATGAACTAAAAGCTCTGAGAAAAGGTCTAGATCTAGCATCCTCCTTAAAGATAGAAAAATTGGAAATCGAAGGGGATTTTCTAGTAATTGTGAATGCCATAATTAAAAAGAAAGCCATGTCTTAGAAACTGGACCTGGGAGTTAAAAAGGTCCTTTGGCAACTCAAGAATTTTAGTGCTTGGAACATTAAGCACGCGTTTTAGGAAAGTAATAATTATGTAGACAAGCTGGCGAATGCATTGATCGAGCAAGCACAACAAGAGATAGTGGCATTCAATTCCAAAGTGTGTGAAGGATTGGGGATATTGATCTCGTGCAAGGTAGATTTCAGAGCACACGTCATCTAATGATACACTTGCGGGATGTGAAGGGTCTATTTAATGCTTTGGAAAAGGGCTTCTCCTTATATTTTTTTCTCCCTCCTTTTTCTAGCTATGGTTGTCCCTCGTCTGCCGTGAATTGCCTTAAGCTTCAATCTATGTGAAATGGTGTTTCATTCCAGGATAACAGACAACTAGCTGAAAAGAATTTTTCGTCTCTCTTGCATTGAAGATTTGGATGCCATTAAAGGATTCTTGGGTGAAGACTATCTATCTGTTATTCGTTGGCCACGCATCAATAGTGCTGTTACCTCTATATTCATTAAGAACCTACTGATAATCCATCCCTCTAAAGTGGATGCTGTGAGTCTAGCTCTACACTAGCTTCGGTCGGCATACTGTGGTAACCTGGCCTCCGAAGTGGTGAATTTATTTATGGCATTCTGGGTTGCGCATGAGTCTTTTCCGAGTGTGTCGGGAGTGGTTGTGGGTGTCTTCAGTCAACTCAAAAAATGGTTTGGCATTCTCCTAGCCTTCATTGAGCAGTTGGTGGTGTATGCCTGGGACCAGGCTACCAACCGTGCCCACCTAGTGCTTCCTAATCTGAAGACCCTCTGTGCTCCATTAGACCCTATCCCACATGGATGGACCAAGTTGCGGCTATCTGTAGCAGCGGCCCATGACTTTCTCTGGCTGAATTGGGTGAATTCTGAAGTGA
>CM034147.1:144058309-144363309 GCA_019776745.2 Taxus chinensis | reverse complement strand
GGCTACTTCCCCCAAACCCCCACTCCCTAATCTTGCGTTTAGCATCTTCTATGAATAAATCCTCACCTTTGTTTATCCAAGAAGTATCAATGGATAATGTTTCTAGTATGATTTGGTCATTATTGCATATATGTTATGCATTTGTCTTATCATTTAAAGGATAAAGTAGATAATGAAGTTATATATGTTGTTGATAATACATTTTTAAATTCTAATTTAGTATGTGATTACTAAAATATTATTATATGCATTTCAAATGACACTTGGGGACGCCCTTGCGTTTTTATTGGAGACGTCCAATGCTTTTTACATCTAATACATATTTTACAAGAATATTATGTTGAAATTTTTTCAACATATTTTTTAACATGGTTAGTTTCTAAGCATATTGTTATGTTAATTTTTATACAACTAGTATTTAAACTTTTACATATGGTTAAAAGTGAAATCAATAAATGATTTAAATTTATATACTTATTATGATGTTTGTATGGATATTGTGACTCTAACCATGTTGATGTTATGTTAGATATAAAATATACTGGATATGTGTTCAATTTTTTTGGTATAGGAACCGTTACTTGGAACAACAAAAGCAACCAACAGTCCCCATTTCTTCTACTGAGGTAGAGAAGGAAAATGGAAGTAGCAAAAAATCCATGTGGCTAAATCAACTGTTTGAAGAGATGCACATAGAAACTAAAATAAGTCTTCCTTTTTATGTGGTGGTCAGAGTTGTATTACTCTTGATAAAGAATACAATTCAACATTAGAGAATGAAGCATATTGAAGTTCATATGCATGTTATCCGAGAGAAGGTTCTCTGTAGTGATAAATATCTCTGGTTTTGAGGATCAAGATTATAGTTATGTTTACGATCCATTGTGTGTTGTAAAATACTACAAGTTTGTGTAATGTTTGGCCTTCAGAGTTTCCATTGAAGGAGAGTGTGCATGCAATGTCACCTCCTAATGGTTGGCCGATTGATTTACTCCTCTTCCCCTATACTTCTACTCTGGTTTAAAAGCATTGTAAAAATATCTTGTATGATCTAAAAGTAAACTGATAGAGTTTACATGTAAAATGGTAGATTTTACGGGGAAATTACAGTCCAGTGTGTGAATTATTTGTAAAGGATTTCCTTTTGTTATAAAAGGATCCTAAAGATGCAGTATAAGAATATTTCCACTATAAACAGTGAGATGTAGTCTCACAAATCATGCTTAGCCTAAATCATATGTCTGATTTATGGATTCCAAATCCTTTTGTACCAAAAGATAAGTTGAGCATGATGAAGGTGTTATAAATCCTTCAAAAGTATATGTGCTAGACTAAACCTTTAGGGTTTATGGATTTGTAAATCTTGTTGTACAAATAGGTAATGTTGACATATGGATCCCCACTTAATATTAAGGGGGAGTGTTAGAAATATAGTATTAAGTGCATCATAATGTTTAGTTTATAGTTAAATAATATAGAATACTTATATTCGTATTATTTAAATATAAACTATAGATTAGGTTTTGTTATTTATTAAATTAACTAAATATTAATTAAAATTGGGTGTGTCTCGTCACTTAATAGACATAACCCTTCAGGTTATTTATATATGACTATGGGTCATATTTGAAATGTATTGAAAATTATAATCACGTGAATCTGAATGATCACGGTTAAAACAAGGGGTGGAAGGAGGGAGGAGTTACTGGACTGTAAATAAATTTTTCTCATACTAGTGGATTATTCTTCATGTTTTTTTACCCATTTACGATTTTTCCACGTTAAATCTTGTGTCAATTTGTTCTCTCATTTATTTGTTTAAGTTATTTCATTTATTGTAATGTTATATTATAATGGTTGAATAATATTTAATAATATGTCATTAAATATCTCAGCCCTGACATGTGTAAGCTCCCCTATGCATTTATAGCTTTCTATTTTTAGGCTTCAGTGAACATATTTTTAGACGTGCGGAGGCTCAGGTTTGATGTGGAAAAAATTGATTATGATTACCATACACTTTGCAAGACTTATGTTTACCCAGGTAAGTTTGCATACATTGAGACTCTGATATGAGATGATATCATCATTAATTATATGACTTTGGAAATTGGAAAGTGTTAGGTTGTGGAGCTAAATAGCTTCATAAAATGCATGCATTGCAGGTTTCCTGGTTTCAACAGTAATCGACGTTGGTTGGGTAACTGACATCGGTAGCCTAGATTGAACCGGTATCGGTTTGGTAACTAGCATCGGTTATCTGTGCGATCAAAATTTTATATTAGACGTGGATTAAATCCAAACCTTTTTTATAAAGGTGATTAGAGGGTTGTAAATGCATAGCTAAGTTTCCCTAAAGTTTGTATATGCTTATAAGCTACAAAACTAAGGTTAGAAGAAAAAAAATTGATTATTATTATAAGAATATTTTCTTGGAGAAAGCTTAGAGAAGCTTAAGAGGAAAACATACTGCACATTCATGAAAGGTGTGGAAGATTGCAAATCTTCATTGTAAATCCTCAGTGAAGCAAGAATACTATATTGTTTATTTCTTGGTGGACGTAGCCCACACTGGGTGAACCACGTTATATCTTGTGTATTTCTCTTCTGGTTTAATTTTCATGTTTATTCCTTGTATGCTTAAATTGAATATAGATTTTTACAACACTGGTGTGTTCTAACCCCAACAAATGGTATCAGATCTTTGTTTGAGGGTTTTGTGTGTTGATAGATTTACTCACAGAGGGATTTCTGATTGAATGGGAGCACAACAATGGTAGAAGATAAAAAATAGAAAGTGGAGAAATTTGACAACCGTAATTATCAATTATGGAAGTTGCAGGTGGAAGATTATTTGTATCAAAAAGGTTTATATTTACCTGGATGCGAAAGTGAATCCTACATCAATGACTGATGAAGAATGGAAGATTCTTGACAGAAAGGCTCTGGGATCTATAAGATTGAGTCTGACAACATCTGTAGCTTCGAATATTACTGAAACAACAACCACGATAGAGTTGATGAAATATTTAGCTAATTTATATGAAAAACCAAGTGCTTCAAATAAATTTTATTTGATGAATAAATTATTTAATTCAAAAATGCAAGAAGGTGGATCTGTATCAAACCACTTGAATGATTTCTATTCCATTGTAAATCAATTAAAATCATGTTAATATTCATTTGATGATGAAGTGAAAGAACTTTTATTCTTATGCTCTTTTCTAGATAGTTGGGATAACTTGGTAATGGTTGTTAGTAATACAACATCTGCTAATAATATTTTGAAGTTTGATGATGTGGTTAGTATAATCTTGAATGAAGAAATACGTAGGAAAAGTACACGAGAGTCATCATTTGGAAATTCTTAGAATGTAGAAAGTAGGGGAAGGAAAAAAGAGATATCGAAGAGTAAGAATAATGGAAGATCAAAATCAAATATGGAAAGATCCAAATCCAGAGGTAGAGGAATAACTTGTTGGAATTGTGGAAAGAAAGGACATGCAAAGAAGGATTGTTGGTTCAAGGAAAAAAAAAGAATCTACCAAATAAAGGTAAAGAGGTAAATGTTGCAACTGAGGTAATGCAAGATGTCTTTATTCTCTCCTTGGATAATAAAATAGAATCTTGGGTTTTAGATTCAAGGAGCTTCTTTCCATGCTACCCCTAATAAGGGTTATTTTAGAAATTATGTCCAGGGTAATTTTGGGCATGTTTATTTAGGAGATGATGAGCCATGCAATATTACTAGTAAAGGGGAAGTTCATCTAAAATTGTAGAATGGAAATACAAGGGTATTGAAATATGTGAGGCATGTGCCAAGCCTCAAGAGAAATTTAATTTCTGCAGGATAACTAGGTGAAGTTGGCTACATGGTTACATTCACAACTAACTCTTGAAAAGTTACTAAGAGAGCTCTTGTTGTGGCAAGAGACAAGAAGGTAGAAACATTGTATTTGTCTACATGTATTATTGATTCTTTCTACTTCAGATTCATATGCAAGCATGTGGCATAATCGGCTAGGCCATATGAGTAAAAAGGGAATGCATATATTAAAGGCAAAGGGTAAGTTATCATATTTGAAACATTTAGATCTTAATTTCTATGAGCATTGCATATTTAGAAAGCAAAATAAAGTGAGATTTCTTAAAGTTGGGGAAACAAAGATAGAAGCAAAATTTGGATCTTGTGCACTTAGATGTGTGGGGACTAGCCTAGGTAGCTTCTCATGGAATATTTCAATATTATGTGACTTTCATTGATGATGCTACAAGAAACTTATGGGTTTATTGTATAAAATGTAAATCTGATGTTTTTTAGACTTTTAAAATATAGAAATTCCTTGTGGAAAATGAAACTAATTTAAAGTTAAAATGCCTTAGATCTGACAATGGTGATGAGTACTGCAACAAGGTTTTCAATGATTACTATTTAGTGAATAGAATATGTAGAGAAAGAACGGTTCCTAGAACACCACGGGAGAATGGTGTGACTAAAAGAATGAACAAAACTATTTGGAACATGCAAGAATTATGAGAATACATGTTGGATTACCCTTACAGTTTTGGGAATAAGCAGTAGACAAGGTGATATATTTAATTAACCATGGGCCTTCAAGTGCACTAAATGGTGGAACACCAGAAGAATATTGGACTGGAAAAGAGATAGATCTTTCTTTTCTTAGAGTATTTAATTCAAAAGATTTTTTGCATAATGATAAAGAAAATAGGAAGAAATTGGATGCTAAATCCAAGAGATGCACTTTTATTGGTTATGGCTCTAGTGATTTTGAATTCTATTTTTGGGATTTAGATGATGCTAGGATCTTTAGGATTCGTGATATTGAATGGAATGAAAAGAGAATGTACAAGGATCATATTTTGATTCCTAAGAATGAACCAGTTGAATATTTTGTGGAAGAAAATACATTTTCGGATTTAAATTAGACATCTGTAGGAATCAGTGTCGGTGACAAAAACTGGTGTTGACAGCTTAAACCAACATTGGTAGAGCTAGGATTGACGTCGGAAAAATAGGACCAGTTTCGGAAACCAAAACCGATGTTGGCAACAGGTGACCAGCATCGGTCACTGCAATATGTTGATACGAATATGCAGCACATACAGAATGAGCCTCGGACACCCCATATTTCTATGAGAAGGTCACAACGGGTAAGTATACCTCCAGAAAGATTTCCACCTTCCTTATTTTATCTATTATTGACTGATAGTGGTGAGCCCAAAATTTTTGAAGAAGTAATGCAGGAGGATACCCACATGAAGTGGGAGCATGGCATGGATAAGGAAATGGACTCCTTGAAACAAAATCAAACATGGAATTTGGTTAAGTTGTCACCAGGTAAGAGAACATTGTAGAACAAATGGGTTTATAGGATCAAGGAGGAATATAGTGGACAAAAAAGATATAAGGCAAGGCTTGTGGTAAAAGGGTTTGCACAAAAATAGGTATTGATTTTGGTGATATTTTTTCTCCTGTAGTAAAAATGACTTCCATTCGTACTGTTTTGAGTTTAGTTGCAGTAGAAGATTTGCACTTAGAACAACTTAATGTTAAGATGGATTTCCTTCATGGTGATTTAGAGGAAGAGATGTATATGCAGCAACCGTTTGGTTATGAAGTCAATGGTAAAGAGAAACTTGTGTGCAGGTTGAAAAAGAGCTTGTATGGGCTCAAGCAAGCTCCAAGGAAATGGTATATGAGGTTTGACAGTTTTATGCATGAGCATGGTTATATGAGATGTGAATCTGATCATTGTGTTTATTTCAAGAAGCTTGAAAATGGAAGCTATATTATTTTGTTATTGTATGTAGATGATATGCTTATTGTAGGATCTAGTATGTAGGACATTGTTGAGCTTAAAGAAAAGTTAGCTCATACATTTGCAATGAAGGATTTAGGATCTGCAAATAAAATCCTTGGCATGCAAATTCATATAGACAGGAAGAATGGGAAATTGTATTTGTCTCAGGAAGATTATATCAATAAGGTGTTGTAAAGGTTTAAAATGCATAATTCAAAACCAGTAAGTACACCTATGGATGCACACTTTAAATGAAGAAAATATCAGTGTCCTACATCACATGAGGAGGTTGAGTACATGGGATGGGTTCCATATGCTTCAACGGTTGGGAGCCTTATGTATGCAATGGTTTGTACTAAACCATACATCTCACAGGTAGTGGGAGTTATGAGTAGATTTATGGCCAATCCAGGTAAAGTAGGCATTGGAAAATAGTCCAATGGATACTCAGATATTTGAGAGAGACATCCAACATGCATTTATGCTATGAAGGGTCAAATACTTCTTTATGCGGCTATGTTTATTCATATACGGCTGAAGATTTGGATGGTAGGAGAAGCACCACTGGATATGTATTCAAAGTATGTGGTGCAAAAGTTAGTTGGATTTTGAGATTGCATAAGGTTGTGGCCTTGTCTAATATAGAGGCCGAATATGTTACAGCTACAAAGGCTAGCAGATAGATGATATGGATGATCAGGCTCATGGAAGAGTTGGGAAAGGAGTAAGAGGGTTGCAGATTGTACAGTGATAGTCAAATTGTAATTCATCTAGAAAATAACTCAACATTTTATTCAAGAAAAAAACACCTATAGTTGAGATATTAATTCATACGATAGGTATTGGAGGGTGGGAAGTTGAAATTGGAGAAAATTCATACAAGTGATAACCATGTGGATATGTTAACGAAGTTGTTGGCAAAGGAGAATTTGAAGCTTCACTCAACTTCTGTTGGTCTTCAAGCTTGAGACTTGAAGAGGAAGAAACAAGCTAAGGAAAGCATCTAAGGATGGAGTTGTACTATACAGTGTAGAAATTTGTCTCCAAGTGGGAGACTGTTAAGTTATAGAGATAAATAGCTTCAAAAATGGCATGCATTGCAGGTTTGTTGGTTTTAATAGTAACCAATGTCGGTAGCCTAGATTGAACCGGTATCGGTTTGGTAACCGACATCGGTTATCTATGCGATCAAAATTTTATATTAGACACAGATTAAATCCGACCCTTTGTTATAAAGGTGATTGTAGGGTTGTAATGCATAGCTAATTTTCACTAAAGTTTGTATATGCTTATAAGATATAAAACTAGGGTTAGAAGAAAAAAATGATTATTATTGTAAGAATATTTTCTTGGAGAAATCTTAGAGAATCTTGAGATGAAAATTACTGCACATCTCTTAGAGGTGTGGAATATTGCAAATATTCATTGTATTTCCTCAATGAAGAAAGAATAATAGATTGGTTGTTTCTTGGTGGACATAGCCCACACTGGGTGAACCACGTTATATCTTGTGTATTTTTCTTCTGGTTTAATTTCTGTGTTTATTGCTTGTATGCTTAAAATTTTAGAACTAACATTGGTTTTACAAATTAATGGCAATTGAAATGTGAACCATTATTGTACACACTTATTCTGTTATATTTGTGAAAAGACTCTTTTCTTAAAGGGAGTTTGTAACTTGGTTTTTTTTTTCAGAATGTACCCTTGTGATGTCATGATATGAATTATAAGTACTATGGAGATTATTTTTGTAGTTTGATAAATATTTCTTGTATTGTTAAGGTAGAAATGATTTTAGCCTCTTGAAAATGAATCTTTGAGAAAGCATAGTTCCTAGTTTTAGGAATCAAAACTTAATGTAAAAATGTTAAAAAACTTCTAGTAATCAATCAAGATATATGATGTATTCATGATAAGGAAAGCAAGCTAAATTGGATGAAACTAGTATAAGCTAAGTGATAAGTGAACCAAAAGGAATGTGGTCTCCAAAAAGGAAAATTCATGATTTCATGTTAATTCCTCCCTAATTCATTTAGGTTAAATAACAAAATATGAATATAATAAATATGTAAACTACAAAATGGGGCAATTTGAAAGGTGCCCATGGGAGATGTGCAATTATTAGTTGGGTCATGATTTTGTACCCATTCGTTATAAATGTGTGATGTTGAATCGTGTCTTATGTTGTTTTGTTATTTGCATGACCTACATGGTGTATGGGTGGGTTCATATTTGTACTGACATCACATGTTGTGTGGATTTTGGTGAGTATGTTAGGTTGTGGAGCCTTGTTTTCATGTGTGAAAGTGTTGAAGACTATACACTAAGAGTACTGTACACTTTTCATGTATCCTCGCCAGAGTTCGGGGCCAGGCCGGGCCCCGAACAGGGGTCCGGGGGTGGCAGCCGCCAGTAGCAGGGATTCGGGGGCGCAACCCCCGAAAAAAAAAATTTAGGCGTAAATTTTTTGGCCTCGAAAAATTGCACTCAAAATATCAGGAAACGTGCTTTTCTCATATGGGCGAGTTTTTTGACCCATAGGTTTATGGGACGGGTTTTTCCCATGGTTTTGATACCCACGGTTTTGTAAAACTACTTAAGCAGTTGTCTATTTATATGGTCTTATGCATATAATAGATGTACAAGCAAATGTATTGCAGATGTGTTTTGAATTCGGCTGTGAATTCTGTAGAGTTTGTTGAGCATAGCTCCAAACGGATCAGGGTATTGTATTGAGAGAGCGGTGGCTTGTAATAAAATCTGAGCAAGTGATTCTTGGTGGACGTAGCCCAAATTGGGTGAACCACGTTAAATATTGTCTCTTTGTGTTGTGTTATTTTATTTTGCAATTTTATTTGAGATCTGTAATAATTTCTGCATATTAGTTTCTACTGTTGCGATTCTGTGAGGGATTATTCCACATATTTTATCCCTTATTTCCTAACAATTGGTATTAGAGCCTGGTTTGGTTTGCTGAAGTGTCGAATCACAGGGAAAATTTTTAGCTTGAGTGGGAGCTATGGTAGATGAAGGAAGATCTAGGGTTGATAAATTCAACGGGTAGAATTTCAGTCTTTGGAAGATGCAGATGGAAGATTACCTTTATCAGAAGGATCTTTATACTCCGTTGTCTGAGAAGGTGAACAAACCCTCGAGTATGACAGATGTGGAATGGGATTTGCTAGATAGGAAAGCACTTGGGACAATCTGGCTGTGTCTTGCATCTTCGGTATTATTTAATGTTTCAAAGGAAAAGACTACAAAAGATCTAATGGATGCATTAGGGAAGTTATATGAAAAACCCTCTGCCTCTAATAAGATATTTTTAATGAAAAAGTTGTTTAATATGAAGATGTCTGAGAATAGTTCAGTAATAGATCATTTAAATGATTTCAATACGGTAGTGAATATGCTAGCTTCGGTTACAATAGAATTTGATGAAGAAGTTAGGGATTTATCAATTCTCTACTCTTTACTTGAGAGTTGGAATAGCCTGGTAATGGCGGTAAGTAACTCGGTTCTAGCTAGCTCGAAGTTGAAGTTTGAGGATGTTGTAGGGGTGATTCTAAGCGAGGAAATGTGAAGAAAAAGCTCTGGGGAATCTTCTACTTCAGGGAATGCTTTGACAGTGGAAACTAGAGGGAGACAGAAGAATAGAGGAAACCGTGGAAAATCAAAAGATCGGGCAAGGTCAAAATCCAAGAACAAGATTGTATGCTGGAATTGTGGAAAACCTGGGCATGCAAAGAAGGACGGTTGGGAGCTTTGGGATAAGAAGAAACAACAAGAAGAAAACAAGGAGGCAAATGTGGCAACGGGTAATGTATGTCAGGATGCTTTGATTCTTTCTTTGCACAATATTACTGAATCTTGGGTTTTAGATTCAGGGGCTTCTTTCCATGCTTCTCCACATAGGCATTATTTTGTTGATTATGTTCAAGGGGATTTTGGGCATGTTTTTCTTGGTGATGATGAGCCTTGCAGCATAGTTGGAAAATGTTCTGTTCAGGTTAAGATGCAGAATGGGAATATATGGCTATTTAAGGATGTCAGACATGTGCCTACATTAAGGAGAAACTTGATATCGATGGGGCAATTGGGAAGTGATGGTTGTACTGTAATATTTATAGCTAACTCTTGGAGGGTTACCAAGGGTGCTCTTGTGGTGGTAAGAGGTAAGAAGGTTGGAACCTTGTATTTAACCACTGATAGTATTAATGATTGTAATCTTATGGCTTCAGATGCAGATACAACATTATGGCACTATAGGCTTGGTCATATGAGCCATAAGGACATGAACATCATAAAGAAGAATTTTCCTAGATATAAAGAAACAGGTTTGGATTTATGTGAGAACTGCATATATGGGAAACAGAAGCGAGTAAGGTTTCTCAAGGTTGGACCTACGAAGAAAGAGAGTAAGTTAGAGTTGGTACATTCTGATGTGTGGGGACCGGCTCAGGTATCATCTCTTGGGGGTTCAAGTTATTATTTTACTTTTATTGATGATGCAACAATGAAAGTTTGGGTTTATTGTATTAGAAACAAATCTAATGTATTTGACACTTTTGTTAAATGGAAAGCCTTGGTATAGAATGAAACAGGTCTTAAGCTAAAATGTCTCAGGTCAGATAATGGAGGGGAGTATTACAGCAATGAATTTGATGATTACTGTTCTAAGAATGGAATCCGCAGGAAAAAGATGGTTCCAGGAACTCTGCAGCAGAATGGGGTATCAGAAAGGATGAACAGAACAATAATGGAACGTGCTAGGAGCATGAGGTTACATGCAGGACTGCCTCTTTCTTTTTGGGCAGAAGCGGTGAGCACAGCTGTGTACTTGATAAACAGAGGACCCTAAAGTGCCTTAGATGGAGGCATACCTGAGGAGGCTTGGTCCGGTAAGAAAGTTGATTATTCATTTCTTAGAGTCTTTGGATGTGAGGTGTTTGTTCATATAGACAAGGATGATAGGACCAAGCTAGAGGCTAAATCAGAAAAATGTACTTTCATTGGTTATGGTGGTGATGACTTTGGATTTAAATGTTGGAGTATTAAGGACAAGAAAATCATTCTGTCTAGGGATGTGGTCTTTAATGAGAAAGTCATGTATAAGCAATAGTTGTAGGAAAACAGGGAAGAATCCAAGAAAAAATATGTAGTGGTAGAGGATCTTCTGGATGGGAAAGTGACCCATGAATCAGTTCAGGAACCTACTCAACATGAACCCCAAACTCCTACAGTGAGGAGGTCTTCTAGGGTAAGAAAAGAACCTGAATGTTTTTCTCCTTCTCTTTATTATTATTACTCACTGATAGTGGAGAGCCAGAGAGCTTTGATGAACCAATGTAGGTAGATGCCAGTAAGAAGTGGGAGCAAGCCATGGATGAGAAGCATAAGTCTCTCATGGAGAACCAGACTTGGGATTTGGTGAAACTACTGGAAGGAAAAAGAGCATTGCAAAACAAGTGGGTGTACAGAGTTAAAGATGAAGAAGGAGGAAAGAAAAGATATAAGGCCTGGTTGGTGGTCAAGGGGTTTGCACAGAAACAAGGTATATATTTTGATGAGATTTTTTCTCCTGTAGTAAAAATGACTTCTATCAGAACTGTTGTTGGAATAGTAGCAGTAAAATACTTGCACTTAGAAAAGTTAGATGTAAAGACTGCATTTCTCCATGGTGATTTGGAGGAGGAGCTATATATGCAATAGCCAGAAGGATATGAAGTCAAAGGTAAAGAGGAAATGGTGTGTAAACTGAATAAGAGCTTGTATGCCCTGAAACAACCTCCACGTCAATGGTAAAAGAAGTTTGATAGCTTCATGATGGAGCAAGGTTATATTAGATGTCATTCTGAGCATTGTGTGTATACAAAGAAATTTGAGGATGGAAGTTATATTATCCTATGTTTGTATGTAGATGACCTGTTGGTTGCAGGTAAAAATGTGCAGGAAATAAAAGTAGTCAAGAAACAACTAAGTGAATCCTTTGATATGAAGGATTTGGGGGCAGCCAGACAAATCCTTGGTATGAGGATAACTCGGGATAGGAAGGAACGGAAGTTGAATTTATCTCAGGAAGAGTACATTAAGAAGGTATTGGATAGGTTTAACATGCAGGATGCTAAACCAGTTGGGACTCCTTTGGCAGGCCATTTTAAGTTATCAAAGGAGCAGTGTCCCAAGACAGAGCAAGAAAGAAACTAGATGTCCAAGGTACCTTACTCATCAGCAATTGATAGTTTGATGTATGCTATGGTGTGCACTAGGCCTGATATTGCCCATGCAGTGGGAGCTGTGAGTAGATTTATGAGTGATCCAGGTAAAGAGCATTGGCAAGCAGTAAAGTGGATCCTTCGGTATTTGAGAGGGACCATGGGGACAGTTTTGTGCTACAGTGGATCTGACAACACTTTACGTGGTTATGTAGATTCAGACATGGCTGAAGATGTAGACAACATGAGGAGCACGACAGGTTTTATTTTACACTGTAGGTGGGACAGCGGTGAGCTAGATTTCATGACTACAGAAGTTGGTGGCTATTGTCAACCACAAAGGCTGATTATGTTGCTGCCACAGAGGCAAGCAAAGAGATGATTTGGTTACAACAATTGCTTGAGGATTTGGGGCATAAGCAGGAGGAATGTAAGTTGCATAGTGATAATCAGAGTACTATACACCTAGCTAAGAACTCTGCTTTCCACTCCAGGACAAAGCATATACAGTTAAGGTATCATTTCATCAGAAAAACTTTGGAGGAAGAGAAGTTGAAGTTGGAGAAGATTCATACCAGTCAGAATCCTGCAGACATGATGACCAAGGTGGTCACAAGGGAAAAACTAAAGTTTTGTTCAGCTTTGGTTGGTCTTCACATAAACTAGTGAAGGTTTGAGAAGATTGCTCAGAGGAAAACTAGTCTCCAAGTGGGAGATTGTTAGGTTATGGAGCTTGTTTTCATGTGTGAAAGTGTTGAAGACTATACACTAAGAGTAATGTACACTTTTCATGTATCCTTGCCAAGGTTCAAGGGGGCGCAGTCCCCGCCCCCGAAAATTGTTTTTTAGCCGTAAATTTTTTGGCCTCGAAAAATTGCACCCGAAATATCAGGAAACGTGCTTTTCTCATATGGGCGAGTTTTTTGACCCATAGGTTTATGGGACGGGTTTTTCCCATGGTTTTGATACCCACGGTTTTGTAAAACTGCTTAAGTAGTTGTCTATTTATATGGTCTTATGCATATGATAGATGTACAAGCAAATGTATTGCAGATGTGTTTTGAATTCGGGTGTGAATTCTGTCGAGTTTTTTGAGCATAGCTCCAAACGGATCTGGGTATTGTATTGAGAGAGTGGTGGCTTGTAATAAAATCTGAGCAAGTGATTCTTGGTGGACGTAGCCCAAATTGGGTGAACCACGTTAAATATTGTCTCTTTGTGTTGTGTTATTTTATTTTGCAATTTTATTTGAGATCTGTAATAATTTTTGCATATTAGTTTCTACTATTGTGATTCTGTGAGGGATTATTCCACATATTTTATCCCTTATTTCCTAACAGAGTAATCCATGTATTGTATTGTAATAAGTAATGAGAGTAAAAAAAATATCCTAGTATATTTTGTTCTTATGTTTGTGTCCCACATAGGTGAGAACTACAATTGGTATTAGAGTGGAGGTTCATACTCTTGAACCTTTGGGATATTTTGGTGTTGTGATGGATCATCCATGATGGTGGAGGAGTAATGTTTTATTCTGTTGTGATGTGAAAAACATGGTATTGGTGACTATTTTAATGCACCTGTTGTGCTTACCACTTAGTGTGGTCTTCTTATGATATTGATGTACTTCTCGATGTGATTAATGTTCCTCCTTCTTGGGAATTCAACATGAAATTCATGTGTATTACCACCTTGTGTGTGAAGGAAATGTTTTGTGAGCTATGAAAGTGTTGTGATGTTTCATGTTCTAGTGATATTGTATATATGGGACAACATGTTGTAGGAAAAAGTCCTTCGTAGTGAAATATGCTACATTATGATAATTCCTGATGTGTTGTGTTGTATTATGGAGTTATGTCACCTGGCTGCATTGTATTTTAATATATCTCATGATGCTAGATCACTATGTTTGTGAAATATATGTGCTCATATTGCTACGTGATAAATTAGAATCGTGAATTGGGGACATATGGTGATTCCATGACCCCTAATGTATTGTACTCACACTCTTAGTTTGGTATGTGGAAATGTTACATGTTGTAAGAAATTGAATATTATTATATTACCCATAAATTTTATCATGCATAAGACGTTATGGTTGTTGTCCATATGTATTATTATGCTAGTAATGTAGTTATGTGTATGTTGTGAACCATAAGGGAAGTAATCAGTAATAGGTATGTATGGAGTGAGGAAAGTGGAAAGTTGACCATTTGACATGAGATAAGTACAACCCAGGAAGTGGAGTCTAACATAGACTAAAAATCCACTTCTTTGTTTAGTATGTATGGCATTACTCCATGGGATCCATGCATATTGCGTTACGCGAACACCTTAAGCTCAAGAAATGGAAACATGTACCTCTTTATCTCTCTCTATAACTACTTGTCTTATAGATAACCTTGTGTGATTACGACTGTGTTGAATCTTGTGGGAGTTTGGAGGTGATGATTTTGATAGAGATTATGGCAGTACATGATTTTAATTAGTTATTAATTGTATTTTGCAAGCCAAGGCTTGATATCTTAGTGTCAGAAACTCAATGAGTACCTCTTTGGTGGTCATGAAATGGCAGTGATCATACTGTGGTCTTTCTATGTTTGTATTTTATTCACAAACTGATCATTTTCTGTTAAGAAAAAACAATTTTCTTGATTGATGTATTCCTAAATTTTAGGCATTTAACTTGATTTTGAGCTAACAAGATACTTTTGCATTACTGTAGTTGTTTAGCCATTTATTTTGCTTAGTTTGAAACTTGATTTTAGAGCTTAATTTTTTCCATCCTAGCCCAAGTCTTGGGATTTTTTGCCACTTGGCATTTGAATCTGATTGTTATATTAGTTCTAATGTTGTGATGTGATGGATTAGGGACATGGGATTCATCATGGAGTGGTTGGACCTATGGACCCGCTTCATTATATGGGGGTATGCCCCTAAGGGGTCATATGGCTATGTAGTATTGAACTACATGTTATTGTGCCACTTGGGTGGAGGTGATGAGGCTCTATGTGCCTAGGGCCATAGGGTGACCCGACCTCATTATATGGAGAAATAAGGAGATGGGGCTCTATGGTGAATGACCTAACATGGAGAAATAAGGTGACAGGGCTCTATGGTGAGCGACCTGGTTTAGTTTTGAAACTATAATTCTTTCTGTATTAGGAAGCATATGGAGTGATTTTGGGAGGCATATGGAGTTGTGTGGAAATGTCTTATTCTTATCTTAAGACTATGTTTCATTGTGTAAAAATATAAATGATCCCTTTGTGACATCTTATAATTTGGTATTCTTGCATATCAAGTGAATATATATTTGTATAGTGAAACATGATGAAACTTTTTAAAACCTTCACACCGGACCATACCACCATGAGAAAAAGTATGAAAATGACCTTGTGTAAAACAATTCTAAAATAAAATGCTTGTAGCCAATCATTCTTACCTTGTCTTTCAAGATGAAAATAACCTCCTATACTTGGAAACCATTAATCAATATTTGTGATGGAAATATTCTTGTCATGTTAAACCAAATGAAAATAACCATAGATCATACTATTTACATTTTAGTCCTAAAATATTTCTTTTCTCCCCTCTATGTAGCACCTCCCATGCAAAATAAACTATCACCTTCGACCCTTCAACTAGTTGGAAACAATGAAAACTTATTGGCTTATGCTATGTGGTTATTTTGATGTATGATGGTGACTTTTGTTGTTCGTGATATTGAGAGATGGCGGATCATGCTTGGTACTTTCGGAGATGTTATGAATTGATATTTCTTAGATCACGGATCTCATTTGGGATTATTGATGTTGACATGTCTTATTATAACATTTATGTTGATCGATGAGTTACTCATGTGAGTCTTATTATGTACTGTGATGTTTGAGGTTTAATGCTCCCCTTGGTTGACATATGATGTTGGATCTTAGCTTGAAACTATGCGGGTATAGTTGTGGTTTTGAGTCATGTGATACTGGCTACATATGTATTAACGTGATGCTTCTTTGTTTATTAGGCACATGTGTGTGTTGGATCTATGTCTGGGGCATATGTGTTGAGAAATTTTATGTTTTTTGGATTCCATGTCTCTTTCCATGGTGGGTTTATAGGTCTAGTGATGTGATTCATTCATGAAAATATGTTAATAATGTGTCACGTAGGTTGTTCGTATTGTGCTTTGTACCTGGGGTGGCATTGCGAGGTCAATTGTTTGGGAAACCTATTAGAACTTTGAAATTTAAAATCATTAACAAGCGATAACATTATGAACATTGGAAAAGTAAACTGGGAAATTAGTATAACTAATAAATGGTGAATACCCTTATGAGAAAACAGGTGAAAATGTGTTTTGAAATGACTATAAAAATTTTGGTAGATAAACCCACTATAGATTTGAAATGTTGAATAAAGAGGCCTTATGAACTTTAAAACAAGAACTTGTATTAGGGGAAAGATTAATGGAGTTATACATTAAAAAATAATAATAATAATAAGGAGAAAAGCCAATCTTCTCAAAACATTAAAAAATTGAGAGAATTTTAAAATATGCTTAAACCTGTTGGTGGTTACGTTTTAAGAAACGTATCCCTTTTTGCTAATTAGAATTTGTTGTTGTTGAGTTCATGTGCTTTCTCATCCCATTTAGTACCTAGAGTGTGTGACATCATGGATGGTACTTTTGTAAGGGGAGGGATATGTAGTGCCCTTCCCATTACCACCTCTCGATTGTAGTTGTGTGGGATCGAGTCAGCCTTGGTTTGAGTGAGCTCGTTGTTCTAGAGTCGTGTTTACATTATGAATAATTTGTAAAATAATGGTAGCAGTTAAATTAAGCATTTGTGACAATAAGATAATAAGGGCAGTTTTGAAGTGTCCTTTCACGAACTAACCTTTTGGAATCCTAGGATTGTCCCCTTGTCTTCGATTTATGAGGTGAATTCATTCTTCTCGCGACTCATCCAACTTGGGATCATTCTCGAACCTTGAGTTTGAAATATTTATAAATTTCTTTATAATGTTAAACGTCGATCTAACATTTTTTGTTGTCAATAAAAGGATTCTGCATAATTCTCAATGAAGATTATTTTGTGGTAAGTGGCCTATCGGGAAATGGATGAGGTTTTACTTAAATCAAATTTAAATAATAAAAAAAATCATGAAATTAGCAATAAGAAAGGATTTCAATTAAATTTTAATAAATCATAAAATAAGATATTCTTCAATTGCTCCAAATTCTTAAAGCTTGTGTCATCCGCATTTCAAGAAGAATATGGAAATTTTTGGGTAAATGGGAGAAATTAATTATTCCTTACTCTGAGCATGCATGTATGTAAAAAATAAAATAAATGAATGAGTCTAGAACCATGTTTTTGTGGTGAAACTGAGTTTGGATTTTTTTCAAGCTAAATGCATTTAGCAGAGGATAAGCTTGACTCCACAACATGTCAACCCTTCTCCTCTAGCTGTGTCTTTTGTATGCCATTAGACTAAGTTTGGAAGTGGATGGTTTTTCTTGGTATGTCTTATTTTGCTATATCTTAGTGAAGAGTGTGGGATTTTACTTTTGACAAGCGTGAGTGGTTTGAGTTTTTGGGTGCCCAAGGGAATGTGGTCTTAAGCTAGGCACTTGACAACCCATCAACCTTGCCACCATCCTACCATCTTGTGTCAAGGGGGAGGCTTCCAAATGGGCATGGACTCCTTTTAGGTGTTTAAAGAAGCTATTTTTGTTAGACGTGATGCTTGTAAGTGCATTGGTAGAAAAGGTGCTGCAAATAAGGGGGGTTTGTTTTGAACATGTTGAAAAAATTTAATCAAAGGCAATTGATAGGATAAATATAAACCCCACACCCTTTTCCAGCATCCTCCCTACCATAGTCAAAATTAGAGCTTAGTGCAGCGTTGTACATGTGTCGGTGTTGTTATGAACACCTTGATAGGAATATATGTAAAATGTCAAAGCATACCAAGGCACATAAATTGTTTGGCAAAATACCTCAAAAAAATATGGTTTCATGAAATGTGATGATTACATGATATACAAGAAACATTATCTTTGGGGATGTTGTTAGGATTTTTAAAGGAATTCCTCCACCAGATGTCATCTCATGAAGTGTCGTGGTTTTTGTGTATACACAAAATGGATTAGTTAAAAAGGCTCTAGAAACTTTTAAGCAAATGAAATTAGTGCAAGGAAAGCTAGAATTCATCAACATTTTCCAGAATATGCCCACCACATGACTACTTAGAAGCTAAGGAATCTTGTGCAAGGTAGACAGACTGGTTGACTAAATACCTTTTATAATTTTGGCCTCTCAAACCAACGATGTTTATTGGATGCGCAAAAAATTGGCTTGTTGAAAGGCGCCAGAGAAGAGTATGGAAACCCACCAAATGTTGGTTTAAATAATATTCTTGTCTAATGTTATTTTTTAAATACAGGTTGGACGGAAGGGGCAATAATTTGTTTGACAAAATTCTCCAAGATATTTTAGTCTCATCGAATGTGGTGACGGTGAATTGCGTGAAATAGGTATGGTTTTCCCCTTTGTCTTGCATTTAAATTATTCACTCTATCATGTTCTATTTGGTTGAGTTTTAATAATTTGTATTATATAAAATACATCTAGAATTAATGTTACAACTTTTACCCTGCCCGAAACCTTCAAAATATAGAAAAATTGGCGTAAAAAATTATCGGAAGGAGTGCCACACCCAAATGTATCTTGAATCCAGAACTTCTAATTTTATCCCTGGTAATGTAGGACACCGTGGGTAAACTTAACCTTTTAATTCCTTCTCGAGTCGAGTCTCGAAGCCCATTTTAGTATATCAGCCACTTGTGGTGACGTGCTCAATTTAATAAAATGTGGTCGGTTCCATCTTACAGATGCCTCTTTGTTCAAGTGAAAATGAAAACTACCATCACCTACCTCTAGACTACCAATAGAAGAATTGGAACAAACTCTTAGTTATTAAAAACACTATCAGGGATTATTTTTTCAAGTGAGTTTTGAGGCCCTCTGGCCGTTGTGTGATAGGAAATTTTAGTTATGTTTACAATTATAAGCCCTGAAGATACCCTTGTAACTTGAGCATTGTTCGTGGTATTCAATTTCCATTGAATGTGATGAAGTCTCTGTATATAGGGGAATAAGTAGGAGTTGTCTAAATTTTTTCTTGAACTCAAGAAGAGTGTTTTCGGAGCCTAGTTTGTAAGAATTTTTTTTGTTTTGGTCAGTTTTCGCAACTTGCTACTTTAGCTAGAAACTCCTTCTAAGGGTCCTACTTGACTTCTAACCATGTGTGTGACCTATTTAATACCTTCACAATGCTATGCTGATTATTATTCTATATTTTATCTTGTATGAGTGGATTTTGAAATGTATGGTATTTTTCTCTCTCCTCCTCTCTCCAGAAATGAATATGATACTTTAGTTGATTTTGATAACGTAAATGAATTGAAAAAAGTAAATTGAATTGAAATGAAATTAAAATGGACATGAAATATAAATGGTTTGACATTGTAAATGGAAAATAAAATGCCTCATAACCTTATCTCTCATCATTACTCTTTCTCTAGAACCAAAAACGTAAAGTGCGAATGAATATGAAAATATGAATGCATGAGAAACGAACTCTCTCTTCTTCTATCTCTCTATCTCTATCTCTCTCTACTATTTGTTTGAAACTGTTTGAAACGGTGAATTTGTGGATTTATGCTTGAGTGTAGGGGATTTCCATACCAGTTCTATGACTGACCATGCGGTGGTTGCAGGTACATGAGACAAGAAGAAAATGACAATGTTAATTGTGTTTGTTTTGTAATCATGGGGTTATTTTTTAAATACATGTAATATTGTATAGAATATACTAGTGATATAGTTATGAATAGAATGTTTTATTTAATTGTTTACATGATGTATTCAATCTTGTTGTATATTGGTGAAATGTATTATTTCTTACCTAGTTGTACTTTTGTATGTTTGACTAATTCCACACTTAGTTGTATTTCATTATATTTGGTTAGGTAAATGAAGTTTATTGTATCATGTTGCATTGGAAAATGTTATAAGAGGATCCCTTTTATTATATCTGAATCATCATCACGAGAGTGAAATTGAAATCTTGTTATTTAAAATTGTTTGTACCATCGTAAATTTTGGGTGTGATTGTACAAGTAAAATTGATGGTAGTAATTCGGTAATGGCGTAATTCATTTATCTACTTGTGATGTATTGACTTAGGAAATATCTTAGCCTTTAAAGAAAAATATAACAACTTGCATGTGTGTGTTTCCATTTTTGGCGAAAAGCGTCAACCAAACTTATAGTTTGAAACATCAACCCTAGTAGTATGGAATGGTCCCTTTGAGCTTAACCTCGTGCCTTGTTTATATAGTGGAACCAAACATGACTTGGGACATCACTACGCCTTAGGAATGGAAGTTATTTCCTTATATTTTATTATAGTAAAACCTTTGATTTTTGTTGAAGGTCTTGGGGAAATAAGTTGTTGAATGTTAGCTTTGGCATGCATCAAGGCATAGATCCCTTGGGGTAATTGAGAATAAATTTAAAAGTAATCATATGACCTTTTGGAGGTTAATATGTGGAAATAATTTTATATCTAAACCTTAACATATGAGATTGATAATGGTAGGATGTTGACCCATTAGAAAGGTGAGAATGAATGAATTGTTCCTTACTCCTTGCTAAATGTCCATTTTCTAACATTAATAATATGTGATGTATCCTTCGAGATCATGATATTCTAGAACATTAACATTTGACTTGAATACTAACCACATGTACTCTTTTTTATCTTATAAATGATGCCAATCATCTCTATCCCCAAGAGGTACCACAAGCATAATATTGGCTTAAGATTTTACTCGTATCATCGTGAGTCTTATCCCTCGTATTGAAAACCATGTAAAATGACGAGTAACCATGCTCTTTAGGAAATGTACCCATAGTCTAAGAAAGAGTGTTGGGTGACGTATATGTGTTCAAAAATTTTAGAACTAACATTGGTTTTGCAAATTAATGGCAATTGAAATGTGAACCATTAGTGTACACACTTATTTTGTGATATTCACGAAAAGAATATTTTCATAAAGGGAGTTCGTAACTTGTTTTTTATTTTGAGAATGTACCCTTGTGATTTCAGGCTATGAATTATAAGTACCATGGATATTATTTTTACAACTTAATAAATCCTTCTTGTGTTGTTAAGGTAGACGTGATTTGACCCTCTCGAAAAAAAATCTTTGATAAAACATAGTTTCTAATTTTGGGAATCGAAACTTAATGTATAAATGTTAAGAAACTTCTAGCAATCAATCATGATTTATGGTATATTCACAATAATACAAGCAAGCTAAATTGGATGAAACTAGTATAAGCGAAGTGATAAGTGAACCAAAAGGAATGTGGTCTCCAAAAAGGAAAATGCTTGCTTTCATGTTAAGTACTCCCTAATTCATTGAGATTAAATAAAGAAATAAGAATAAACCTCATTACCCACATCATGTTACATGGACATGAAAACTATATGTAAGATGGTGGGAAATTTTCCTTTACTGCTTTATAAGGCTTTAATCTTGTTTCACCGCAAATTATGAGATAAAACAAATAAGGGTAAGGTCAAGGAGGAATACATGTTGATAATCGAAGATGGTGTGTGTGCGTAGAATATTGTCCAAGCTGATTGTAGAGAGACTCCCTTTGGCTATGAGGAACGACCTGTAAGAAACACAACAAGACCACAAAATAACATTAACAATATATGTTAGTGGACTGCCTAGCGAAAGCTAGATCTGGGAATCGAGGTGCTTCCTAGAAGGCTATCAACCCACTTTTAAATACAATTTAATACAAAAAATAACATGAAATAAGGAATTCCTACTGTATTTGATAAGATTTAGATATCTCATATAACATACAATAAGAAAATTTAATCTAACAGACAAAGTTAGAATTAAATCCGGATGGTTGGTATGTTGGTTTAGGTCTATAGGTATAACATAGGCTATAGGTGAGGTCTGGGTAAATTTTGGTAAGGTTTTTGGCTATTTGGGAGGAGTTGTGAGCTCTCTGGTTTTGAATATATTACTAATCTCAGATACCGACATCGGCTAAGTGACCGATGTCAGCTACTGGTAAGGGACCGACGTCGGTTGGGTGATCGTTGTTAGTAGGGGAAATTTGGAAATAATATTAAAAATGGGGTTTTGGGCACTCTCTATGATTGTACAGAGAGTGAGAATAGTTTATATGGGGTTGTGGAATTATTATTAGGGCTCAGAGATGTTTATATTATTTTTTGGGTGAGGTATGAAGAATAAATGGAAAGATGGTTTAGAAGGAGGAACTGTGGGCGAGATCTAGATAAGATTGAATAAGAAATGAAATCGATAGCTAATAAAAATAACTAATCTATTGAAAATGAAAAGGAAGGAATAATACTTACGTGTTAAATGTAAGTAGAAAGCAAATGGTGGTGACAGTTGTGAAGAAAGGTGGTCCTGAATGAATGCAGACAAAATTTGGAAGCACACTGCTTCCCAGAGAGTGCACTGGAGCTCTGGATCAATCTATGGATGGTTGGTATGGTCTTTGAATGCAGTGAGGATATTTGGTGTGTCGTAAAGTCACTCAAGAACTCATGAACAAGAATGCTAGGTCGTAAAATCCAAATGATAAGATTCAGAACCCAATTAATGATTTAAGATTTGTTATTTAACCTAACCGATGGCAGTTAGGTGATCGCCACTGGCTGAGGAATAATCGGCATCGGTTAAGGAGAATTGGTCTAACTTGCCAAAATAGGGTTTTTCTCCCTAATTTGGCATGGTCTCTGGCTTAGTCCGGGTTTAGAGTGTTGAATGGTGTAAATAAGAGCATGGAATTAGCTAGAGGATTAATAGGTCATGAATAGTTAGGGTTAGAAAGAGTCCCAGTTGGTAAGGATAAGTGGGGACTTGGTCTAGGTTCATTAATAGGCTAGGAATGGGTCTCGGATGAAGTAGAAAATTGAGGTGGCTTAGTGAGATGGATATTAGTTTAATTAAGGTAATTAAAATAAATAATGGTGTGAGGATGAGGATTAATTTAATTATGGGTAATTAAATTAATACTAATGTGTAGAAGGGGTCGTGGCTAGGTGTATATGTCTAAATACTTAATAAAAAGGGGCCAGAGGGATTGTGACTCAAATTTGGTGTCTAAAAATCTAGTAATAGACTATCCTATACTTAGCCCACATGTATCTTCAATTTGCGCCTTAGTCCTCAACCGGTTGTTCTATTTCCATCCGTGTTATTAATAGATTTCTTGATCCTCATGCCATGCTATATTCAGTTGTTTCTATCCATAGATATTCTATTTTTTATCCCATTTCTCTACATGTGCTTTAACCTTGATTTATCCATGCTTTTATCCAATTATAGATTTTTTTTGCATATCATGCCAACACATGCTTTTTGTAGTTTTAGTTGATCTCTACAATTCTAGCTATCTCTCTATCTTTCTTCCTTCTGCACAAGACTACCACACGTCCTCTTCTTATACACCTACACCCCCCTCATGTACTTCTAAACCTTGTGGAGATTTTTCTTCCATGTTGTTACGCGCACCTTTGCATGTGGCTCTTACTTATCCATTTTTCCCAGTCCAACAATCTAGAAAGATTTACAAAATCACTGATGACACCTTGAGGTATAATAACAAGTACAACCAGTCAAAATTTTCATGGGAAATAGTCCTCATCTTGACACCATCTATCAAACTAAGTGCAAATGAAGCTCAAATCATACCAATGTACTAGTTTCGATTCAAATTGATTAAGGAGATCTTAACGTCATCTACTAAATTTATGCTAGACATCATTTCTATTATTATTTTTACTAGTCCAACTACCACCATTAGGAAATTGGATGGAGCCTACTATCAAAGAAGAACACTTGTCCTAAAATATAACTTGGCATATTTTATTGGCACAACCATTACTTGCAATTAGGAAAGGCAAGTTAGCATCGTACTAAGGCCATACTATTGGCATTGGTTCTAATACAAAATACTTCATCAATTTAAATGTGGTAGAAGCACATCAATTGAGAACTTGGTTTGATTCTTACAATTCCAAAGTACCATTTAAGTCATTGACTACAAATGTTATTGAAACTAATGGCATCATAGGAATCAAAGGTGTTAGTGTTATAGGAAAACCAACCATATTTATAGTTAAAACAATAATCATCATGTCCAAATGTTAAAACTATGTTATCTTACTTATGTTACTTCGAAAAATAATAGAAAATGTAAGAAAAACATTGTTCAAAACTTGGATACATCTTAGCACTATAATAATTGTGAAAATGATATCAACGTATATAAATATAAATATGTATTAAATTTATTGATAAAGAATAACACATGTACAATATGGGTCATTGATTTTGAAGATGACACTATATAAATCATGGGCATCACTACAAAAATCTACAAGTGATAGAAGAAGAGTTCAAGATGGAAGTGCATCTATAAAAAATGGGAGATACTATCTTGTATGCACCTAGTAGGGCCCACAAAAATGAATAACATGGATATGCTAGGGCTTCGAGACTTTGACAGTAGTAATGTTTGGTCACACCAAGGGTTGATAGGAAACTTGCACAATACATGATCATACTTCATAGATTTGGTTCGTGTCGATAACCAGGCTAAACAACTTGTTGGCACGAATATAGCTCAACCAATGATCCTATTTACTGAGCAAAAAATAGCCTAAAAAACATTTACCAAGAATGCAACCAACCAAAGACACCACCCACCACTAAAGATGATTATTCAATGCATTACATGAACATGAAATTCATACTTGATTAGTGGCACTAAACACACACTATAGACAACCCTAGGTAGAAGTCAGACTCCCTTCTCCTAACTCCCAATAGAATTTCTACATTTAACATAAATGGCACAACTATACATATTGGGTTGTGAATTCCTATGCAAGAAATGAAGATCCTAGAGGGACAAGCATTAGCAATCTCCTTAAAAAATGTTACACATTGAATATGTTCTCATAGATTAGATGAGATATTTATAGGCCAATTTTTTGGTGTTGTCTACCATTTGGAATCAAAAACCTCCAGACTTGTTTCTCTTTATATTCGTTGACTTCAAAAAATACTTTGGGTCACCTTGTAACCCAGAAAAACACAAACATTTTCAATACCTCCTACAATGTGCAACACTCATCAACAAATAGCCTACAAATCATTTACCGTGCACGCAGCCAACCACAAACACCACCCACCACTAAAGATGATTATTCAAGGCATTGTAGGCACATGAAATTCAGACTTGATCGGTGGCACTAAACACACATTGTAGACAAACCTAGGTAGAATTCAGACTCCCCTCCTCCTAACTCCAACTAGCATTGCTACATTCAACATAAATGGAACAACTATACATGTTGGGTTGTGAATTCCTATACAAGAAATGAAGTGCCTAGAGGGACAAGCATTAACAATCTCATTAAAAAATGTGACACATTGAATTTGTTCTCATATATGAGATGAGCTTCATAGGCCAATTTTTTGGCATTTTCTACCATTTGGAATTAAAAAAACCCCATGACTAGTTGCTCTTTGTAGTCGTTGAACTCAAAAAGTACTTTGGGTCACCATAGAACCCACACAAACACACACATTGTCAATACCTCCTGAAATGTGCAACACTCATCAACAAAATGTCTACAAAACATTTACCGAGCACACAGCCAACCACAAACACCACCCATGACTAAAGATGATTATTCAAGGCATTGCAGGCACATGAAATTCATACGTAATCGGTGGCACTAACAACACACTTTAGACAACCCAAGGTAGAAGTTAGACTCCCCTCCTCCTAACTCCAACTGGTATTGTAACATTCAACATAAATGGAACAACTATACACATTGGGTTGTGAATCCCTATACAATAAATGAAGTGCCTAGAGGGACAAACATTAGCAATCTCCTTAAAAAATCTGACCCATTGAATATGTTCTCATAGATGAGATGAGCTTCATAGGCCAAATTTTTAGCATTTTCTACCATTTGGAATCAAAAAACCCATGACTTATTTCTCTTTGTATTCGTTGACTTCAAAAAATACTTTGGGCCACTGTGTGATCCACACAAACGCACACATTATTAATACATGTTGTAATATGTAACACTCGTCAACAAAATGTCTACAAAATATTTACCGAGCACGTAGCCAACCATAGACACCACCAACCATTAAAGATGATTATTCAAGGAATTGCATACACATGAAATTCATACTTGATTAGTGACACTAAACACACACTGTAGACAACCCCAGGTAGAATTCAAAATCCCTTCTCCTAACTCCAACTGGCATTGCAACATTCAACATAAATGGCACAACTATACACGTTGGGTTGTGAATCCCTATACAAGAAATTAAGTGCCTAGAGGGACAAGCATTAGCAATCTCCTTTAAAAAATGTGACACATTGAATATGTTCTCATAGATTAGATGAGCTCCATAAGCCAATTTTTTGGCATTGTCTACCATTTGGAATAAAAAAAACCCTGACTTATTGCTCTTTGTAGTCATTGACTTCAAAAAATACTTTGGGCCACTGTGGGACTGTAATGAAATTACCTGAATAATTATGATTATCTCCAACAATAGAACACCAAATAACATAATATTTTAGATAAATGATCTCAATATGAAAGTATAATAGCTTAGCCACTTCGAGGAGGCAACCTCCAAAACATACAATAAGACTCAAATGACCAATATGATGATCAAGAACTACCTACTAACCCTTATTTATACTAATCCTATGTTATGGCCATCACCCAGGCTGACCTACTAATGATAATATATCATATATGAAAGAGATAAGTCATGATAAGAAGTTATGATAGCCACAAGTTGGCTATATCCATCCAATGTAAGATATATAATTAAGGGTGTAACATGCCCCTCCTCTTCAGAGAAACATTGTCCCCAATGTTGGGAAGCCCTGGATACTATTGTATGAATGCTTCATCTTCCCATGATGCATCCTCAATATTCATATTCTTCCACTTGATCAAGTACTATGTAATGACTCTGGTCCTTAGTCTTTTGGTGCGTGTCTGAATAATACCTTCAGGTTCTAATATGATCCTTCCTTCCTCGTCCAGTTTTAGAAGCACTGACTGGATGGAAATGTGCTGCCCAATAAATTTATTTAAGCAAGAAACATGGAAGACTGAATGTATTTTACTTCCTGGAGGGAGCTCTAGCTTATATGCCACACTACCAATTTTCTGCAAAAATTGGTAAGGCCCATAGTATTTGGGTGCAAACTTATTGTCCTTCTTCTGTTGTTTTAAGGATAATTGTTTATATGGTTATAACCTTATAAAAACAAAGTCACCCTCTTCAAGGTATCACTCACTATGATGTTGATCAACATGTTGCTTCATGCAGTTTTGTGCCCTTACCAAATTTTCTCTAAGACTAGAGAGTACCTCATGTTGGTGTTGGTGTTGAATGTGATCTTCAACTACTCTCACTTTCGGTTTGACCTTCAAGCTAGATATGAGTGATGAAGGATGGTACCCATAGAGTGCTAGAAATGGATACATTTTGGAGGAGGTATGAAATGAAGTATTGTACCACCATTCTGCCAGTGGCAACCATTGCACCCAACGTTCTTGTTTATCTGAAGTGAAACATTGAATATATCCCTCTAAACATCTATTTACCACCTCATTTTTCCCATATGATTGAATATGATAAGAAGAACTCTAGGCTAGTTGGGTACCGAGACAAGAGAACAAATCAGTCCAAAAGTTACTTGTAAATATTGGATCACGATCACTTACTACAATTTTTGGCGTGACGTGGAGATTTTGAACTATATCCCTAAACTAGCTATGAAAGTATGAGAGTATGAGCCATGGCACAGAAATGAACATATTTGGTAAGTCTTTCCACCAAAACCATGATGACACTTTTCCCTTCTAATTTAGGTAATCCTGTGATGAAATCCATTGATACCTCTTCTCACCTCTCACTAGGAATAGATAGGTTATAGCAAACCAAATGTCTTAACGGTCTCGCCTTTATTTTGTTGGCAAACCAAACGTTCTGCCACAAATTTTTGAACATCTCCTTTCAACCCCTCCCAAAAGAAATCCTTCTTAACTCTATGATAAGTTTTCAGGAACCCAGCATGGCCACCTATAGGAGAAGAATGTAGTTCTGACAGAACATGGTGTTTAAGGGTAGATTTCTTGTATAGATATAACATATCTTTGTACCACAATGTATCCCCTTTCCATGTAAATTGATCTGATATGGATGGATCTGCCTGGAGATTCTGAATGAGGATATGTGTTGTTGCATCTTTCTTCCATTTTTCTCATGCTTGATCTACCCAATCTACCTTTAGTCTAAAGATGACACATAACAATGCTTCTACGGACTCATCCCTCTTAAATAGAGCATCAACGACTAAATTTTCCTTCCTTTTTAATAAACAATCTCAAATTCATAGCCCAACATCTTAGTGACCCATTTTTGTTGTTCTGCTGAAGATAGATGTTGCTCTAGGAAATATTTCAAACTATCATGATCATTTTTCCCTTAAAATGTCTACCCATCAAGTATGGTCTCCATTGTTTGACTGCATGTAGTATTACCATCATTTCCTTCTCATAGGTGGGCTTCAACAAATTATTTCCTTTTAGTTGTCAGCGCTCAAATGCAATGGGATGTCCTTCTTGTATAAGTACTGCTCTGGTTCCATTTCATGAAGCATCACACTCAACTATGAAGGTTTAGGAGAAATCTGGAGTTGCCAATACTGGAGTGGTGCACATAGCCGCCTTCAATTTTTCAAAATGCCCTCGATGCTTCCTCATTCCAATGAAAGGAGTCCTTCTTCAATAACTTTGTGAGTGATGTTGTTATACTACCATATTTTTTTACAAATTTGCAATAATACCCTATGAGACCTAAGAAACCTCATAATTGCTTGAGGGTTCTTGGAATTTCCCATTCCACCATGGCCTGGATCTTGTGAGGGTCCACCTCAACACCTTCGTGAGAAATGATATGGCCCAAGTATTCCACTTCCTGTACCCCAAAGGAACACTTCAAAGGCTTGGCATAAAGTTGATAATCCTCTAAGACTTCTAAGACTATATTGACTTGTTGTAAGTGTTTCTCCCATGATTTGTTGTAGATGAGTATATCGTCAAAAAATACTAAGACAAAATTTCTTAAGAATGGTCTAAATACTAAATTCCTCAAACTCTGGAATGTGGAGGGAGCATTGGTAAGACCAAATGGCATCACTAAGAATTTATAATGGCCTTGGTGAGTTCTGAAAGTTGTCTTATGAATATCTTCTTTCTTTACTCTAATTTGGTGAAACCCAAAACATAGATCTAATTTTGTAAAATAAATGACACCATGGAACTCATCTAATAAATCATCAATGACAGGAATAGGAAACTTATCTTTGATAATGAACTTTTTGACCTCTCTGTGGTCTGGAAACATGCGCCATCTTCCATCCTTGTGACACACCATCACTATTGGAGCAAAATAGGCACTCTGACTGTGCCAAATAATACCCATTTCCAGCATTTCCTCCACCATCTTCTTGATCTCACTATTCTGCACATATGGGTATGTATAAGGCCTGATGTTGGGAGGTTGGCTTCCTAGAATCAACTGAATGTCATGATCATGCTCTCTTTCAAGAGGCAATCCTCTTGGTTCTTTGAAGACAACTGCATGTTGATCAATAACCTTCTAAAGATTAGGATGCAATACCTTCATTTGTAGTTGGACTTCCATAGAAAACAAGCATGCTACAAAACCTTCAGAACCCTTTTTAATAATCTTCTGCATTTGGTGAGAACTCACCACTAGAGGATATTTAACTTGTAGACCTTGAAGTTGAAATTTTTTACCCTCAGAATGAAAGCGCATGAAAAATTCCTAGAAATTTATCTTTATGGTGCCAAAATTTGTGAGCCACTAAACACCTAAGACAGTATCAGCTCCGCCCATGGGGATAGCAAACATCGTAGATTCCAATGTGTAGTCATCCATCATGAGTTTGACTTTATGACATTTACCTGAACATTGGACTGTGCCACCATCTGCAATCATTACTTGAAATTCCGGTGCTGGGTAGATGAAACAATTCATTCTTGTTGTCAGCTTATGATTTATGAAAATATGTGTGCTCCCTGAATCAATCAATATTATTACCTCCTGCTTCTTAAGATAACCCACAAACTGAAGGGTTTGTGGAGTACTAATACCTGATAGAGCATGGCATGAAATAGTATACTAGGGATCTCTAGATTCTTCTTCTAATTTTTCCACTTCCTCTTTCGATGTTTCCTCATATTCTTCCTCATCACTTGACCCTTCAATGTAGAAAAATGTTTTTTCAGAACATTCATGATTGGGTCCATATTTTCTATCACAGTTAAAGCATAACCCTTTGGCTCTTTTTCCTTCAATTTTTTGAGGTGTCAACCGAACTTGACGAGGGTACGAAGGAGGCAAGGTGCTACGATCTTTTATACTATAGAAGGGTTGCCTTCTGCTGGAAAAAAACTTTTCCTCTACTCTGCATGCCATGATAATAGAATCAGAAACCTTGAGTGGGTTAAACATGCGTACTTCATGCTCAATGTGGTCCTTAATACCCCCAAGAAATAGGTCATTCAAATATTCTTCTATAATATCTTCCACACACAAGGACAAAGTTTGGAATTGATGGACATACTCCTTAACTGAACCTATTTGGCATAACTTTGCTAATTGGCTGAAGTAATTCTTAGAAACACTAGAACTATAGTGTAATTAAAGCTCTTTAGTGAAAACTGTTTAGGTGACATTTAGGCCATTCTTCTACTTTTGAGCACATAAGCAACGATACCAAACAATTTGATCAGGTTCTAGGTATAAGGATGCCACAATTACCTTTTTTCCTGCTAGAATCTGATGGAGATCAAAGAAATTTTCCATTTGGGTGATCCAATTGAGCGGATCCTTTCCATTAAATTTACACATTTCCACTTTTGGGATAATTCCCTGCCATTGGTGAGGAGAGCCACGTGAATGACTAGAGAAGCCTCCATGATTGGAGTGATTTGGGTCTGTGTGACCATTACTAGAGGAACCCATATGACTGGAATTGGGAGTTGTGTTTGAAATAGCTTGCAACAACTCCTGTTTCATTGCAAGAAACTCCTTCTGAATTTCATTCCTCAGGCTACCTTGTAGTTGAAGAAGCTCATTATTAAGGTAATCTTTACTCACCATATTGTTTACCCTCTCCTGAAGCTAGACAACCACCTTAGATACACCCAAACTAGCAGACTTTGAATCCATCTCCTCCTTATTTGGGTTCATTCCTAGAGTTTCTTGTCCTTTCCCTTGGCCTCGGGTAGATCTACTAACCATGATGTAGCGTTTGGGCCTCAGGGTAGACTTAGTAGGGCCAAATCTTAGGGTTTAGGGCTTCACAAACTATTTGGCCAAATATAGGAGTTCATAAAGAAGAAACCCTAGCTATTTTTTGGAGAGGTTTCCGAAAATATAAGAAACTTGGAAAAAATCCAAAAATTGCACTCTATGGAGCTGAATTATGAAAAAACATAAAACCTCTATAACTTTTGAAAATTAAGTCAAACCTACTTGAATTTTGGAGAGGATCTTACTTCACTGGTTTTGCCACACCACCAAAACAATTGCAAAAAAAATTGCTACCAATTTTGAGATATGGCCAAACTTTCACAATTAGGGTTTGACACAGCGCTGGCCAAGTTCAAGCTCTAATACCACTTGTAATGAAATTACTTGAATAATTATGATTATCTCCAGCAATAGAACACCAAATAATATAATATTTCAAATAAATGATCTCAATATGAAAGTATAATAGCTTAGCCACTTCGAGGGGGCAACCTCAAAAACATACAATAAGACTCAAATGTTCAATATGATGATCAAGAACTACTTACTAACCCTTATTTATACTAATCATATGTTATGGCCATCACCTAGGCCGACCTACTAATGATAATATATCATATATGAAAGAGATAAGTCATGATAAGAAGTTATGATAGCCACAAGTCGGCTGTATCCATCCAATGTAAGATATATAATTAAGGGCGTAACAGGGACCCACACAAACACACACATTGTCAATACCTCATGTAATGCACAACACTCATCAATAAAATGCCACTCAAAATGGTGTGGACTATTTCAATATATAAATCACAAAGTATGGCATTTAATAAGACAACAATAGATATTAGGAACAATGATCACAAACCTACTCTTAACATTCACTACAGTCTAATGGGTGCGCTTGTTAGTAGACTTCACGTCTCCTCACATTCACATTTAATTGGTATATTCACATGTCTAAATATTTACATGTATCTACAAGGAAACCCGAAGAGAGGCACTTATGCACAAAAGGCCTCCCTCCCCATCTCCAAAACATGCAACTACACGAAGATATCATAATTGTTTCTCTTAGACTTTTCTAGATTTGGTGCACCCTTCCATTCAAATTCATCTTTATCCAACCTTATCACAAACACATTAAAATAGGGGTGTTATCCAAAATGTTTCATATCCCATTACATGACATAATATTTCCATTCAAAAAATACATTTACATCTTATGGACATTTCTTCCACCTCAAATACAATTACTGATTTTACACAAAGAAATCATACCAACTACCCTGCCATTTTATTGTAACCATCTTATATTTCTAAAATTACTTTCCATCTCCCCAAAAAAAAATTGAGGACCACCCCAAAGAATCTAACCTGAAAAGCGAGAAAGACTTATTTTAGAGACCTCGGTGATAACTAAGTCCTTTATAGGAAAGTGTGCGGCACAAATCCCCAAATTTCGAAGTTTGAACAGACCTTCCAATAGTTTGGCTTCCTCCATTAACTGTTATGAACAGTTAATATGTTATCAGAAGACCATCCGGCTTTAATTATGCCGGCAATTGCATATCCTGCCGTAACATTGCACACCCGCAGATTTATTTTGTGTAATGTATTGGCAAAAAAGGTGAAATTTTTAAGAAGAAGAAGCTTCAATTCTACGGCCATGGCGGTAAATAGATCGACTGCGACCGATACAGACCACGAAATTGTAAGGTGTCAATCCCATTCCCCGGTGAGTTCATCAGTCTCTCCAACCAAATTCAGTTATCGAACAATTATTGGTTGTTTTCTGTATTTTAGGAACAATTATAACGTTCAAATTTGGTGGTTGTAAAAGTTGTAGCTTTATAAATTATCATGGTGCAGGTTGAGGTTGTATTGGAGTAGGGATTTCAATTCTCTGTAATTTTCCGTGTAAACGTCTTTTTATTGGAATTATGAACTGAATATGTATCAAAATTATTGGGATTCACGGTATCTAACATCTGTGGATCAAATGTTTTACTTAAGTATTTCATTCTACCAAATGAATCGCAATTCATAGGTATAATCTTTTAAATTCGTATACGACTATATTACTAAAAATAATATTACAATTCAGAAGAACTGATATTATCTTTTTGGTTGGGAGACATTAACAAAGCCTTGGTTCTATTTGGATGCACAACGACCGATTTAAAATCCATGATAGTTTTGGACAAAGACTAAGCACAATTTTGCCACATTTGTATGGGAAATTTCCTTTATATTGTTTCATATTTCTTTGAAATGAACATATTTTTATGCATTCAAAGTCATATATTTTTGGTCAACCAATCAATGATAAATCACTCAAAAAAAAGTGATAAAAGCTAATTAATTTGTAAACACATATGATATATACCCTTTTTCATCTACAAAGGAAAGATGTAAAAGAAAGATCAATGAATGATTCAAGAGAAAGAGCGTGTGGAGTTGGTGGATGATTCCTTTTTTGTGAACTTTATTTAGATTGTACGTCAAACACAATGCCTTAAGTAAAAACATCACTTGATCTACACATAGAAGGCTCACACCACCTTCGTCCTTTGTCTTCCCATCCCTCACTCAAATACTCTTTCTCTCAAATCATCCACTAAACTTTCTTTCGCATCCTTCCCATATAGGCAAGCAATGGTCACCTCCACCAATAACCCCATTTCTTTTAAAGATACAACTGCTCAGAAAATAGTAATTACAAAGGGTACTGACTGCATCAAAAAAAATTAGAGAATCCTAAATTTATGAAACTAAATGCCCTAGAGCAAAATTCGAGTGTTTCATTTTTCGCATTGGTTACTAGCAAGATTTTAAAAAAAACATTAAATCATTATGTAAAGGATAATGTCACAATTAAGGCCACCACTAAATCTCAAATAATTCTTATATTTTTGTCTCTTCCTTTCATTCGGCCTTCCTTATGTTGACGTACACTTTTTTTTTACAATTAGGACAACTAATTGAATGATGATTTTAAGAAGCGATTGAAGAACATTTTCATAATATGGGACAAAATTTAATCTCAATTCGTTCTTTTCTCTATTCAAATTTCTTTTTAAAATATTATTTTTTCTTTGTTATTTGTAAAATCTAAATTATATTATCATCATCATTATTATTATAATTGTGATGTTTATTCGTGTTTATTCTTCAAATGACTTTCATAAATATTTATTATATTAATGATGTTTTTCTTCTTATATTTTTTATAATAATCACAAGGTACAAAGGAATCCACTTATAAGGGGGAGGACTCATTATTATTAAAAAAAAATCATTAACTTGTATTATTTTATATTAGATTTTTTCTCATGAGCCAATAAATGAGATCGAAACAAAGTTTTTTTTCACTAATATTTGTTTATCCTCTTCAAGTTGGTAATTCTATTTTCCAACATAATTTTTTCACATGAAAAAATGGTGAGAAATACTTGAGAAAAAGAAAAATTGTGAGTTAAATTTTCAAATATCTATTATAGTTCTACTCTAAGAAAAATTATCCTATATTGTGAATTTCAATTAGAATGTTTCTTTTTTTCAAAAAAAATTAACATTTTAATATATTAAACATAATACATATCTCTTGAAGTGTGTGCATGTGCGTGTGTGTGCATGTGCATGTACGTACGTGCGTGTGTGTGTGCGCACGTGCGTGTGTGTGTGCATGCGCGCGTGCATGTGCATGTGCGTGTGCGTATGTGTGTACATGCGTGTGTGTACATGTGTAGGTATGTGTGTGTGTGTGCGCGCACGCGCCCACACATGCGTGCATGCGTGTGTGCGCCTCTATCTATCAATTATCTATTTTCACAATACATTCATTATAAAAATTAATCTAAAATTTGAATATATATTTTTTAAATATTGGTCATAACAATGGTGATGTTTTATTACTTTCCAAAAAAACATTTCAAAAAATAGTTTTCTCTATTCCAAAAAAAATCTTGTTGCCGCTACATTTTTTAAACACAAACCTCTTCAAAAATCACCTATTTGATTCATATAAGTTCCATCATTTTCAAAAAATAATAGTTTAGAAATCACATTAAAAGTGTGTATATCATATTATTAATTTAATAAAAAATGAATCTAGATATCTCAAATTATCCATCTAAATTCAGTGATATCAAGGAATCGAAATGGTAGACCAGTCAATATTATATTTATTTTAAAATCAAACCGAATTTGAATTTGCATGCACCATTTTTCACAAAGAAAACAATTTTGAATGTATTCATTTATCCTACAATGAATTGGTTGTGTGTTACTCCTTTCGAAAAGAATAAAACATAAACTTTCTTTTTTGGGATTAGACCAAATGTACAATAACAACCGATTGGTTATTATATGATTATTTTTTAATAATACATACATACATACATACATACATATATATATATATATATATATATATATATATATATATATATAAATACAATTGTGTGCAATTGTTTTATTGAGATTGGGATCATTTTCCGCAATTTATTATAAGCTTTAGAATTTTTAGAGTTGTAGAAACAATTTCAAAATGCATTAAAGAAGCATATCAAACTTGAAATAGTAAATAGATATTTAAAGAAAATTTTAAATGGTTTTTATTATTTATTTATTATTATATGTTGTTGGTTGGGTATACACTACTAAAAAGGTTTAAGTTGGTACCATTGTCTACTTAAATCTATATTTTTGTACTAGGAAAAAAATGCTTTCTTTAAACAATACATTTTTTTAATTTGAGGAAACAGTTCAAAATATTCAAATAGAGTTTCAATTTAAAATTTTAATTTAATAACATCTATCAATTCAACATGTGAATGTGAAAAGTGGTTTTATGTGTGCGTGTGTGTGTGTGTGTGTGTGTGTGTGTGTGTGTGTGTGTGTGTGTGTGTGTGTGTGTGTGTGTGTGTGTGTGTGTGTGTGTGTGTGTGTGTGTGTGTGTGTGTGTGTGTGTGTGTGTGTGTGTGACAACACAAATTTAAATAATTAGAACTTAAGGTATCTTTAATTTCTTTGATATCACTTGTAACATATGAATAACATGCATCATACACAGGGGATGTGCCAGTGAAAATTTTTGCCATATCGCGGAGTAATAACAACATCATGCACAAGCCACATAATAAAGAGGGCAGAGGAATCTCATTATTTGGGCTTCTAAATTGAATCATTAAGAAGTAGGGTGATAAGGCCCAACCACAATTCCACTAAGCTCTCCAATTTATATTTTTTTGACTACTCTACCCTTGCATTAGCTAAGAAATCAACTCGATGGCAATGTTGGATTGTCCAAAACCTAAATTAGGAAAGAAGATGTCTTGCAAGGTTAAGAATGTTATCTATTTTTCATGTCTTTGAGTTTCATGTTTTCATTGCTAGGATGATGATTCTAGAAGTCCTCTCAATGATTAACCTTCCAATGCTACAATTTTTTGGCGAGTTGGATACCTCTCAGCAAATTCAATGCTTCAACATCATTGTTTGATCCACTTAGTAAATGAATGGAGGCAACACATATTAGGGACCTCAAACAATCCCTAATCACATGAATAGCTCCAGAAATTCATTAATTCCCTTGAAAATATCCATCGCTATTAAGTTTGAAAAAACCTAGGGATGGCCATTTTAAGTTCCTTCTAACTAGGAAGAGATACATTTGACCCATTAACAAAGGTCAACTAATCATATATATTGTAATTTAGATTTAAATAAATATACTAACAAAATTAGACTTATATATATAATATTTGGAACATAATTTATTTTTTTAAAAGTGGGTTTTAGATTGTGTTTTTGTTTGTCACAATTTTGGAAATAATTATGATAAACAAATAAAATAATGTAAATTTAGGCAATAAGGCAAACAAGACCTTGAAAAAATAGTATAAATAGAATAATCAAGCCAAAAATATACCCTTCTCCAAGATTATAAGCTCCTATAAGAATCCCAAGACATTTACGGTAAGTTTGATTGAATGCAAAATTTGATTAACTTACAACCTTGATTCCATGTCTTCAACTCCCAAAAATTCTAACTTTTCCACAATTCTATAGGGATCTCTATTACTCTCCTTCCTTAAAACTATATTGTCATTGTAACACCTAGCAAATAGGTAGAAAAGGAGGGAAGTTTTGAGGGCCCTCTATTATTCATCCACTTTTAACAAGTTGGACCTTGAATGAAACATTTTTTAAAGACGATATCTACTAATTATATAATAAGCAATCTCACGTAATGTTGAGTGCTCAACCCTTATCATTTTGAATAACCTTATTAATGCAATAAATATATGTTAGATCTCTTGTCTAAATACTCGCAATTTAGATTTGGCACAAAAACACTCTTGGAATAAATAAATTCTTTATTGTTCTCATGATTGATTATGTATATCTCTTATTATTCAATGCCCAACAAGCTACTTCTGCAATCGATGCAACCTATTTCTCTCATAGTAGCAATCTTGTATAACATCTTCTACATCTCTAGTAATTTTGTATTAGGTTTCTACCATTTTCTTAAGCTCTGGATATTGAGCATGAGGGTTGAATTCAAATCGTTTGTAGTAAAGCTTTTAGCTGATATGAATCCTCTTGAGGTAATCAAATATTCACTCAATGTCTTCCTTGAAATGAAGCACTCTCTTTGCTTTTTCTTTGATTTTAATTGCTTACTCAATCGCTTCATTCAAATAGTTCAACACCACCAACTCAATAACCACAAGTATCAATGCTTCTTCCATGTTCTCTCTTCCCTTACTCCCAACAACTTATTTTTCCAATTAGCTTATGGTGTAGATAATTTGCAATCCTTGAAACTACTAGGTTAAGAATCTTTGCTCGTTTCCTCGTATTTTGTTAGTTACTTATATATGAAAATGTAGTGAGGCAAATTCCTACTTTTATCATGACGGAATTAACTATGGCTTTTTCCTCAAAAGTTGCCTTGTCCCATGGAAAAGCAATAACATTTTGAAAAGTATTAGTCAAATCCAACCCTAAGCTCCTACAGGTTACTTGGTGACCGCAATTTGCATTATTACTAGCAAAGTCATCTACTGGCAACATACAAAAGGGACAAAGCCTTTACTAGAAATGGCTAACACGTTGCCTATCAGAGAGATCAATTTTAAACCTTTTATATTGGTTAATTGGTATACAATTTAATTAATATTTACATTATTTTTCTTCAAATTTATGTTTGACCCATGAGAAATGGTGTCAATCTACTTGTACTCTTGTATCAAGCTAAAAAATAGGGTCAAAATTCCATCATTTAATCAATAAATGACAAGTTTTCATTTGAGACAGCCAAGTAGACATCAAATTTAAGGTCATAAATTTGATTGCTAACAACTCGAGCTAACACTATAATCTAGAACCGCCCCTCCACCGTGACCCCTCCATCTTTAACTACCATTTAAAACTTTTATAGACATACATATATTATTAATAGAACGTTCATTATATTAACACAGACTAGCCACTACACAACCTTAGTTTGATTATTCTAAATATAACAATACATTAATATAAATATATATCTCTTAAATTCAAATTAAAACTTTATTAAAGACTCGATAGGTTGGAAAATCCCACTAAAAAGACAAATTGGAAGCAAGTGGAGCATGTCAAGTAAAATTATCGACAATATTGTGAAATTTCAGCGTATAAAGCATGATGAAAGGATACATGAATTGAAATATTGTATTATTATGTATTGCAACACTAAAACACGCCCAAACATCCTAAAATTAAAGTCATTGAAACCAGGGATGGAAATTGTTAAGTATAACCAATTTTCTATATATCGCGACCCTGAAACACGCCCAAACATCCTAAAATTCAAGTCATCGAAACCACAGACAGAAATTGATAGGTATAATCAGTTTTTTGTGTTTTGAATCGTATATGATTGTCAAAAATTCTAACAAGCCATAAATGTTTACAACGTTAATAAATTGCTCACTTTAAATGTCAACAAATTTAGATTCGACAAGCGTACTAAATTTGAAATTCCAGGCATGATTGGAATATTCAACGCAATAGAGAACGGCGTATTTATGCTTCAATCATCATTTAATGAAAACAGCGCCCCTGTAGATGACTATAGTTGGTGCCCATGGTATGGATGGTGCTGTCATACATGGCAACAACCTCGAGACTTACACAGGAATCTCTCTTGATAATGCTCAATCCTGTAAGAGGGAATCCCCACTTCATTTGGACAAACTTCTTTTCAGTAGGTAAGGAAATAGAGAAAGATGCAACCAATCCTATTATCTGATGATAGAGAAGCGCAGGGGAAGACGGATGATTTCAAACCCACCCACATGCCCACCTGAATCACCGCCACCATCTGTGTAATCGCCTCATTTTTGGGTTAGTCACATAGATGGATTTGCTGGGACTGGTGGCCGCAAATATTAAATGTAGCAAGAAATGGCGGGCGATGAATATAGAAACAGGTAGCAAAGATCCAACACGGATTCGGACTTAAACAGAGGAGGGCTTTCTCATAATTCCAGTTCCCGCGTGATTTTTGGCCTGTCTACACATTGCATGTGGCTGTTAAGTTTTTTTTAAGCTGGCATTGTTTCCATGCTGAGCTCACTTCCCTCCATTGGAAGAAGAATATAATAACTTCCAGGTAATTACAGTTATGCAGTTTTATTAAACTGGAACTATTAAAATATTGCTGTGAATTGTCGATGTCGGTTGGCTCAGAATGATTGCAGTTTGGGATTCCATTGTTTTTTTTTTTTCTGAAGTAATACTAGAGTTATATTCTGATGCAGGTTTTTTTCTATAGCCCCAAAATAACTATATTATGGTGAGTATGCCTATGATCCAATACATCAGTAATTGGGTGCTCTGGATCATTGTTCGTGGAATTAAACTAGAGCCCATTTTCTTTTCAACCGCCACCAGCAGTACATTGTTTTTATGGTGGTGGGTATGGTTACAACTTTAGGTTCTTGTTCTGTGTTTGTGTTTGGGTGTTCTGGGAACTCGTATTGGAATATGCATATCATTCGTGTTCTGAGAACTAGTTTTAGCAATGCACTAAGATTTGACCATGGATTTAAAATGCTACCCATTTTCTTTTCTTCCATCACATGGTGGTGGGCAATTGGTATCAGTCACAGCTTTAGAGACTTGTTCTGGGTGCTAAACAAACTATTGTAAAGTTTGTATTTTTGAACTTTGCATGAATGATTCTCAAATGAAAGAGGGCTATTTCAAGATTGTAAGCATTGGAGTTGTTTGTTTTGTAAATATATCATTTGAATTCTTTTTTTAATTCATAAGGCCCGAAGCATTGTAATATTCTGGGTAGGAGAATTCACAATTCACATTCTCCCAATTCCCATGCATCTTCAATTATGTTCTTTTTGTTATATTAAAAAAGAAAAGCTAAATGGGGTGTAGTCTACAAGTGTGGATGGTATAAAGGGCGTTGCTTTATCATTCATCAATGTTTAAATACTAAAAGGATTGAGACTGGATAGGAGTCTGAGATGAATTTCACAGAATGGATACCCCTCAATCCTTGGCATTAAACTGAAGAAGGTGATTATTCATGCACCAATTCCAACCGATGCAAAATTTCTCTGAAAGATCTGATTGTTTCTAACCTTCCATAAATATTAAAACTAAATAACAGCCATTGTAATTTATTCATTAGAAGTCAGACGATAGGCTTATACGCTCAAGGGTCTTTTAGATGAGAATTAGGAGGTTTCCTTTAAATGTATACCATCCTAAGCTACTACATGGGAAGCATCTAAGTCAAATTATTGGGTTGTGATGCTGGGCGTGTAAATCTTGTTGCCATGAATTTCAAAGTCGCAACAATTCCATTAAAATGCACAACTTTTGAAGAATCACAGAGTTAATCAGATGTCCTCTTGCAGATCTAATTCTGACAATACAAGCATATATTGGATTATCATTATTTAACAGATCTACATTTGCCTATGGAAATAACCAAAGTATTAACTTGTATTTAATTCAAAATTAAAGAATTTAATACTTCATTGTTTTATATCCCTGATGTTTTCTTTCTCTAAATGATTCCGTAGTGTTTTACATTTTGTGTCAATCATCCAAGGAATTCTATAACCTTATATTTTTCTAGCAACTCTTCCTATCAGTTGATTACAAAATTGTACACTTTTATTTCGTCGGCAGAAAAGAAAGAGCATTAGGCTTCTACTTAACATTGGGTGCTGTAATTTCAATTCCTAATGGCACATGAAAGCAGTAAAATTTACAGGCCTATCAATGCATTCACAATTTATCTGTGGGAAAGCCGGAAAACTAATTTAAAATAGATTATCTTGGCGGAATTCAACAGTAACTACTGCCTTGGTCTACTGAAAGGAGCTACTTAAGGAAGGTTTCTAGGCTTACGTTGGTTAGAAATAGTGGCACTTCTATATTACTCTACGCTTTTTAGCACTTCAAAATGAATGATATGGTACTTCTATATACATTTTCTCTTAACTCTTTCTAGATTGTTGTTTATACTAGTCGTCTTTAAGGTTGCGATCACTCGTAAAGCTAAAGACATTTTCTATAAACTCTGAGTTTGGAGTGAAGTTTGACATTTTCTTGTATCAACTATATTTGTTTCTGTTTAAATCTGGAGGGCCTGTCTTGTAGAATTTCCTTGATTTTTTAACAATTGCTCCACTCGTCATTTTTTCCCTTATTTTAGTTAGGTGCAACATACCTATGTTGAAGTACTTCTTGCAGTTGTTCTATTCATATTGGTCAAAATTTGAATGAACATTTGGAATCACATGTTCATTTATATTGGAGAAGTTGTTACGACCAATATCTGTGTTTTGCTTTCCCATTTTTGTTGACTATTTGATAGTCATCTTCAATATAGATGACCCTTAAAATTCTTCAAGGTTTTTTTCAGGTATTAAGTAAGTAGTCCTCAGCTGTTGTGGCATTTATGTTTGCAAAGATTTAGACAGTGAATGTTGGCTTAAAATGCTCTTCAATGCCTATATTTTTCTTTTTAAAGGAGTTTCCTAAACTTATATTCACAGCTGTACAAAAAGTACAAAATATGCAAATGAAATCCAAGACAGAATTGGTTTTCTCGACCATAGTTATTGTAGAAACCTATAATTATGCCCAAGCAATTTAAATACTTAAATTGCACTAATTATCCCCTTTCTCACAAATCAACGACATATCGTCAAAATCACTCATTTTCCCTCATATCATCATTAATTAATTACGTGCTAAGCTAATTAATTAAGTTTCCTATCCAACAAATACCCTAATTAACGACCTTCCGTTAATAAATCACCCCTTCTACCTAGACTAATTAATTATTATTAATTAATTAACTTTCCCTTCCATTTAACCAATAAATCAATATTTAATTGATTTAATCCCCTTTTAATAGCCTAAATCGTACTAATATTCCTCTAATTAGCTTCTATAAGCTTACATCTACCTATTAGTTAATCACCTTTGATTAATTAAAATACCCCCCCAACTCCCATGACTTGCTAAACATGTATTAAACCCTTCTAAAGTAAGGTTACCTTTAATAAAGTAACCTTATCCATTCATAATCATGTTTTACCTTTATCCCACATTCATGAGAATGTGTTGAATCATTTATCCTTTGGTCTATATAAAGAGCCCTCCACCTACCTTTTTACTACACACCTAAACTCCTTAGAGAGCAAATGCAAAGCATATAGCAAAGAGACTAAGAGGTTGGCACCTTGCCCTTTTGAGAGTTCATTATCTTGAAGAGTTAAGCCTCTTTCTTAAAGTGCTTGGGTCATATGGGAGGTGTCAAAAGGGTCCCAACTTTGATTAGCCCCCATTCCTAGGTTCTTGGAACATTAAGGACAACTATTTTGATAGCCATGGAGCTTACTTAGGTCCATTCATTTATTTGTTGTTAGAGAATAGAGGAGTTTAGATATTTAGCATTGTTAGTTTCAAAGTTTGTATTGATGAATGCTAGCATCTAACCCTTGTTTAATTCTTATCATGATGGTGTTTATGCTTTGTTTTAGCTAAATTGTAAAACTATTTTAGGTGGTAGTTCTTGTTTCATTTGATTTAGCATTAAGCAAAGTATACATGCACACATTTGGCACGCTCGGTTGGATATGTGCGTTCATACTTGTTTTCCTTGTTATATGAGCTTGTTTCCTTCTCGTATTGCATTGCATTATTGTATGTTGCGTGGAGTTGGTACTTTCAGCAATGGATAATTTTTCATAGTATGGCTTTTCATGTCATTCTACCTTTGTCGTATGCTTATATTTTTCATAATGACCGATGATGTAGTTCCTATGGCAATATGATGACATCAAATTTGTTCCAAACAAATAAGCAGCTAGAGGTTAAGCTCTTCTCTCCCCTCATCCATATTTCTTCTACACCACCACTAATTCTCCCTCTCATCGGGGCATCCTACATTGTCCCCATTATTCTGCCTACTTCTCATCTTTTTCGATCGTCGATCGGCTTCCTTCATCACCCCATCGACACTCGAGGGGGCATCTCTCCCTCCTACTAATTTTTCTTCTATCCCTTCAAAATCTCTTTTGTCTACTATCTTTGAAGTGGCATCACTTACGCCACCCCAAAGAGGGGCAAATGTAGACACCTATAATTACGCCCAAGCAATTTAAATACTTAAATTACGCTAATCATCCCCTTTCTCGCAAATCAACGACATATCGTCAAAAGCACTCATTTTCCCTCATATCATCATTAATTAATTACACTAAGCTAATTAATTAAGTTTCCTATCCAACAAATACCCTAATTAACGACCTTCCGTTAATAAATCACCCCTTCTACCTAGACTAATTAATTAGCTTTCCCTTCCATTTAACCAATAAATCAATATTTAATTGATTTAATCCCCTTTTAATAGCCTAAATCGTACTAATATTCCTCTAATTAGCTTCTATAAGCTTACATCTACCTATTAGTTAATCGTCTTTGATTAATTAAAATACCCCCCCAACTCCCATGACTTGCTAAACATGTATTAAACCCTTCTAAAGTAAGGTTACCTTTAATAAAGCAACCTTATCCATTCCTAATCATGTTTTACCTTTATCCCACATTCATGAAAATGTGTTGAATCCTTTATCCTTTGGTCTATATAAAGAGCCCTCCACCTACCTTTTTACTACACACCTAAACTCCTTAAAGAGCAAATGCAAAGCATATAGCAAAGAGACTAAGAGCTTGTACCTTTCCCTTTTGAGAGTTCATCATCTTGAAGAGTTAAGCCCCTTTCTTAAAGTGCTTGGGTCATATAGGAGGTGTTAAAAGGGTCTTGTAGCCCAACTTTGATTAGCCCCCATTCCTAGGTTCTGGGAACATTAAGGACAACTATTTTGATAGCCATGGAGCTTACTTAGGTCCATTCATTTATTTGTTGTTAGAGAATAGAAGAGTTTAGATATTTAGCATTATTAGTTTCAAAGTTTGTATTGATGAATACTAGCATCTAACCCTTGTTTAATTCTTATCATGATGGTGTTTATGCTTTGTTTTAGCTAAATTGTAAAACTATTTTAGGTGGTAGTTCTTGTTTTATTTGATTTAGCATTAAGCAAAGTATACATGCACATAGTTACACATACCACAAGTATTAAATATTCAAATTAAAAGGAGACCTCAAAACAGTGCTAGTGCGTAATAAATTTATGCAGCAGATCCACAAGTAATCTTGTATCATCTAAACATGAAGTGTGGTGTGTGTGGGTGCATGTGGTTGTCTTGTGACATCATTGCATGCATGGAGGATGATCAGACATGGCTAAAAGCACCCCCTAAAATCCAATACCTCAGAAAAGGCGTGAGGAAGTGGTTTCCTAGGATCATAAGGATCCTTCCTTTGTATAAGAGAAGGTAGCTTTTGTGGAAAGGATATGTTAGCAACCAAGGAAGAGAGGCGGAGAGCTAGAGCGAGCTTGCAGAGGGGATTTGATCTAAAGTCTAGAATAGTGCAAGATTATGTAGAGTCCATTTGAGGCATTGCATGCTTCATCTTCATGTCATTAATTCAATAAAGAAAATGTATGTGTGTTGGTGTGAATATTTTGAAGTCTCATATTTCAATAAAGAGTGTTTTGTTTGGGTTCTAATTTTGAGTATGTGTGCCCAAGTTATGTCCGGTAGCTCCAAAGTGTCTTGGTTGTGGTGAAAGCTGTAACTAACTTGGTACCTTCTTACCTGACGTGCGCCATTTGGTATTAGAACAAGGTTTGCCTTGTTGGGTTGTGTATGAAAGGCTCTGGTGGATTTGTTGCAGGTCTGAAATAAGTCTTGCAATTGTAGAGAGCTGTGAGGAGAAGACATTGCACATGAAGGAATTCCCTTAGAAGAGGAGGAAGGGTGCCAAGAGTTGAAGTCTTGGCAGAAATGATGAGAGGAATCCAAGCTAGATTGGATGACATAAAAATTTCTTAGCAGAGAGAAGCTTGGCATGATAAGGTTGAGGTTGGTGGAAGAAGTATCATTGTGTTTTGAATATGGAAGAGAAGTTGTGTAGGAGACAACGATATACAACAAGAGGAAGAGGACAAAGAAACACATGAAGAGGACAACATGTTCATGAAGGAGAAGCAAGTGCTTCTCCCACTAGAAATTTTAATCATACTCGAAGAGAGATGAGTCCAAGCTAGATTGGATGCTATAGAAATTGCTCAATAGAGAGCAGTTTGGGATGATAAGGTTGAGGTCGGTGGAAGAAGCATACCATTGTGCTTTGAAGGTGGAAGAGAAGCTATCTAGGATACAAAAGAATACAACAAGAGGATAAAGAAGGTTCTCACAAGGAAGAGGGAAAGCAAACATAAGAAGAGGACAACATGTTCATGAAGGAGAAGCAAGTACATCTACCATCAGAAATTTCAGTCATACCCTGAGAAAAGGGTATTCTTCTAGAAGAAGGGGCTAGTTTGGTAGAGGAAGAGGTAAAGGATTTATGGGTATATGATATAGGTGCGGGGATGTTGGACATAGAGATTTTGAGTGCTCAAAAGAACAACAAAACAATGGTAGAAGAAATGAAGCTGGAAATTATATTGCACAAGTAGATGAGGAGAGTGTTACTTCACCCAATCACATAGAACAACTAGAACATGGAGAAACTCTCATGACAAAGAGACTTCTGTTGAAACCAGCCAAGGAAGAAAATGAAACAATGCAAAAAATGAATCATTTCAAAACTCTTTGCAAATCTGGAGGTTAAGTGCTGCAAGGTTATTGTTGATGGTGATAGTATGGATAATTTGGTGTTGAATGAGATGGTAGAGAAGCTTGGGTTGAAAAAGATCATGAACCCAAACCCATACAAGGTGTCTTGGTTGCAAAAAGGACATCAAGTCTTGGTAAATGAGCAATGCTTGGTGAATTTTAAGGTTGTTTAGTATAGGAATGAGGTTTTCCGTGATACTATGTCGATGGATGTTTGTCATGTATTGTTGGGAAGACCTTGGCAATTTGATAGAAATGGTATACATGGTGATAGGATTAATACCTGCACTCTTGTGAAGGATGAGAGAAAGTATACTTTCAAGTCCATTGAAGGACAAAGGGGAAGAATTGGACAACATCCTTAAAGTGTTACTGGTTTTTGGAAAACAGCTTCTAAGAGATGTAAAGGAGGAGAAAGCATTTTGCCTTCTTTCCCAAACAGGGTTGCCAATGCATTAAGTAAGAGATGTCCAATGCTGCATAAAATGAGTGGAAGTAGCCGGGTTTGACCCTATGAGAGATTTGTACGAACAAGATTTTGATTATAGGCTAAGTCGCCGCATTCGCCGATTTCCAAGGGAAAAATGTGAATTTCGTCAAACCTCAAGCAGTCACATGAAATTCGTAAACGAGCAATGCTTGGTGAATTTTCAGGTTGTTTCATATAGGGATGAGGTTTTCTGTGATACTATATCGATGGATGTTTGTCATGTATTGTTGGGAAGACCTTGGCAATTTTATAGAAATAGTATACATGGTAACAGGATTAATACCTACAATCTTGTGAAGGATGGGAGAAAGTATACTTTCAAGTTTGTTGAAGGACAAAGGGGAAGAAGTGGACAACATCCTTAAAGTGTTGTTGGTTTTTGGAAAACAGTTTCTAAGAGATGTAAAGGAGGAGAAAGTGTTTTGCTTTCTTTCCCAAACAGGGTTGCCAATGCATTAAGTAGGAGATGTCCAAAGCTGCATAAAATGAGTGGAAGTAGCTGGGTTTCACTTTACGAGAGATTTGTATGAACAAGAATTTGATTGTAGGCTAAGTCACTGCATTCGCCGATTTCCAAGGGAAAAATGCAAAATTCGTTGAACGTCAAGCGGTCACATGAAATTTGTTGAAATTCGCAATTTTATTTGCCGTCTACCAAAAAAAAAATCCCGTATCATTGAAATCATGCCGTCTTCTAGGGTTTTTACAGTTGCAGCCTGTGTTTACAGTAACGAATATGTTTTCGAGCCTATGTTTTTCATGGGCCTTTCCAGGCTCGTGTTGACCGCTACCATCTGGATATTAAAAAAGGAAGATTCATGAAGGCTCGTGTTTATATGAATTAACCTTCACGAGTAGAAGATTCGTGAATGTATGGAACTTTAGGTTTTAAGTATAACTTTAACTTTAGATTGGTGAATATATTTATTGTTAGGTTGTATTTTAGCTTTTTAATATATATAAATTACAATTTTAGTTTATATGTTTTTAAGTTTAGGTTTTATTTTAACTTTTTTATTATATTTATATTTTATGTATAATACTTTTACATTTTTATTATATATTTATATTTGATTTTTATTTTATATATATTTTTTCAATTTCTATTATATTTGTATTTAGTAATATTTTTTATTTTATATTTTGAAAAAATATATATTTTTTTTTTGTAGTCACATTTAATCACGAATTTTATGGTTGATTTTTTAGTTACGAATTTTTTACAAATTTCATCTTCGACGAATTCGAATGCGACTTAGATTGTAGGGAAGCTTGGGAAATGTGCAAGAGCCGAACTTAAATAGAATTCCATGGTTGGATCACGTCATGCAAGAAGGTTCTATTTAGAGGGCAGCATTTGTGCTTACCTCGTTGTCCAATAAGGGAAAACTCGATAAGAGAAAATCATAGTGGAGGTCTAGGGTGTCACTTTGGAGTAGATAGAACATTCGTGCAGTTGTGTGAGAGTTACTTTCTGCCAAGGATGACTGAGGATGTGAAGAATATTGTGCAAAGTTGTAGAGTTTGCTAACATGCTAACGGAAACATTCAGAATACAAGTTTATATCAGCCATTGCAAATATCAAAAAACTGTGGGAAACATGACAATGGATTTTATTTTTGGGCTCCCAAGAACTCATAAAGGTGATGACTCTTATCTATTTTTTGGTAGATAAATTTTCAAATATGGCACATTTTATTGCTTGCAAAAAGACCAGTGATGCCACCCATGTTACAAGTTGCAACTTCGTTCTTCAAGGAGGTAGTAATATTGTTTACTTTGACTAAAGGCATTGTCTCGCATACGGATATGAATTTTGTAAGAGGATATGAAGTTAGTAGGGCATTTTTGGCCAAGTTTCTGGAGGAAGTTGGGTACAAGATTGAATTTCTATTCAGCCTGCCATTCCCAAACAGATAGACAAATGAAGGTTGTCAATAGAAGCCTCAGAAACACGTTGAGATGCTTGGTTGGGAACAAAGTAAGACAATGGGACATGATTGTAGCACAAACTGAGTTTCATTACGACTCCTTAGTTAATAGAAGTACATACGAGAATCCTTTCAGATCGTGTATGGTTACATTCCTAGCGTTGTTGATGAGTTGAGAAGTACAACTAATTCAAGAAGATGAAATGCTGTAGTGGAAGATTTTTCTGAATATATGCACAAGGTACATCAATAAGTAAAGGTGAAATTTGAGAAGGGTATAAGCAGCATGCTGATCTCAAGAGGAAAGAACATGAATTTGAAGTTGGAGCGCTGGTTTTAGCTCATTTGAGAAAGGAGATGTTTTTAAGAGGAACACATGACAAATTGAATTGGAATAATATTGGACCGTATAAGGTCTTGGGAAAGTTTGCAACATATGCATGTGAGATATTACTCTCGGATGGGACTGATATCTCTTTGATATTCAATGTTGTGGCTTTGTACTCTAACCATGAGGGAAGAACAAGTGAAGAGGGAATTGTAGTTGAGATTTTTCAATGGCGGATTGGAGACAAGAGTTAGTTGAGAAGGTAACAAAAGAGAAAGCAAGGGTGATTGATTCCAGAATCATAAAATTAAAAAAAAAACACAACAGGGAATGAGTATAGAGAGTATTTGGTGAAGTGGAAAGATGTCAACTGAAGACACTACTTGGATGAGTGCATCTGAGATTGCCAAACACAAAAGATTTGCTGAAGAACTCATGGAATGTTCATGAGCAGGAGCTCATGGTTTATTTCAGTTGCTTGGTCTGTATGATATAGGAGCATCTAGGTGCACAAAGAATCCTGCATCAATCAAAAAAGAAAGTGCGGTTTATGCATGTTTGTGGTGGCAACTTGTTGTCTTGTGACATCGTCGCATGCACAAAGGATAATCAAACAGGGCCAGCAACACCGCCATAAGTCCAATACCTCAAAAAAAGCATGAGGAAGTGGTGTTAGATTTAGTTATCTGTTCGGATCACAAGCATCCTTTATTTGACAGATTGTGAAAATTCTAGTTAATGCAGACAACACTTATGAAATTGTTGATCTGCGCTAATCGGCTGTTACACAATTGCCCCGAGAATTCATAACCGGTGTGGAAAATCCAAGACTGCTGAATTGCACAAAGCTGTGGTTTAGCCTGCAACGCTTGTGCATGCAGAGTAATGGCGAAGGAAGCAAGATTTGTCACTTTTGAGCGTTTCCAAGAATCTTGGGAAAGTGAAGATTCATCAAGGTCTATTAAATAGTGTTAGAGGGATCCCCAAGATCAAGAGAAGGCATTTTAAGCGGAAAGGGAAGGTTGGCAAGCAAGGAAGAAAGAGAGAGCTAGAGGGAGCTTCCGGATGGGAGTTGGTCCAAAGAACATAATAGTATAGGATCTTGTGGAGTCCATTGAGGGACTATATATATTTCATCTTCATGTCATTGGTTCAATAAAGCAAATGTATGTTTGTTGGTGTGAATCTCTATAATAAGTCTCATATTTCGATAAAGTGTGTTGTTTGGATTCCAATTTTGAGTATGTGTGCCTAAATGTATGTCTAGTAGCTCTAAAGTGTCTTGGCCGTAGGGAAAGGCTGTCAAGAACGTGGCTCCCTCTTACTGACTTGCACCATAAACCAGCCCTTTGAAGTTCCATCCAATTCTAACAAAAAGGAAATTTGGCAGCCTAATCTCCCCACAATTATATTCTAGCTATTGTATAAGCATTGTTAGAAAAATGCGTGTAATGCAAGTAGAGGGGATATGTTGCTCAATTATTCTAAGCATGTTAGGAACCCGTGTTCCTACCCTTCTCTTTGATTTATAGTAGATCAGTTACTTTGGACACATATGCTTTGTAAATCATCCCTTCAACATATTTGGATAATTCCACATGTGCGGGAAGTAGTAGTTTTTTCGATAGGAATTATTATATAAGGTGTTGAGGCTCAATGAGGCATCCACAAATATATTGTATTGAGCTTGCTCAAAGGAGGTTGCCCCGTCGAAGAGGCCTGCGATTCAATATCATCCCGAGTTATTTGCAAAATCATTTTGAGTTCTTTTGTTTGAGTTATTTGGTGCAAGTTGTTTCCATTTCTAGTTAAAATTGTTGTAATTGGTAAAATAGTGTTGCAGGGTCTGCACAGAGCAAGGATTGTAGCTCTGGATTCTATTCATGATAAATTGTAGTTTAATTTCTATGCTTGAAGTAACAGGCCCAACTTTCTCTCTATTAGTGCAGGATTCAGATTTGAGCACCAGAGTTAGATAGCCCTCTGCTATGACTTATCTCATCATATAAGTCTTGTGGGATTCTTTTCAAATGATCATTAAATTGAGAAAATAAATAATACTATAATGTAGGTAAGAAAAACTTAAAAAGCAAGGAAGAAAATGTGTGTTTGAGTGACACTCATTGACCCTACTGTCCTCGGACATCGCTTATTTTTCTGAATTTAAAAATTTGAAAATTAAGAATGTTGTAGGATTTTTGAATGATTTGAATAGAATGTTTCATGTATTACACTTCTCTTAATATGGCTAGGAATAGTTTTCCTTAGTGATTTGGCTATTATTTGACCCCAAATATTTTTTACTATAATGTGGGTAGTAAAAACTGAAAAAGCAAGGAAGAAAATGTGTATTTGGCTGACACTCGTTGACCCTACTGTCTTCATATATCACTTATTTCTTTGCATTTCAAAAGTGGAAAAATAAGAATATTCTGGGATTTCTGTTTAGAATGTTTCATGTATTACCTTTCTCTTAATATTGCTAGGAATAGTTTTCCTTGGTGATTTAGCTATAATTCACACCTAATCTTTTCTGTGGCTTGTAATAATATTATTAATTCCTTGAGACATATTACTCTCTCTACAATAAGAGATTGCACCCATAATTTCCTCACATGCCCGCATTCAATGTTTTGCAGTAATGTCGATCTTTTTACTTTTTCCATTTTCAAGAACTCTCCTATGAAGATAGTTGTCTTCAACACCTTTTTAAGAACCTTCTGTTGGAATTTGTTAAGAGTAGCTCCTCCTTAAGTTCAATTCCCTCCGTGAAAATTGATAGTAATAATAAGGCACAAATGTTTGAAGAACAACTTTGGAAAGAAAATTGCATCGAAGATAACTTGGATTGACATTTCAGGCTACACTTTAAGGGGCCTTCTTAATCAAGACAAATGGTTAGATTACAGATAGAAGATCTGTATATAGATAACTCCAATTACAACATAAGGAGCAAATGTACGGAATAAATTCGATATGAAATGAAGCACAGGCCTTTGTTACATTTTTTTTGCACAATATCTTGCTTTAATGTTCTAATATCGTGTTCTAATGTCTGTTTATGAGGCTCTGTATGCAATAACACTAAATGGAAATCAGCTTTCCTCCTTTCATTCTTTGTCAATATCTGATCTGTATTTATCTTATAGGTCAAGCGCAAGGAGAAAAGGAGTACAGCCCAGTCGGTGCTTCCAGATGACGAGTATACTCAGGATGGCTCTGTGGATATTCATGGAAACCCAGCACTCAAGAAAAAAACAGGGAACTGGAAGGCTTGCCCATTTATTTTGGGTATGTGTCATCCAGTCATATTGCAAACACTTCCTTCAATAAGTAGTTAGCATAAAAATGTTGTGGCTGTTTGTTTACAAATGTTCAAGAAGATAACTAGTACTGTTCAATTGTAAAATATGATGGTGGTGACATTGACATGGTTATTTCACATATTTGAAATTGGATTATCATAAATCAAGGCTAACAGCTAATTTCGGATGCAGGAAATGAAATATGTGAGAGATTGGCATACTATGGGATCAACACAAATATGGTAAACTATTTAATAAATGGTTTCCATCAGAGCAATTCTACGGCAGCCAACACTCTCAACAATTGGTCTGGAACATGTTACATAACACCTATGATTGGGGCTTTTATGGCTGATTCGTATTGGGGACGATATTGGACAATTGCAGTTTTCTCTATTATCTATTTTATTGTAAGTAGTTTGTTTTTTAACTAGACATTTTTTTGTCGAGCTACCCTCTGTTAAATATATGCTACCGACTTTCTTCATTTGCCATTGTGTGGACTTAACATGTTCTGACTCTGGGCTTGTAAAAGCAATCTAAAACATGAAGTACATGTTAGCTTAAGATGGATTTGTTCCTTTTCAGGGAATGGCCTCTTTGACCATATCTGCATCTGTGCCTAAACTAAAGCCTCCTTGCTTCAATTCAGAAGTTGACTGCCATGCATCGTCTTCCCAGAATGGTGTTTTCTTCTTGTCACTTTACCTTATTGCATTAGGAACTGGTGGTATCAAGCCATGTGTATCATCATTTGGAGCAGACCAATTTGATCAAATGGATGATGTAGAAAGGAAGAAAATGAGTTCATTTTTCAATTGGTTTTATTTCTCAATAAACATTGGTTCCCTTGTATCTAGCAGTGTTCTTGTTTGGATCCAAGATAATGTTGGCTGGGGGTGGGGTTTTGGAGTTCCTACTGTGGCTATGGGGATAGCAATATGTAGCTTCTTTTTAGGTACCAGGTTGTACCGACAAAAAAAACCAGGAGGAAGTGCTTTGACCCGGGTAGCGCAAGTTATAGCTGCATCATTTCATAAATGGAATGTTCAGGTTCCAGATGACAGGTCTTTGCTTTATGAAGTTCAAGATAAGTCTGTCATTGAAGGAAGTCGGAAACTCGATCACACCAATGGATTCCTGTAAGATACGTTCCTTAAAATCTTCATATATTTGTTTGAAAAAGGCTCCATTTCTAGAATTAATCCATATTTGTTTTAGATTTAACAGCATATGCTTAATGGAACTGTTTTTTCCAGAAAAAGGTGTTTGGATTAACTATCGTTGGTTTCTTTAATACCATTTTACAGGGTAGCTCATACACACTTTCTTAGAGAAAGAAATTGTTATGGGTTCCATAGCTGGAGTTTTATGCCAAAAAGTTCTGTCCTTTTGATCACAATAGGGTTTTGTGAGAATTTAGTGTAATGGTGCCTCTGTTTTTGACTAAACTGATTTCCACGTTGTTGGTTGGATATTTTCTGATTTATTTCTTTCCTTCAGCTCAGAAAAGCATTATCACTAGGTATGTCCAGGTTCAACTCTCAGTGAATTTGTGAGAAACTACTCTTTCTAGACTTCGATTCCTTCGGGAAAGCAGCTTAAATAGGGCAAGAAAATAAACAAATTCAGTTTAAGTGACGTTGGCAAACAGATATGAGCACAGAGGATGTCCAAAACTCATTGTTCTAACATTCTTGGAAAACTAATATCAACTCTACAAACTCTAAAAATTCTACAAAAAAAGAATCCCTTTTAGAGAAACATTAACTGCTGAAGTAGCACCTGTAAAATGGTTTGAAAAACCAGGAAAATATAATCTGCATAGGTGTTCAGTGTTCACATCTTAAGCAACCACAGGAACTCTAGGAGAAAGGAATGTTCTCTCTGCAATTCTGAATTACAGTCTCTCTTTTTTAACAAACCATGCTATTTCAATAGCAAAGGAAATTACCTAAGCCTTGCAGGATATACTGTAGCGGTGTAATTTTCATTGCCCAGATAAGATCTGAGTGGTCTATTTTGGTTAATTTTTTAGAAAGTTGAAGCAGCTTGATGGCGAGCCAGAGCTGGTAGAGTGATAATTATACATTGCATGGTTTTGGCAATAATCCTTTTGATTTTAAAGAAAAGCTTAATTTCTTCAGTGATTAAGTCGTAGATGGTGGAAGCCATAAAGATGGTTATGGAGTACCCCATATCCTGCCAACCTTTTACTTTATTGTCCAAGTGTTTAACATATCTGTTCTTCAAATGAGATATAACAAAAGTCATATGAAGCTACTCATGACTTCATTTTATTAGAATTGTTATGGTTCTGCTATCTCCCATCTTTTGCAGAATCCTCCACTTTAATCAAATTTTCTCAAAGGTATAGCATATTCTACTTGCCGTTCTTAACATTTCTTCTTTGAATGTTTGCTTGTTTCTTTCTTTATTTGAGACAAATTTTTGTATTTTGTAAGAGTGCGTTTTGTATTGTTGGAAACAATTTGTATCGATTGATTATGAAAATGACACCTAACAGAATTCTTATTGGTGCAGCTTTCTGGACAAAGCTGCAACAGAGACGGGAAATGATAAAAGTGTAGCAGGTTCCATTAACCCTTGGAGACTCTGCACTGTAACTCAAGTTGAGGAGTTAAAAGCAATCATCCGTATTCTTCCAATTTGGGCCACTGGAATTATATTTTCCACTGTCTACAGTCAAATGAGCACACTCTTTGTGGAACAAGGAGATACCATGCATATCAAAATTGGTCCCCATTTCGAAATTCCACCAGCATCATTGTCTATATTTGATACTCTCAGTGTCCTATTCTGGGTTCCAGTTTATAATTATCTCATTATTCCGCTTGCACGTAAATTTACAGGGCATCAAATGGGCTTTACCCAACTCCAACGTATGGGGATTGGCTTGGTCATTTCTATTATTTCCATGGTGGTTGCAGCATTTGTTGAGATCAAGAGACTTAACTTGGTCAAAAAGCATGACTACTACGAATTGGAGCATGTGCCCATGAGCATTTTCTGGCAGGTGCCTCAGTATTTCCTAATAGGTGCAGCTGAAGTTTTCACCTTCGTAGGACAGCTAGAGTTCTTCTATGACCAAGCACCTGATGCTATGAGAAGTTTATGCAGTGCACTTTCACTTACTACTGTGGCATTAGGGAGTTACTTGAGCAGCCTGCTTGTTACAATTGTGTCTCACACTACAACAAAGCATGGAAAGGTGGGATGGATTCCCAATAATTTGAATTATGGGCATATTGATTACTTCTTTTGGCTTCTGGCCATCCTCAGTGTTTTTAACTTTCTGGCTTATCTAGCTATATCACGTTGGTACACATACAAGAGGCCTGTGGGAACAAAGTTTGAAGAATAAGCAGGTAAGATCTGCATAGAAAAGGCACATTAGCAACCTTTGGTGCCATAAAATTCTGAACATAGGATGTCATTGAAATGCAAATGCAGCAGCTATTAATCCTTTGAACTGACAAGTTTTGTGATATGTGAAGGGTGCTATTGTTTTGGCATATACTGGTAAGATCTTCTATTTTGACTGCTTGTCAGGGAGAGATTTGGGAGTCTGGTAACTAGTTTGGAAGTTGAAATATTACAACTCATTTTTTGCATATTAATAATCGTGTTGTTGTAAGATTCTGCTTTCAGTTGAATCCAGCTATGCTTCATACTTCCATTGACTCAGAATTTAAATTTTTTTCCGTTGCACTTTTAGTGGAGCATAGTATTAGAGACGCATTGTAAGTCATTCTAATGGAGGGATTTAACTGATGCTCATCATTTACGACCTCCCTTTCTAATTCAAGCTTCTCTTCGTTACTTATTTTTGTGTGTGATGTTTTTTAAGGACAGAAGGCATTAATAATTATAGCCATTAATAGTGAGTCTGCTTCTTTGGGTTTTACACTGGATCCTGGTCTCTGCATTCAACGCAGGTTCATGATGGATGATATTGCAGATTAAATTTCTAACATTTTTTTTTCAATGCATGTATTTTTGGGTTTCCTAGTGTTCTTTGATGGGGGTCAATGTTGATATTGTGCCATCAAAACCTTATTTTTAAGTGGCATAGGGCTCCTTGATCTTTATCAACATGAGTATTTCATCAGTGAACATGTTGATGATTGGCATCTGTACTAAGCATGTCAATCTTTGAAATCACCTCCAGTTGATATTTGAAATCCTATGATTAATAAGTCAATACCCTACATGTTGACCTTTATGTAGGTGCATGCACTCCATCAATGGACATGATAAACTTCGGTGGTGGCCATAGAAATCAGCACAGAATCTAGCAAAGACATATGTGCTCTGCTTAAATGCCAAGTCACATAGGTAACTAATGCTGCCAAAATTCACTCATCTATTTTCACCCATGGAAGGTCTAGCTACAAGTATCACCCAAAGTGACACGTGGCATATTTGACCGTTTTGATCGTCCACTACCCGTATTGCATTCATTGTCAGGTAATAGACCATCTCTAAAAGTCTGATTCATTTTTAAAAATGAATCCTAGATTGGTTGGTAGGCTTGGTGTGTGACAATATATATACCCTAGCATACCATGATCCTTAGGCCAATGCGATGCTGCCACAATGGAAGTGGCCTTCCTACCGACATAATAGTTGATTGGTTGTGGTATGAGTATGCTTAGCCTTCCCTTCTCCTTTGTGGCATCGCAATCCCCAAAAATTCCCGTTCAATTGCCTCTAAATACATGTTTTACTACATCAAGCTGGATATGCCTCTTCAATGCATCATGGAATTGCTTCTACTACTCTAAAAGCCTCATTTAGCAGGAACAAGTATGAGAGAACATTTGTAATCAGTAACAAACACCCGAAAAAAATTTGCATATAGATTAAGATGTGGTTTTATCTCTCTTACAAGGAGAGATATTGTAGGTGTAGTCAAGAAGGATTAAAATAAAAAGTAAAGACACTCTATTACTGTCCACAAATTATCGAAGGAAGTGGGACTCAAAAAGTATAACAAAATGTAGACTAGTGAAGATGAGTGATTGGAAAGCTATCAACCACAAAAATGGGTAAGAAAGCAAGGAAAAACTATTCAAAAGAGGATGGAAAACTTATTCGATCATTTTAAATTTACATTGGAATTATTCGTCGAAATAATAACTTGAATGATATCTTCAAGAAAAAGCTAGAGAATATCATTTGGAAAATTGGTTTGGAGTAAGGAAGTTAAGATGTTATCTTGGGTTGATCTATATTATTATTTTGAACACCAAACCAATAGTAAATCCAATGTAGTCAGTGAGAATTCGTGTATCTCACACATGTACAAACTATGCTTACTAGGTGTTGATGACAATTTTGGGTGGTGTTGGAAGAACTTACTCTAACACAATAACCAAGATGTTTCCTTATTGTCTTGGTATTTTCTTCATTTCCTATAGAAGAAAATTTCCTTACCTTGTATTATAAAGAGGATAAAAAAGGGGATGAAAATGGAGGTTATCAAAGATAGTATCTAACAATCCTTGAAGAGTTTCTTGTCTAATGGTAATAATCTCTTGAAGGAGAAGAAGAAAGCATCTCTGGTACAACATCTATATCAAGGGAATAATGAGTCTTCCAGATTTCATAGTAGATAGGAAAACAAAAAATAAATGCTCCTCAATCTCAATCTCAAGTGTACATACACTGCAGATTTGATCCTCATGACAAATATGGTCATCACTCTCAACCTTGAGTTAAGAGAATTATAGCCTTATAATTTTCAGGTCATGAGACCAATGTTTCTACAAGTATCTTGATCCAACAATTTTACCATTTGTAATGGTTTTTATGATCAAACAATTCTACCTTCTGTGGTTAAAGAAAATTCTACATAACCCATATGTGTTTCTTGTAGATATCATCTCTAACAATATGATTGATTTCTACCTTTGAAGGTAGTAGATGGCATGGAGCATTCAAGAAGTATTCAAAAGAAGAAAAATGATCTAATATAAACCCCAATAGATTGTTACAATGTAGCTACTATTGCGAGCTCACACCTTTTTTTTCCTAAATGTAATTTATGAAGGATGTGAAAAAATATCCTATGAAGAGAAAAGAGCCAAATGGGGCCATATATCTTGTTTGAATACATGACCATGAAAGAAGCAAAGCTTATGCAAGTAGGAGATAAGCCTATAAAAATTCTCTACTAGAAGTGGATGATTTCCAAACCTAACATGTAAAATAACTTGTGGAATCATTTGTTTACACCAAACCATTGATTGAAGTATTAGAGTTTGAATTGTTTCCATATGTTCCCAATCAACCTCACCCAAATGAGGTCGTGAAACCTCTTATATGGAGTGTTGTGGGCTTCACAAGCGAGTTGAAAAGTTTCATATTAAGAGGGATGTCTTGAAAATAAATTTGAAAATGTTACCTTTCCAAAACAACTAATGAATCCCTTACAAAGAATCAAATGAGTAGATGATATCAAATACTATATGGCGTAGAAAAATAGACGTCCAAATAAGTATAAGATGTGACAATCCCAATAGGTTCCAAAGTGAAGGAGGAATGTAGTTAAGAAATCGAACGATTTAATAGTGTTGTAAACCATAACCTTAGTCTTACCCAAGTTGAGCATGTGCCAAGGAATACAATTGTCATTTGTCATTGGAGACCATCAAAGAAAGAGGCCAAAAGATGCAAATCATCTAAAAATAAGAAAAGTTGTTGAAACATGATGTATAGTACATCCATCCTTAGCATTTGATCTCTCATGCAAAATATGCTCTGAATCACTAATGTAGATCTGAAAATAAAGTTATGGAGAGAGGGAAACCTTGTTTAACACTTATGGTACATTAAATAGGATCATAAAAACCATATATGTTCACATAGTCTCAAAATTGTAATAATGATTTATTGAGATGCAAATATCTTGCAATCTATGAAAAAGGAGATGCATTATAATTGAATCAAATACCTTTCTAAAATTCACAAAGCAAAATAAAATGTTTTTTCTTAGCTTCTTTTTGATGGATCACAAGCTAAAATGTGATTAATAGTTTAAGAATATTCTTCGAATTTTGCTTTCGCCTTAGCACACTTTTTTCTCCCTTCTAAGCACTGAGATAAAATCATATCCATTAGAGTAACATAAAGTTAGGAGGAAGTGTGACCAATCATGATAGTACACTAATTATTTGGATTCTAAATATCCCCATATTTTTGGATAGAGAAACCATAGTAGACCTTAGCATGCCACTTTTAAGTCTTCGTGTACTTCTTTGTTATATTCCATATCCTTAAATCTCCAAGACCTACAATGCATTTTATCTTCCTTTAATGAAGATCATAAACCCTACAATATTTGAGTGTCCATAGAAGAATTGTTGATTTGTGAGCATGTTGGCGAAATAATTTGTCACAAGGAAAAATTAAGGGCTTTCACAAACGTTTTGGGACTAGGTCCCTACGCTTAGGAATGGGGTGGCTCCATTTATTGAAAATGTGAAATATATACACTACTCTAATAATCATGGGTGGCCTTTCGACCAGGGATCACACATGAACACTTCACTAAACCCATGTGCAAAAATGAGGTTGAGGAAAGGTGTGTGTGTGGAGAGGGGAGATAGTGCGAAGGGGGTTTTACTCAATAAATAGTAATTTGAGTTTATTGACTTAAAACCATAATATTTCTAAGTTAACAATGAGAAGACACCATGTCAAGTAAAGAGGAGCAAAACACAAGTAAATCCAAGTTTATTTGCATAATGTTGCACAAGTAACCATGCTCATGGAGTAAAGTTGAGATGGAAAGGAAAACATAAGACATAGAAGAATTGTAGTGTCTTGCTTGTAGTAAGACAATGGGAGCTATCAACCAAGAAAATCTAATCCATTGGAATGGATAAGCCATTCTAATTTATAGCTTTACAATCAGTCTCTTCATTTACCCCCCACATGACCTTTCAAAGTCCCACCACTTGTGACCTTTCACATTCCTCTAGGAAATAAAAATACGTCCCTTTCTTATTAATGAAAAAAGGACTTTTATAATAAAAAATTACAATGATCACTTGAGTGAATAGGACAAAAGAGCCATAAAGTACAATTTACAATGGAGAATTAGAATGTAGAGAGAGAGAGAGAGAGAAGAGAGAGAGAGGAGAGAGAGAGAGAGAGAGAGAGAGAGAGAACAAAGAGAGAAGAGATGTAGAATGAAGAAGGACGAAGAAGCTCTGAGTTACTTTGCAGAGATGCACTCCATTGAAGTCTTGATCCTTCGACAACTTCATGAACTTGATGAAGCATCCTAGTGCACTCAATCTTTCACAAAACCTCCTCTTTGGGGACTCCTCTACATGATCAACTTTTGTAGCCCGATCAAATACCCTAAGAGAAAGGGTGAAAAGGAATTGATTAGTAGAACATTGAAACCAATGAGAAAAACCTTCTTCCATTTGAACCAACCTTCCAACCTCTGAAACACTACCATGTCTCTCTGATCTATCTTGCATTTGATGCACTTGGTGTGCACAATGAGACAACTTTTTCACGCAGGGTGATCTTGGTGATCCTGTCACTAAATGACCATGGTGACCCATGATACACAATGAAGTGCAAGTGATTAAGATAAATATGGAAATAAGCCTAATTCAAATGCTATTGTAGCAATAATTAAATATACAATTAAGTACAAAAATAAAGCCAATCAAGCTACGCAAAAAAATATGAAACCCTAAGTACAAAGAAGAGTTAAGATGACTTAGCTGGTTTGTAGTGAAATCTAAACACTGTCGAAGTGATGATCAGGTGAACAGAGGGAGAAATGTTACATAGAGCCTTAGAAAAGTGTGTGAGCTGAAGATCTTCATGGACTGGGGCACCTAGAGAGGGATTAGGGCACTTGCGGGTGCCCTAGGCTTGTTTTTGGGCACCTGTGTCTGTAGAAATGATTACAAAAACTCCTCGGAGTGGTCACTAGTTGTTTTCCTTTGGTCACTATGTGGCCACACAATGATCGCCAGAGTCGCTCAAAACCTGTAATGAAACAATGACCTCCAAAACCCTTAAAGAGACATCAAATCCTAAAAAAGAAAGATGCAGAGTGAGGGGTCAAATTGTCCTCAACTGTCAAAATGGTGATCTTACGACTGAGCACTACACTACATCTCAGACCCAATGTAGTTATATGTGTGTGCATGCAGAATTGTGCCCTAGGTGGCTCTTGTGCGTGTCACACTTGATAACGAGAAAGTAAGCTAAATGTAAATAAATGTAATAGATGTGTGCATGCAATAGAATGAATTTTCCTTCTATGAAGTGTATGCAGAATAACAAGCCCTTGTGTCCCTTGGATGGTGTTAGATGGATGCAATGGAGATCTTAGATGTTTGATAGATGCAACCTTATGTGGTGATAGCTAGTGTTTAGTGTTTGGTCCCTTATTATGATCACATAACTTTATATTTATATGATTCCTTTGTTTGAATTTTATAATTAACCCTGAAAAGGCCAACTACCAAAAAGATAAGATGCTCAAATGGCTAGAAAGGACCCAAAAGATGTGAACAGATTACAAAAGGGTTAGGGGCACCCAGAGGGGACGAGGGTTGGGCGTTGGTGTTCAAGATGATAAATGTCGAAGTATAAAAAGGTAGACTAAGCAAGTAAGGGTATAAGACCAAAAGTGGAAACAAAAAACAAAGAAATGTGGCCAAAGACATGAGTTAATTAGTATTTTTCTTACTTAGGAATCATATGAATAGTAGTATGCAATCAAGACTAGATAATTACCCAAAGAGCGTAATTTTGTGTCTACATTTTCCCCCACTTTATGTTGATGAGTGGAAAGCTCAGTAAAATAAAGTAGATAAAGATGCATACCTGATAACCATGTAGATTGATGTAGAAATATCATGTTGAGTGACAAGACAAAGTGTGGAGTGCTATAAATGTGAAGCACAAATGATAGGGAGGAGAAAGTGCAAAAAGTGGTGATGAAAATGAACCTAGGGTGAAAATGCATGTGTAGATGTCGCGATGTGCTTGTTGTTGTTGTTGATGTCGATGTTGTTGTTGTTGATGTTGTGAATGATGTTGATGTTTTGAATGATGTTGATGTTGTGAATGATGTTGACTACCGCTTCTCATACGGATGGACTTGCAAAAGAGAAGACCAAACAAGTAGTCAAATACACATGTATATGATCAAAATGTGTAAAACGTAGGTAAAATATGAAAATGTGAAAAAGGAACATGTGCACTTGATCCGTGATGAGAAAGGGGTGTGGAAAGGATCATGTAGATGTTGTAGAAGACAAAAATTTTTGGGCGATCTTATGCCAGTTGTGTCGGTCGTGAGTTTTTAGGGCGACCTCATGCTAATGATATGGAAGAAGTGTAGGGAGAAAATTTTTGCGTTATCCTCCAACCTTTAACTGCTTCCCATAATGTAGAACACCACTACAGATGGTGTACAAAATTTTAACAATTTGATCCAATGCAAGAGTGTGTAGTGCATGGATGCCGAAATGATAAGGATTATGTGCTTTGTAAAATCCGTTGTGTGGAGTTCTTTAGACTGTTATAAACTACCAAATGTTGTGTAACTGCCCCTTGGTTATAGGCATCTAGGAAGAGCCATGATGTGCTAAGGACCCAAGTATGATTTTGAGCCCTAAAACTGAAAATTGTGTTGTATCGACACTATGTTGTGTTGTGTAATGACTATAGACTATTGTATGGGGTGACTGATTCACTCAAATGGTGCCCCCCTTGTTTAGGGTGCATGCGACATCGTTGAAGGAGTATGCGGCCCAAAGGAGGACCGACCGATGTGTTGAAACTATGCTTTGTAGGGGGAAGGGAATGTGCTTGGTAGAAACCAAGGCACATGCAAACAAAGTGGTTGGAAGACAAGTGTTAGTACAAGCAAAGACAAAACATGCATGTAGAAGACAAAATGTATGCTAAGCAGATAATATGTAAGCTAAGACACAAGAAGATAATGTAAGCAAGCAAGAAGACAATGTAGACCACGAAAAGTAGGTCACAAACATGGGACACCACTCATGATGGTGCAAGAAAATCAAAGTCGACGAAGCCTAAAGCAAAAAATGTGCACACAAGGAAAAGGGAAAATCCTACAAAAAATGGCATGCAATGAACCAACAATGACAATCAATGTAGCAAATGACCATGGAAGCAAATAGCCCTACATAAAAAGTGTTGCACATAAAGCACCCATTAACATGTTGGAAAGATAAAAATTATGTCAAAACGTGTATAATGCGATATAAAAGAGATCTATGAAAAATAAAACAATAGCACATGTAATGTGTGAAAGTGGTTGCCCCCAGTAGCAATTGTGGGACTGGTAATAAGTATTACACCAAACATCCATGTTGTGTGTAATAGATCTTTAGAATATGCGATCACAACTAGAAAGGTAAGTGAAAGCGCATGTGTGTATGATAAATATAAATGACATACAAGATATCTATCTAACATGTGTAAAAGAGTGTACATGTAACAAGTAAATGTAAGCAAGACTAAATGCGACCAAGATATGCAGTATGTTATGGAATGAGATGGAATGGAATGTATTGTGAGTGTGATAGGGGCCGTATGCCCCTTGAGTGAATGTGAATGGATGTGTAGATGAGGTTCATTTATTTATGCCCCCTCAGCAGTCAAGAATGAACCGTAAATGAGAGTGTGTCATCGGGAAATGGTTTGAATGTGTGTACTAAAAATATGTGATCGTCAAAGTGCAAAGTGTAGAGTGTAAAAGTGTGAGTGAATGAACGAGTGGATTAAATGTGTGAGTGTGATGAGGTCCATTTGATATGTATACCCTCAGTAGTTGAGTATGGACCGTGGAACTAGAGTGCATCATAGGGTAATGACCAACATGTGAAAGTAGATGTCAAAAATATGTATCGTGAATGTGTAGAGTAGATGTTGTGAGAAGGAGATGAATATGTGAGATGCAAAGTGTGTAATGTGATGCATAGTATGTAGTATGTAGTGTTTTTTGTGTTGTATGTGAGGTTCATGTGTATAGGATGCCCTCAATAGTCAAGTGTGAACCAAAGCACAAGAGTGCATCATCGGGAAATGATGATACAAGTGTGTGTCAAGATGTATATGCGAAAATATATGTGTGAAATTATGTGAATATAAGATGCATGTCGATGCTAGGGGGAAGAAATAAGTGTGATGCCGCCCAAGTGTATGAGGATGGAGATTTATGCAGCGACGCAAGTGATACTATGTCATTGTGGAAGAGTGTTGTTTGTGTCATGATAAGAGGAAGATCCAACACAATGGTAGGAAGAAGCAACAGTAGGATATGTATATGGTGGTGAGAGTTTGAATATGTGTCCTGATCCATTAGTAAGGAGTAACCCTCAATTACTTATGACAAAAATGATTGGTTATGAGAAATGTGTGAATTATTGATGACACCTGTAACAGAATCCTTGATAGGAGAAGGGTGGAATGATTTTTAACAGGAGGTTGCTTAGGTTGACTTGGTAGATGTTGTAGATGACTTGAGAGGAGGTGGGAGTGAGACTGATTTTGAGAGGTGGTTGCTTGTAATTGGATGAGATGGTGCAACAATGAATTGATGTAGAGCTACATGAAGAAACCCTAGAAGTGATGAATTGATGCTCATTAGACATAAACGAATCAGATTTAGGAACCCATTGAGATGTAACAAGTGGAGAGGACCATGTAATAGAACGTTGTGTAGTGAATGAGATAAAACCTTTATGCTCAAGATGTTTGATTTTGCGTTGTAAAGCATAACAATCATTGCCATTATGTCTATTGATTTGATGATAATTTCATTATGGAAGACTTTGATATTTTGCAAGCTAGATAAGGAGGATAACAATGAGTAAGTGGTAAGATGATTAATTGATGCAGTTATGAGTTTATGCGAAAGAATATCTTGTTGCTTAAAGGATTGATTGTAAACTTGAGAGGATGCGGGGAGTGGCAAGATTTGAGGTTCACTACTGTAAACACATGTAGAAGACATAGAATGAAGATGAGATGTAGAAGGAGAACAAACATGATCCTGAGAAGCGTCCTTAAGATGTTGGATTTTGGATTTTAGAGATGTAATTATGAATTCCATAGCCTAAAATTTATCTTGAAATAACAAATGAAGAGATTGAATGGATTTGTAAATATTATTGATTGGAATTGGAACCAAAAGAGTCATCAGAAAAATAATTAAAGATAGCATTGATTTGAGTAGGCAACATGTTGATAGGTAGATACATAGTTTTTAGGGTTTTTTGGAGAGCATCTTTACAAGATGGGTGCTGTTTGAAGAAATTGAAGCAAAGAAAAACTTGATTCTACCTTATGAGCCATGATGGAAGAAAATAAGGATCCAAGAGTATTCAGAACGTTGGGTTAACCAAAATGATTAAGCTAAATATGGAAATTTATGCCTAATCTAATTGCTATTGTAGCAATAAATAAATATACAATTAAGTACAGAAAGTAAGCCAAGCAGGCTAAGCAAGAAAGTATGAAACCCTAAGTGCAAAACAGGGGTAAGAATGACTTAGTTGATTCACAATTGAAATCTCAGAGGTGTACATAAGTGTTAACCTATGGAAAATAAAGAGGGAGACTAGTGTCACACAGAAGCTCAAAAAAATGTGCTAGATGGAAGAATACCTAGGACTGGGGCACCTGGAGAGGGACAGGGGCGCCCAGTGGGTGCCCTAGGCCTATTTCTGGGCACCTGTGTCTGCTAAATGCTCATAGAAACCTCCTATAAGTGGTCATTAGTTGTTCATTGTTGTTCTTCCTTTGGTTGCTATGAGGTTGTACACAATGATCACCAGAGTCAACTGGAAACCTGTAATGAAATAATGACCTGCAAAACCCTCAAAGAGACATCATATCCTAAAAAAGAAAGATGTAGAATGAGGGGTCAGAATGTCCTTAGTTTTCACAATGGTGATCTTATGACTAAGCATTGCACTAAATATCAGAACCAATGTAGTTCTATGTATGTGTGTGCGGAATTGTGCCCTAGGTGGCTCTTGTGCATGTCACACTTGATATCGAGCAAGTAAGCTAGATGTAAAGAAATTTAATAGACGTGTGCATGGAATATAATGAACTTCCCTCCTATGAAGTGTATGTAGAATAACCAGCCCTTGTGTCCCTTGGATGGTGCTAGATGGATGCAATGGAGCTCTTAGATGCTTGATGGATGCAACCTTAGGTGGTGATAGCTAGTGCTTAGTGCTTGGTCCCTTATTATGATCACATAACTTTATATTTATATGATTCCTTTGCTTGAATTTCGTAATTAACCCCGAAAAGGCCAACTACCAAAAATATAATATGCTCAAATGACTATAGAAATGACCCAAAAGATGTGAACAAAGTATAAAGGGGTTAGGGGCACCTAGAGGGGATGAGGGCACCTAGCGCATGGTCCTAACATCCTGGCTGGGAACTGGTGTCAGGATGATAAATGCCAAATGTATAAAAAGGTTTACTGAGAAAGTAAGGGTGTAAGACCAAAAGTGGCAACAAAAAGCAAAGAAAGGTGGCCAAAGATATGGGTTAGTTAGTACTTTTCTTACTTAGGAATCATATGAATAGTAGTATGCAATCAGGACTAGATAATTACCCAAAGTGCGTGATTTTGTGTCTACAAAAATACCAAATTCTCTTATCTGAGATGGGTGAAGGAGAGATACTGGATGAAGAATGCTTCCAACTTTTGACCAATCTATCTGATTTGAGGTGGGAATCACTCTGAGACCAATTTTAGGGAACCAAGAGGGCTTCTCTTCCACCGGAGCCACAATTCAACTGTCGATCTTTTGCAAGTATGAACTTTTCCATGTCCATTCCTATGAGGCAAGCTCCTAAGAAGTGATCACCACATTGTTAGAGGTGGGGATTTGCAAGCATTGAGAAATACCATTTAGAATGAAGATCACCATAAATTGATTGTCCTTCACCAAAGATATTTTTGAAACCATTTCAAACTTATCTAGGGGATATTTCTTTAGCATGAGATGCTCAACATTTTTGTTTCTTAACCAATATCCTGATACTTGCTATTTTTAGTCATCCTTATTTTGAGAAGTCCATTTTAGTTATCAATTGCTTAATTTGGCACTTTAAAATTTCCTTGATGTTCAAAGGGCAATGTCAAATCTGAAAATGAACTATTTATAGTACTTTCTATTTATAGGTAGTGAGGCTTATGAAGGCTTACTATTTTATAAATGGTTTTCTTGGTGTCAGAATGGAATAAAAGTATGTGAAATCAATGATTGGTTCGATTAAGTATGACCCCTTTCTAAAATTCTTTGGAAAGATAGGTACTAGAGGAGGTCTCTAGGTGCCTGTAAAGGAGAAGATTGCATGTCTCCTATTGATAAAGTCAATATGAATCCTCTTACAACCAAAGATCAATATGAATAGCTCACTTTTCTCACTTTCCTAAAATTCCATTTCAGGTTTCCAATCCATTGTTACGTTCACTTGTTCTTGTGATTTCACATTCTTCATTTTAACATTACCACAAGATTGATTCTCGATCATATTGGGCTTACCATATTCACAACTAGCCTTGTACTCTCTAAAAAACAATTGTTCCTTACATGTCATGTTCCTCATGATCATTGTTTTTGTAGAACTGTTTTGGGTAAATATTTTGATATTTTCAACATCATCCTATATATCTTTTTGATTTATGTTCAACAAATGATCTAGGTGTTTATCTTTCCCACATGCTGACTCATTATTGACCTCAATATCACTCTCTGTGATGGAGGTACTATCCTCATGAATGAAGGAATCCATGAGATATTCAAGCATTTCCTTTTCATTACGTTCAACATGAATACAATATTCTTCACAAAATGGGAAAGAGAAGGACCCATATTCACATTCATACTCATCAACAAATGTTTCAAGAGGTACATTGAGCTCTTCCGTTTTTTTAATTTGATTATTGAACATTTTTGCATCAAATAAAGAATAAAAATTGGACTCATACTTATCTTGCATAGTCATAACATTGGTCAATATTTCAAAACTGAGTTGAGGGCCTTCAATTCCTTTTGCAACCTTTAAAATTTCTTGCACATATTCCTTCTTCAAACATGCCCCATACTCACCTTCACATTGGGTCTTGGGGAGATGATTGGAAACCTAGAAATCATATGGCCAGAACTCATTTGAAACATTCTCTTTTTCACAACCCACATTTCTTATCATTGTGGGGTTGCCTTTTTGCAAGTCAAGGCATACTTGATCTTCATCATTTTTAAACAGAGAAACAATATCCATTTTGAATGAGGAGGCCACCTCTTCTAGTTCAAGATCTACCAAATCATCCTAGTGTTCCTTGATTGGTTCCATCACCTTTGAGAACTCTTCCATGAAGATAGGAAGTTCAACATTTTCTTCTGAAGTTATGAAATAGTTACAACCTCTTGAATCTTGATACATAATGTCTGCCCTCATGCCATTTTCCCTTTGAACACTATATTTCATCGTTCTTATTGGAAGCAAATTCTTCATGGTGCCTTTAATTGGTATGGTGGCATATGATCAGTGCGTATTTATATCTCCACTAATGTCTCTGCAGAAGCTTCAGATCAATAACATCCTGCATGTAGCTGGAATATCTACCTCTATTATTTTGACATTGACCTTCTTATCAGGAAATTCCACAAGTGCTACACGAGCATTGCTAATTTGACCAATGAGAGGTACATATTTAATCTCCATGGAATAACATTACCAACAACAGAGATGATGGTGAGACTAAGAGCATGTGTAACTTTTGCAAACATGATGTTATCAGAGGCTCCATAGTCAATAATACAATTATTCAATTTTTATCCATTGACCAATAAGGAGAGGTAGAAGGGTTCAATTTTTCTAGAAGAGAAAGATGTGGAGGCAATAACATTATGAGATGTATCAATGCTAAGAGTGAGAAGTGACACAATGAGTTATGTGGGACATAAATTTGAATTACTTCATTTGTTAAACTGGACGAGTTTATCAAATTTATTGGGATGAGTTCTCTAGTACTCAAATTAAGAAATTTGGACCTTAGAATTCTTAACATATTCAATTATGTCAAAATGATACTTAAAGGATGGTGAAGGTGTAGATGCAATAGCGAGATATTGACTACTTCTTGGAATGACATTGATACTATTTTTATTCATATCATTACATTTGAATGTAGAAATGGGGGGAGAACTTTAATAATGAGAGGCATACATACCTGCATTGGAAGATGTAGAGGAATTGCAGATACTTTGGGCTTCTTCTTCATTGATTGTATGGGAGAGGGCAACAATGATATTCCTTTTGTTATTATTTTTTGTAGAGTTACCACTTGAGGATATTTGAATTTGCAATAATTATCCCTCTTGAGCCTTCAAATGGGTGAACATTGCATAAGAATGACTATTCATATTAGCGATGGTCTCATCATCTGAAGAAGTGGTATATTCACAAAAAACCAATTTTTCCAGTATAGCCAATCTCATCAATGATCAAAATTCCCTCATCATTTTCATATTAAATTTGAGATTCAACATAATTTTCTTCGAGCCTTGCTTCACATGTGGCATTAACAGGAGGTGCTTCAAGAGCTAATATTCTTTCTCCTCCACCTATTCTATTTTTATTTTGATATGGATAACCTACCCTCATAAAGGTGGCTTGTGCAAGTTGATTCTTTAATGAAATCGCATCATTAGCCAATTTTTGAACAAGATAATTAGTGGCACCTTCTTTGGAGGTTTGACCCTTTTACTTACCATTTAGATTCTTCACTTTCCTAGAAAAAATTAGATCATCTTCTACTTCAATGGCATATTATTGGGCATTTTCAAGAGCTCAAGGTTGAGCTCACTGTAGGATAAATCTAACCTCAAGAAATCATGCATTTATGAAGAATATCTTTTGATTATCAGTGGATGATAAATCTTTTATAGGTATTCTTGTCAGTAGTCTATTATATTGGGACACAAAGTCTCTCACGAAAGAGGTAGAGCCATTCATCTGCTTTCTCTAGAAGTGAGTCCATGAACAACCTTACTAAAACATCTTCATGTTTAACTCTAAGAACTCCACATGTTGTGATGAAAGATGCAATATGTTCTTCATGAAGTTAGGTGTCATCACCTTTGAATTTGGTAAAATTATTGTAGGATCCCTTCAACAATTCATGGAGAGGTGGTGTAAGAACAAACATACCAATATTCCTTCCCCATGAAACAAGTGGTTGAGGTTTTCCATTTCTTCTTCAACTTCTTCTTTTGGGGGAAGAATAATCAGAGGTGGTGTAATTGGATATTCAAGAGGAGTCTCAATTAGATTTCTTGTTGTATCACTCGATGTACTAGATGTCCAAATGATGTTTGACATAAGTAATATGGATTGTTTTGGATATGATATTGTTGTATTTTAATTGCTTCAAACTTTGGATTAACAATACCTCTCAATTTTTCCAATTTGGTGTATCTCTCTTTAGCCAATTTGTGATAAAACCTACACTAAAAACGTGAAAGGACATAATTGAAAACAACAGTGGTTTTCAAGCATCAAGTTTGATGTTTTTTGAGTTTTTTTTTTAAATACTTTTTATTGATTTTTGGTATATATGATTTTTTAGGATTTTGTGGATCATTATAGGGTACAGGACAACAAAATCTACCCCACAATGGGAAAAAGCAATTGTTAGAAAAATAATTTACCTTAAGGGAAAATCATGGGATTTTATCAATACTCTGGTACTAGGTCCCTCTGCTTAAAAATGGGGCAACTCCATTTATTGAAAATATAAAATATATACACTACTCTAACCATCATGGGTGGCCTTTTTCCGGGGATCACACATGAGTACTCCACTAAACCCGTGTGCAAAAAGGAGGTGGAGAAAATGTGTGTAGATGGAGAGAGGGGAGAAAGTAAGAAGGGGGTTTTAACAAATAAATAACAAGTTGAGTTCGTTGATATAAAACTGGAATATTTCCAAGTTAACAATGAGAAGACACCATGCCAAGGAAAGAGGAACAAAATACAAGTAAATCGAAGTTTATTTGCATAATGTTGCACTAGTAACCATGCTCATGAAGTAAAGTTGAGATGGAGAGGAGAACATAAGATAAGGAGATAAAATAATTGTATTTTCTCGCTTGTAGTAAGACAATGGGATCTATCAATCAAGAAAATGTAACCCATTGGAATGAAGAAGCCATCCCAATTTATAGCTTTACAATCTGTTTCTTCATCTAACCCCCACATGACCTTTCATAATCCCACCACTTATGATATTTTCACATTCCTCTAGGAAAGAAAAATAAGACCATTTCTTATTAATGAAAAGGATACTTTTAAAATGAAAAATTACAATGGTCACTTAAGTGAATAGGACGAAAGAACCATAAATCACAATTTACAATGGAGTATTAGAATTTAGAGAGAGAGAATGGAGAGAGAAGAGATGTGAAATGAAGAAGCTCTGAGTTACTTTGTAGAGATGTACTCCAGTGAAGTCCCGATCCTTTGACCACTTCCTGAACTTGATGAAGCCTCCTAGTGCACTCAATCTTTCACAAACCTCCTCTTTGGGGAATCCTCTGAATGCTCAACTTTCGTAGCCTGATCACGTACCCTGAGAGAAGGAGTGAGAAGCACATGATTAGTAGACAACTGAAATCAATGAGAAAATCTTTCTTCCACTTGAACTGGACTTCCAATCTCTGAAACACTACCATGTCTCTATGATATTTATTTCATTTGAGCCTAGTGTGCACAATGGGATAAGTTGCTCACACAATGCGATTTTAGATGGATCCTCACGAGGGGAGTTCACTTAAGTAAGAAGTATGGTATAACATGTGCGTTTGAATGGTATTAAAGAATACCCTTAATTCTAGTTTAGATACCTCTAATTATTCAATTGATAATACCCCCTCCTATTATATTATTAGAATGAAAATACCCCCTATTTTTTCCATGTACCTTGCTTACCCATTTTTCAATTACAATTTTATTTACCCCTTTTTATTTCTACCCTAATATATTAGACAAAAAAAATATATTATATTTCTCACTCAATTTTTATTAATATGTCATTCCTCTCAAAAGATAGTTTGAATCCATTGAATACCTATTCCAAATAAGATATATGTTAAGCTTTAATCATTTATCAATATTTATTCAAATAATTAAGATGGTGAAATAATATCACTCGTGTTGGAAAACATACTCCATCCTATTTTTCTACCATCTTATTATTTCTTGGTTAAGAATCTATATTTCTTTATTGAAAAAGAGATTATAATTTAATTTATGACCACACTCCTTTTACAATTTAAGGTATTTACTTTTAAAAACTAGGATTCAAATATTTTAGTTTTATATTAAAATAAAACATCCTTTTCCTTTGGCCCACCTCTCTAACCTACCCCAATACCTGATTCAAAACATTAATAAATTAAACCCTTTCATCCCCTCATGTCTACCGGTATATTGACTTTAATTTTATTAATTTTAATTACCTCAATATGAACCCACGTGTTAGGATATTACTTAGCTAATGAACCCCCCATGGTGATCCTATCACCAAATGACCATGGTGATCTGCGAGAAAAAATGAAGTGCAAGACCAAATACCTTGATATGAGATGAGTGAAGGAAAAACTAGAGTTAATGAAGAATGCTTCCAAATTTTGATCAATCCATCTGGTGAGGTAGGAATCATTCTAAAACCAATTTTAGGGAACCAAGAGGGCATCCCTTCTACCTGAGCCATAATTCAATTTTAGGCTTTTATAGATCTAAAAAATGATTTTTGATGGATGAATATTTCAAATGGATGTATAAAATTATACAGAGCATCAATTGATGCATGCAAGTACTTTTCTTAAAGGCATTTTTGATGGAACAGCTACATATTTGCACAGTACGAACACAGAATAATTATTAATTCTCTCTATGATTCTTCATACGGGATCTCTTACACATATGATAGGAATAAGTCATTCCTATAAAATAGGAATCTGATATAACAATACTCCTATTCACATGAGTTGTTAAAACTCATTCACCCGTATTTGTTATAAGTTGTTTTATATAACAACTATATAACAAAATACTAACATATTTACAAACACAATATTACATGATAATAATTACTAACATAATTATTATTTACCAATGGAGCACTAATAGATTGATTTCCTAACATTCCCCCCCTTAGTGCGAACATGGGGAAAACCTGCCTTTGTACTTACACCTGCTCATGATCTGGTGATTTTCATAGGATGATCACAAACCTCAGGGATGGTTTTGCAAACGGTTGACCACAAACCGAGAATGGTGGTTTTGCAATTGGTTTACCACAAACCACAAAGTGATGGTTTTGCGAATGGATTACCAATAACCAAGAATGGTGGTTTTGCTATTGGTTTACCACAAACCACAAATGAAGGTTTTCAAGTGGTTTACCTACAACCACATCATGATATGTAAAGTACTATTCTCAGCCCTCGTGCACATCTCACTGCAGGGAATAACATAGGAAATTCTGCTGAAATCTGTTGCTCATACATACACATAGAAAAAGATGACATACTGGAAATGGAACATTGGAATGATGTTCCCCCCCTCAATGTGAAATTTCCACTTATTGAAAAAAATGGTCATTGCAACACTGAGCGCACACCACACTGGTATTAAAGAATACCCTTAATATTGGTTTTTTCCTCTAATTATTCAATTGATCAATGCCCTCCGGTTTCTTGCTATTTTGATCATGGAGCTCAAATGAAAATACCCCCTATTTTTCCATGTACCTTTACTTATTTTGACATTTTTCAATTACAATTTTATTTACCCCTTGACTTTATTATCTATACCCTAATATATTTTTGACTTCTGACAAACAAAACAATATATCATGTTTCCCACTCAATTGTTATTTTCTTATTTTGATAACTCATTTGCTCCAAAAAAAGAGTTTGAAGCCATTCAATACCTATTACAAGACAACACTTATGTTAATGTTGAGCTTTAATAATTTATTAACGGTTCTTCAAATAATTAAGATGGTGAAATAACATCATTTGTGTTGAAATGTATACTCAATCTTAGTTTTCTACCATCTTATTATTTCTTGGTTAAGAATATCCTAACTAAGATTTCCTTATTCAAAAAGATATTATAATTTAACTTTATGACCACACTTATTTTACCATTTTTAGTTTTAAAAACTAGAGTTCAAATGCTTTAGTTTTATATTAAAATCAACCCTACCTCTCCTTGGGAGATGACCCACCTATCTAACCTACCCCAATACCTAATTCAAAATATTAATATATTGAAACCCTTTGGCCCCTAATGTCTACTTGTATATTGACTTTACCAAATTTTATCAATTTTAATTACCTCAATATGCGCAAATGAACGTGCTACGATATTACCTAGACTAATGAACCCCCTTGACGTGGAAAGTGATGCCTGTATGAAAATGCCAAATTGGATGTGCATTGGTGAAGGAAAGTAAGAGGCCATTTTGTTCCAAACATTGGCAAAGGGGATATCCTGTACTTTTTAAATGATATAGTCAATAGAAATAACCTTTTGTGCTTTCCTTTGAAAATATTCAAATATTTTTTTCAATTTTTTTAGGAATCATTTCTTTATTTTACACAGGATTCTTCTTGCTTCCAAAAAAATCCCGCTCTGATTACCATCAACTACATATTTACACATAATAATAATTATTAATTCTCTCTAGAGTGTCGATGGGGTCTGGGTATAGGAGTGGTTAAGACAAATGGTTGTATTCGGCTCCACCCAGGTTCAAATCCCACTTAAGCACAATCCCCGTTCGGGGTGATGTAGCACGGCTGGCAGACAGATTTAACATATGTGGATTCTGGTTAGAAAGTGCCTGCACTAGAAGTGTGTTCAAGTTTGGTGGTTCTAGTTCGCTAATTGTTGCAAGCTTAACTACTGTTATATTTTGGTTGAATGTACTTTGGGTTTGATAGATACGGTCAAAAAGTGTTTATCTATCTAATAATAATAATAATAATAATAATAAAGTTAATTGGATGCATATACATTATAAAAGCAATGGATATATAATAAAATAATTCTAATGAAATGCAAAAATTAAACATGCTAAACTATATGTTAGTTAATACCCCTAAATATCAAAGTAATTTTCCCTACAAATTGTATATTGCTCCATTTTTTTAAAAAAGGTTAATTGTAAACTTTTTAAAAACCATGTCTGGTGTACGGTTAGTGGCTCATTATATGAAAACGTCAACAACATGACATGGAGGGAAAATGTGTCAAATTGGCATCGAAATTTATGTAACATGTTCAATGGGTGAGGTTCTAGTGAGGTAGGGCTGACAATACCAACATATGATAGATCCTTTGTTGATGAAGGACCTGAATCCTGACTCATCAATGGAGTCACTATTAGAGTTGATAGACAGAGGGTAACTCCATAGGAGCAGTGAAAGTCTTGTGAAAATCCCCTTAAGATCATGAGGAAGCAAGGGGGGATTAAGCCCTGGGCATGCTAGGCAATTACCTATGGGTGCCAACAGTCGAGGGCACCTAAAGTGGTCAAACATTTTCATTATTTTTGGCTGAGTATATAGACATCCTCTAACCACTTAATTTTTTACCTGAAGTGACAATATTAATTGACCTCTTTGGGGGGATGATATTATTGGTAAAGTAACATAAATTTTATGCATACACATGAGATATGTACTATAATATGTTTGACAAGTAGAAATACATATGCTCCATATTTTTAAGCCATCACAAGCTGATTGTTTGTGTTGATGTCACCCATTCTCTAATGTGACTTATAGATTGATTTATGTGTGTATTTTTCGTATCAAGAGAAAGATAGAATTCAGAGGGCCAAAACTATATGATTTTTACTCCAATATCACTCAATGTAGCTAGTACCCACCATTTTCAAGTACCTAATTGAAGCTTGAAAGAATGATTTTCAGTCCTATATTCCACTAATGTTCTCTGGGTGCGCCAGTAAGTGTCTTTTTTTACCGGAAGAATCTACAATGAGCTATGGTCAAAATACCACTCTTTACATGTACCATGAGGACGCATCCTAAGAATTTTTATTGTTTTTCAAAAAATGGTGTTTATTTAGTTTTAAGCTCCCATCACTCTACTTGAGGTATTTGTAAACCCTAAAACGAGTAATTTCCAGACTTGTATAAAAAATTATATTTATTACATTTTGAGCACCTCCGGTGATTAATTCTCTTCATCCATAGATTATTAATTTTCCTTATTTGACAATTTCTAGGATATTTGTATTCTTATCTTATATATCCAATTTCTCTAAGATATGAGCTGATTTACTTCATGAGGCTCATGATACAAATTTCGAACAAGGTGACGATAATGTACATAAACATGTTTATTTATCTAGTGTCTGATGGAAAAAAAGATCCGGTTTAAAATTATGAGAAGGGTGTCCCGACCTCTCAATTATTACCATATAGGCGCTCATAACCTTTAATTTGGATTTATGATGAAGTAATAGTGGATTCCACAACCTACACAAAGTTATTGTAGATTAGATCCTCTTACAATTAACTTCTGGGGGATGTCCTTATAAACTTTGATAAACGGATTTAATTTTTACCAAGTTACCATAACCCTTTTGAAGCATTCGAGAGCATACTTATTTATGAGATCACAACTACTTCATAATTTGAATCAACATAGGTACACTTCTATACACATAAAACACACTTGAATTTTAAACTTGTAATAAATTTGCATGTTCACAATTTTCATTTACATATGAGTAAGGATGCAATATTTACTACCCCTGAAGTTATTACTGTAACACAAGATGCTTTAAATTTTTTTGCACCAGTATAGTGTTAAAAAAAATTCACTAAGGATTTTATTATTTTGGAAATTTTTTTTAAAATAGACATTCCTTTTTTGAATGGGACCATGGGAGAAACTTGAATAAGGCATTTCGTACTGAGTTGCAATTATTAAAATGAGCAATATCCACTCTATTCAAAACGATTTGCTATCAAAGTGAATACTGCTCTAATATTAATGAGTAAGGAATTTGGGTCACATGCCAATCTCACATTCAATGGTTAAACTGCACATGCAATGGACGACGTTGTCTACACTAACACTACTGTGACATTATACTTCCTTATGGGGGTCTACATAAGAGGATATTATCCACACAAAATTGGACCACTCCTTGCAAAGAACCTTATTTCACCGTAAATCGGAACATATTTCAGTAAATCTGGACTCCAGTATTTCAACGTAGTTGGAAGAAATCCATCTCTTTTTTAGAGTATATTAAGGATTCCATTTCAAAGGTATCCAAACTAATTATCTTGATTAACTCCAGCTTAGTCATCGAAATATTGGATTCCAATATGTGAGTTCATGTGATTCTGTTTATCAGAACGTTCAAATTGCATATTATCTGGATCCACGAGATATCGCTATTATTGGATTCCAATACTCGATATTATTGGATGTCCAGATTGTGTGCATGTATTATTGGATTCCAATTCATCTATTATTTTAGATTTTCAGATCATATGAGAGTATGTAAGGCTAGCAATTGCTTTGGATCTTGTTCTATAAGGCATGACCCGTTGGTCATCTAATAAATAATAAAAAACTTGAACAACAAAGATGGGTTAATGTGCAAAATCTGAGTTCAAAGTCATGAGTGGACGCTAACTATCTCATTTGATGCATCTCAAGTTGTATTAAGCATGAGCGGTCACTAACTATTATCAAGTCGTCCAGCCTCGATTGTATAGGTAAGCGATCACTAAATATTATAAGTCACGAGCCATCAATGTTAAGGTGAGTGGTCTAACTCATTATAAGTCATGAGCCCATTGTATTAAAGTGTTTTAGTGAAAAATCCTTATGTAAGGTTGAAGATGTCGGTAACTATTGTAAGTCATGATCCCATTGTATTTAAGTGTGACTCCCCGCACTCTGAAAGTACGATGCAATCGTGAACGCTGAACAGTGTGGGGCTCACACGATTTAAAGGAGAGCCTCGCAGTTTCAAAGTGTTTAGCCCCATTGCTCTTGGGGAGAAATTCCAAGTAGCCCTACACTATGAAAATTTAGATCCTCGCACTTTCTAAGTGATTTATCCCCAACTGTAAATAATTTGAGCCTCGTACTCTAAAATTCATGAGCCCAATGACTTTCAACATATTTGAGATTCACACCTTGAAAATGTGAAGTCTCACACTCACACTTGTCAGAGTGTGAATCTCAAAACTTTGAAAGTGCGAGGTACACAAAATCTTTCAATGTTTAGTATGCACGCATATCCCTTAAATTTGACACTGGCCTTAAATTCTAGTGGTGTTATTTTGAATTCTAAACTCACAATAAAATTACGTTCTCACCCTCGATAATATACCTTGTAACAACCCAAATATCATTTTTTATATTGTACCCAGTTCACTAGTGTTCCATATATTATAAACTATATCTGCAAGTAATCATTAAAAGAAAACTATAAAGTTGGGAGTTTATGTATATCAAAAATTATATTACTCTAAAAGATAGTAGAATTTATGCTTGTAAATTGTTTCATTCTCCATATAAACAATGAGTCACTTTCGTGAGAAAGAAAATAAAATAATCCTTGACATAATGCAATAAAAATGTTTCTAAGAAATGTTGTTTATCACCCTTGAAGATAAATTGAACCATTATTTTATAGTTTACATCAATCAAAACACTCATTATGTCACAATTGTAATTTTTCTGAGTTAAGAAATAAAAAATCATCTTTCATCATCTTTACATTGAAATGTTCCTATCTGTACATTTCAAATTTGTAGTGAACAAATTCATACATATATAGTTGTAAATATGGAGTATGAGGATTCGTCACCTTTTACAGACAATTTTATTTGCATAAAACATCCAATACCATTTGTTGCACTTCTAGCCAACGGGGTTGTATGGTATTGGATACAAGTAGTGTTTAGTAAAGTAGTAGTGGAGGTGCTATCAAAGTAGAGACTAGTATTTATGAGAAGGTAAGCAACAGAATGACCTTGAACTATATACATCATATTATCTCACTAAGCCTTGATGTTCTTGAATATTTTGGGTCAATGTAAACAAATGGTACCCATAACATAGGTAGAGGTGTGGTGTTTTGGCCGAAGAAATGCAAATTGACAATGCCAAAGTCTGACAAATTTACATCAAAATTATCAATCCAAATGAATGTTAGAATTATTCACATCCCTGTAAACAATGTGTGGGTTACAATCATAATGAAGATATGGCTAATCCTTCTATCAACACCATGAATAATATTTATCCAAGTCATTCCAGTCTAGCTTTATATCCTCTTTGATGATCCTATATGAAAATAAAAATTAATAAAACACATGTTAGATTCTTCCAACATATCCATTTTACTCATGAAGGTTAGAGGTTGATTGGACACTTCTATTTCAAAAATTGAATCTATCAATGTAGAGATCCATTTTTCTTCATAACATAATCATTTTAATCACCATGTATGATGTCCCACAAACTTTCATTTACCATGTAATCATAAAACATCAGGTTTCCAAAGTGGAGAAAGTGAACATCCATGCAGATCTCTCAAGATTATGATATGCTTGATGCTTCCAACTGTTTCCATGCTCAGTTTCAAATGCACAGCAAGCTTAGTGGGTAGCGACTGTACATAGTGACTGTACATTATCTTTATAGAAATTGGCTTAGAATTCTTTAGATCACATTTATAAAAATTGTCTTGTAGCACCATAGCCAATTACATATTTCTCGTTTAAGATTTTTTTTTATTGTCATTATGTCGTCGTACATGTAAAGAGCCATGTTCATGTGTAGTATGAACAACCTTAGAGAACCTAAATGCAACAAATAGATGTGTCAATAAATAAATTATAATATGATATTACTTTCTGATTTGTTGTCTTATAATCTATACAATATGAAATCATGTCTAACCAAATTAGTTATATCACCTTGCTCCAAACAATTACCAATTTTGAGATGGATGATGTTCATTAGATTGGTCCACAATTTTATTACACAACATCATACATACCCTAGATACAGTGTCATAATACATTAGTAACTACAGAACTTCAGTTTTTGAGTCCGATGAGATCAAGCAGTAAGTAGGACTCTTTGATGCAGAGTCACAAGATTCCGATGCTTGATGCTTCCAACTCACAAGTTTTGTTGGTATGAATGTATAGTCTCTTTATATCAATTGGCTTGCAATTCTTTAGAACATGTTTATAAATAGTGTTTGTAGCCAAAAAGAAAAAATTACCAGATCTAAGCTGCCAAATATAAAATCCACTTCACTGGGTATTTAGAAATAAGAAAAGAAAGAAAATATACCCTCGAGAAAAATGAATATCAGGACTGTTGATAGAGGAAAACTAGATCTAAACATTAACTACATTAAATTAGCTTCAAACCACTCTATAAAATTCATCAGCACCATCTTAAGGGTTTCCGTCAGCAATCCATACAAATCCCTTCCATTCATCCCTTCAATGGCATCTCTCATTAACTGCTCATTCGTAAAAGTTACAAATCCCAAACTTCAGGACCTTCCAGTCTCTTGGTCGTTCACAACCTGTAAAATAATAGAAACAAATAAAAAACTCTACATAAATACTTCAGAAGAGAGCATCTAGAAGACAACAAAAACACAAGAACATACCTTAGAATCAGAGACTTGGCCGAAGGGCCTGAAAGCGCCTTTGAGGATCCTGTCATCGGTAGACCAGGAGAGCCGGAGATTGTTTGGATTCTTCTATTTCAAAATATGAATCTACAATGTACATATCAATTTTTCTTCATAACATATTCATTTTACTTACCGTGTAGGATGCCCCATAGACTTTCATTTACCGTCTAATCATAAAACAACAGGTTTCCATTTGGAGAAAGCAAATATCCATGCAGACTCACAAGATTCCAATGCTTGATGCTTTCAACACGCAAGCTTTGTGGGTAGTGACTTTACAGTCTATTTATAGCAATTGGCTTACAATTCTTTAGAACATATTTATAAACAGTGCTTGTTGTAAAAAAGAAGAGAAATTACCAGATCTAAGCTATCGAGTATAAAATCCCCAATTTGCCTTAATTTTTTCCTCCTTTTCTTCTTCTGTTACATAAGCCAACGGAATAGAAGCCCGTGTCCTGAGTTTTTCACAACCTTTTACCCTTTTCTTCATCACACGAATGGTCGCTGAAGTAACTCCAACAAGGATTAAATTAAGATACAAATGAAAAACGAATAGATAAGTATTTTTCCTTATACTCCCAATGGATCTTCAGAGAATGGCAAGACATTGGATTATGAGTCAGTTTTTATATTTTTGCTTTGATCTAAGAACATGGGTATTGTAACTATTATTATGTTTTGTTGTGGTAGACCTTGGCAAAGGAGGGGTTGTAGGCATGGGAAAAATTTATTATAATTAGAATTGATGACAGCCTATTAAATCTAATGAGTCTTCAGAAACTCTAATTAGAATATAGATCCAGGCCTAGAAAATATACACATAATTGTAGTGGCATAATTCCATAAACATTTTACCTTGATTAACTAAAATCACCTCTACATTACCAAGAATGGCCACTGTCCCTGGGGTCATGGATCTCACATCACATCCAATCAACAATGGTGCCTGAAATCGTGATTTAAAGTAAAGGCCATTTCAATTTTTTTCATCATCATGTATACATATCTTGTTCTCCTGTTTTAACAATATTGAAGAGGTAAATATTTTCAACGAGAGTTCAAATCTTAACATTGTTTCTCTCCGATTATGGGTCCTGTTGATGGCGAATCACATCACCCCTGAATGTCTGCAACTGGATGGGTTGAGACTCTTAGTGTGATCACATAACATGGAGCTTTTCCTAAGTGTGGGACCTTGCGAAATCGGAAAAGCTCTCCGGATGAAGGCCGGTTCCTATTCCTCTGTTTAGATGCACACATAAAAATGTAGAGGGTTTACTCAAAAACCTAATCTAACTTGCCAAGGAGATAGGGTAAGAAGATGCATAAAAATAAAACCTAAACTAACAAAGGTGATGCACCGAGGAATGAAGAACACCTATCTTGCCAATAAACACAAACCATTAAAATGCAATGCAAGATCATGCACAGATAACAAAAATTGCAGTGAAAGATCAGGAGGATGAAAATGAACACAAAGAGGGTTGAGAATCATCCACAGACATGCATTATTTGCTCCAAAGATTGATACAATACACTTACAAAATGCCAAGAGGCAAAGTTGCATTACAGTTTTAGATGGGAGGTTTGAACTCCACAAATTCACCTGCCAAAGAGAAGGGAGGGGAAAAACAAGAATGTCCAACCTTTAGAAAGAATCCCCTCCTTACAATTTATAGGAAGAATGAGAGAGAGAAAAGAGAGAGGAATTCCAAATCTACCCCAACCACCTCTAGGTTGCATTTAATTCATCTCATTATGGCGGTAGGTGAAAACCCTAGCAAACCCAAAAAGTGGCGAACTGTATGTTGCATTATTAAGAAATTTTTCCCACCCAATTAAAGATATCCAATCGTAGTTGGATAGAGGACCTCGTAAGATTTCTGAAAAGTCCAACCTTGCGTGAATCTGAGCTCCCTGTGAAAATTTATGGCCGTCTGAATATCTGGGTCAGGGTCTGCTTCCTGTCAGCACTCAAAATGTTGCACCTCCTGAAGGTGCACCTTGGCGCATCCATCCTTATGTCGACATCCTCTTACGTGTGCCATAGGTGCATCTGTTTTCATGTCGACACCTCTTGTTGTGCGCCTCTGACCTGCGCCATGGGCACGACTTTTGGCGTGTCGACATCTTCTTACCTGCGCCATGAGCGCATCCATTTTCATGTCGACACCTCTTGTTGTGCACCTCTGATCTGCATCATGGGTGTGAATTTTGGCATGTCGACATCTTCTTACCTGCGCCATGGGCGCATCCATTTTCATGTCGACACCTCTTGCTGTGCGCCTCTGACCTGCGCCATGGGCGCGACTTTTGGCGTGTCGACATCTTCTTACCTGCGCCATGGGCGCATCCATTTTCATGTCGAAACCTCTTGCTATGCGCCTCTAACCTGCGCCATGGGCGCGACTTTTTGCATAAGTAAGTGTCAGGTTTTGAGTTCCTTTGATTTCCATATTCTTTCGCTTGTCTATATCTACCCGAGGGGAAGATATTTACAACAGGTCCATGCATCTAGTATAGGATTCAAAACATGGGAACAAAAAACTTATATGCAGTCTTATCCAAAAAAATATTTCTATAGTCTCTTATTATACAGTCTCATATTATAATGAATCTTAAATATTTAATTAAGATTGTTTATCAAGCCTACAATAAATTCCATGTTCCCTAACCATTATCTAATATTATACTTTCTATTGGTTCCCAGAAAACATTAATACATGAACATAATCTAAGAATTTGTGAAGATCAATAACAGAGCATAAGATGTGAGTACCTTCACGAGGGCCCAAAGGCTAAAATGTGAACAATCTTCTCTAGTCATGTTACCATTTCCTACCTCCAACATGTCCAGATCTGATCCCCAAATGCAAAATGAATAAGACTGAATACAAGAATAGGTCTAGGATAATCTACAAAGCATAGAGGCTCAAAATGGGTGGTTAATTCTCTGTTATTTCTTCATGTTGTTATGTTTGTGGAGCCTATTTTCATGTTAGAGTGTGGTACACCTTCTATGTGTTACACTCGGGTATTTTTACGGTGGTCCTGCTCGCCGGTGAGCGGGTCAGGGGGGTTCAGGGGAAAAGCCCCCGAAGTAAATTTTCATGGGTGGTTTATTAACCCATGGGTAATGGGTAACCGTTATGGGTTGTTTTGGGGCCCATGGTTTTTCGGTACCCATTGTTTTGATACCCACGGTTTTTGCCTATGGTTTTGATACCCATGGTTTTGTATCAAATTGCTTAAGCAATTGTCTATTTATATGGTCTTATGCATATGATACATAGACAAGCAAATGTATTGTAGATGTGCTTTGAATTCGGGTGTGAATTCTGTAGAGTTTGTTGAACATAGCTCCAAACGGATCTGGGTATTGTATTGAGAGAGTGGAGGCTTATAATAAAATCTGAGCAAGTGATTCTTGGTGGACGTAGCCCAAATTAGGTGAACCACATTAAATCTTGTCTCTCTGTGTTGTGTTATTTATTATGCACTTTTATTTGAGATCTGTAATATTTTCTGCATATTAGTTTCTACTGTTGCAATTCTATAAGGGATTATTCTGCATATTTTATCTCTTATTTCCTAACAATTGGTATCAGAGCCTGGTTTGGTTTGCTGAAGTGTTGAATCATAGGGAAAGCTTTATCTTGAGTTGGAGCTATGGCAGATGATGGAAGATCTAGGCTTGATAAATTCAACGGGTAGAATTTCAGTCTTTAGAAGATGCAGATGGAAGATTACCTTTATCAGAAGGATCTTTATACTCCGTTGTCTAAGAAGGTGAACAAACCCTCGAGTATGACAGATGTGGAATGGGATTTGTTGGATCGAAAGGCACTTGGAACGATCTGGCTGTGTCTTGCATCTTCGGTATTATTTAATGTTTCAAAGGAAAAGACTACAAAAGAACTGATGGATGCATTAGGGAAGTTGTATGAAAAACCCTCTACCTCTAATAAGATATTTTTAATGAAAAAGTTGTTTAATATGAAGATGTCTGAGAATAGTTCAGTAGCAAATCATTTAAATGATTTCAATACAGTTGTGAATATGCTAGCTTCGGTTACAATAGAATTTGATGAAGAACTTAGGGCTTTATTAATTCTTTTCTCTTTACCTAAAAGTTGGAATAGCCTGGTAATGGTGGTAAGCAACTCGGTTCCAGCTAACTCTAAGTTGAAGTTTGAGGATGTTGTAGGGGTGATTCTAAGTGAGGAAATGTGAAGAAAAAGCTCTGGGGAATCTTCTACTTTAGGGAATGCTTTGACAGTGGAAACTAGAGGGAGACAGAAGAATAGAGGAAACCATGGAAAATCAAAGGATCGGGCAAGGTCAAAATCCAAGAGCAATATTGTATGTTGGAATTGTGGAAAGTCTGGGCATGTAAAGAAGGATTGTTGGGAGCTTCGAGGATAAGAAGAAACAACAGGAAGAAAACAAGGAGGCAAATGTGGCATCGGGTAATGTATGTCAGGATGCTTTGATTCTTTCTTTACATAATATTAATGAATCTTGGGTTTTAGATTCAGGGGCTTCTTTTCATGCTACTCCACATAGGCATTATTTTGTTGATTATGTTCAAGGGGATTTTGGGCATGTTTTTCTTGGTGATGATGAGCCTTGCAGTATAGTTGGAAAAGGTTCTGTTCAGGTTAAGATGCAGAATGGGAATACATGGCTATTGAAGGATGTCAGACATGTGCCTACATTAAGGAGAAATTTGATATCGGTGGGCAATTGGGAAGTGATGGTTGTACTGTGATATTTACAGCTGACTCTTGGAAGGTTACCAAGGGTGCTCTTGTGGTGGCAATAGGTAAGAAGGTTGGAACCTTGTATTTATCCACTGATAGTACTAATGATTGTAATCTTATGGCTTCAGATGCAGATACAACATTATGGCACTATAGGCTTGGTCATATGAGCCATAAGGGCATGGACATCATAAAGAAGAATTTTCCTGGATATACAGAAACAGGTTTGGAGTTTCTGTGAGGACTGCATATATGGGAAACAGAAGCGAGTAAGGTTTCTCAAGGTTGGACCTACAAACAAAGAGAGTAAGTTAGAGCTGGTGCATTTTGATGTGTGGGGGCCAGCTCAGGTATCATCTCTTGGGGGTTCAAGTTATTATGTTACTTTCTTTATTGATGATGCAACAAGGAAAGTTTGGGTTTATTGTATTAGAAACAAATCTGATGTATTTGACACTTTTGTTAAATGGAAAGCCTTGGTAGAGAATGAAACAGGTCTTAAGCTAAAATGTCTCAGGTCAGATAATGGAGGGGAGTATTGCAGCAATGAATTTAATGATTACTATTCTAAGAATGGAATCCACAGGAAAAAGACGGTTCCAGGAACTCCGCAACAGAATGGGGTATCAGAAAGGATGAACAGAACAATAATGGAACATGCTAGGAGCATGAGATTACATGCAGGACTGCCTCTTTCTTTTTGGGCAGAAGTGGTGAGCACAGATGTGTACTTGATAAACAGAGGACCCTCAAGTGCCTTGGATGGAGGCATACCTGAGGAGGCTTGGTATGGTAAGAAAGTTGATTATTCATTTCTTAGAGTCTTTGGATGTGAGGTGTTTGTTCATATAAACAAGGATGATAGGACCAAGCTAGAGGTTAAATCAGAAAAATGTACTTTCATTGGTTATGGTGGTGATGACTTTGGATTTAAATGTTGGAGTATTAAGGACAAGAAAATCATTCAGATCTAGGGATGTGGTCTTTAATGAGAAAGTCATGTATAAGCAGTAGTTGTAGGAAAATAGGGCAAGAATCAAAAAAATAATATGCAGTGGTAGAGGATCTTCCGGATGGGACAGTGACCCATGAATCAGTTTAGGAACCGACTCAACAGGAACCCCAAACTCCTACAGTGAGGAGGTCTTCTAGGGTAAGAAAAGAACCTGAACGTTTTTCTCCTTCTCTTTATTATTTATTACTCACTGATAGTGGAGAGCCAGAGAGCTTTAATGAAGCAATGCAGGTAGATGCCAGTAAGAAGTGGGAGCAAGCCATGGATGAGGAGCATAAGTATCTCATGGAGAACCAGACTTGGGATTTGGTGAAGCTACTGAAGGCAAAAGAGCATTGCAGAACAAGTGGGTGTACAGAGTTAAAGATGAAGGAGGAAAGGAAAGATATAAGGCCCGGTTGGTGGTCAAGGGGTTTACACAGAAAAATAAGGTATAGATTTTGATGAGATATTTTCTCCTGTAGTAAAAATGACTTCTATTAGAACTGTTCTTGGAATAGTGGCAGCAGAAGACTTGCACTTAGAACAGTTAGATGTAAAGACTATATTTCTCCATGGTGATTTGGAGGAGGAACTATATATGTAGCAACCAGAGGGCTATGAGGTCAAAGGTAAAGAGGAGATGGTGTGTAAACTGAAGAAGAGCTTGTATGGTTTGAAAAAAGCTCCACGTCAATGGTATAAGAAAGTTTGATAGCTTCATGATGGAGCAAGGTTATATTAGATGTCATTCTGACCATTGCGTGTATACAAAGAAATTTGAGGATGGAAGTTATATTATCCTGTGTTTGTATGTTGATGACATGTTGGTTGCAGGTAAAAACATGCAAGAAATAAAAGTACTCAAGAAACAGCTAAGTGAATCCTTTGATATGAAGGATTTGGGGGCAGCCAGACAAATCCTTGGTATGAGGATAACTCGGGATAGGAAGGAACGAAAGCTGACTTTATCTCAGGAAGAGTACATTAAGAAGGTATTGGACAGGTTTAACATGCAGGATGCTAAACCGATTGGGACTCCTTTGGCAGGCCATTTCAAGTTATCAAAGGAGCAGTGTCCCAAGACAGAGCAGGAAAGAAACCAGATGTCCAAGGTACCTTACTCATCAACAGTTGGCAGTTTGATGTATGCTATGGTGTGCACTAGGCCTGATATTGCCCATGCAGTGGGAGCTGTGAGTAGATTTATGAGTGATCCAGGTAAAGAGCATTGACAAGCAGTAAAGTGGATCCTTCAGTATTTGAGAGGGACCATGGGGACAGTTTTGTGCTACAGTGGATCAGACACCACTTTACGTGGTTATGTAGATTTAGACATGGCTGAAGATGTAGACAGCAGGAGGAGCATGACAGGTTATATTTACACTGTAGGTGGGGCAGCAATGAGCTGGATTTCACAACTATAGAAGCTGGTGGCTTTGTCAACCACGGAGGCTGAGTATGTTGCTGCCACAGAGGCAAGCAAAGAGATGATTTGGTTACAACAATTGCTTGAGGAGTTGGGGCATAAGCAGGAGGAATGTAAGTTGCATAGTGATAGTCAGAGTGCTATACACCTAGCTAAGAACTCTGCTTTCCACTCCAGGACGAAGCATATACAGTTGAGATATCACTTCATCAGGACAGCTTTGGAGGAAGATAAGTTGAAGTTGGAGAAGATTCATACCAGTCAGAATCCTGCAGACATGATGACCAAGGTGGTCACAAGGGATAAACTAAAGCTATGTTCAGCTTTGGTTGGCCTTCACGAATGACAATGAAGGGTTGAGAAGCTTGCTCAGTGGAAATCAGTCTCCAAGTGGGAGATTGTTATGTTTGTGGAGCTTATTTTCATGTTAGAGTGTGGTACACCTTCTATGTGTTACACTCGGGTATTTTTACGGTGGTCCCGCTCCCTGGTGAGCGGGTCAGGGGGGTTCGAGGGCGAAGCCCTTGAAGTAAATTTTCATGGGTGGTTTATTAGGCCCATGGGTAATGGGTAACCGTTATGGGCATTTTTTGGGCCCATGGTTTTTCGGGATACCCATTGGTTTTGATACCCACGGTTTTGTATCAAACTGCTTAAGCAGTTGTCTATTTATATGGTCTTATGCATATGATACATAGTACAAGTAAATGTATTGCAAGTGTGTTTTGAATTCGGGTGTGAATTATGTAGATTTTGTTGAGCATAGCTCCAAACGGATCTGGGTATTGTATTGAGAGAGTGGAGGCTTGTAATAAAATCTAAGCAAGTGATTCTTGGTGGATGTAGCCCAAATTGGGTGAACCACGTTAAATCTTGTCTCTCTGTGTTGTGTTATTTATTCTGCAATTTTATTTGAGATCTGTAATGTTTTCTGCATATTAGTTTCTACTACCACCATTGTGATTCTGTAAGGGATTATTCCGCATATTTTATCTCTTATTAACAACTTCTAACATACCAAACTTGCATGCCATAATTTGAGGACGAAATGTTCATAATTTTTTCAAGTCAAAAAGTAACATAATCATAATTCTTACATACGTATCATAATAAACGATTATAACAAATCGAAATTTCCCAAAATGAGATACATCCCAAATGAATTATATTTTCAAAATGTAGCGAATATGGATTTTCTAATTCCAAAAAATTTTCCCTCTCTTGGAAAGTTGTAAGTTATATAAATAACAATTTCAATACTCGAACTTTTGAGAATTGGAAAGTTCCAAAGTTTGCATAGTAGTAGGGTTCAAATGATATTCCTCCCTCTTGCCATAAAATGAATATGTCTACGTTGGGTTCAAATATGATAAGAATCATGCCACAGATTAGCATGTTCAGAACAAACTAGAAAAAGCACAAATTACAACAAAAAATTACAGCTAATGCCAGGGAGTTGGGTCAATTTTTACATTTAGAATCAACCAAATAACAATCAGACCGCAACTAGGTTTGTCAGGTACTATGTAATTTGTATTCTATCCCATAGTTTTAGATGATCTTCCCTCATATGGTCAAATACTTCAAGATCAAGAATGATTTATTGGAATAGGGTGTTCCTTATATGCATTCACATAGCTCTAAATATACAACGGTAGGCATTTGATTAACTACATCTGACAGAGATGAAAGGCTCTTGGTGAGGCTTGTTTTGATTGATTCTCCATGCCCTTTCCATTAAGCACACAGACACATTTTGCACAAATCAGGTATTACACATTGATTTTCACGAGGGCAAAGTTCACGGGCTTATAAGTATAATAGTTATGGCTTTTTACGTTCCATGTTGACAGGTTAAACAGGTGGACCAAGTGACTTTTTCAGCCAGATTTCGGGGAGGGGACCTATATTTGCAATAATTACAGTAAACCAAAACTTGCAATATTTAAATAGTCTGGAAATGTTGTGCATTGCAAATTAATATTTAAAATTTAATTTTATTCAATTGCAAATTTAGGAAATGGTAAATCTATGTTACACATTCATCATTTGCATTTAACTTTTAGAATAATCTTGGTATTGAATAGCTTAATTTAAATTCAAAAGACGTTAAGGGAAACAAAATTTTAAACTTGAGATCTCCCATCCAAGTTTGACCCAAACATTGTAATCGTCCACGATGGTATTCACCAAACATATTTGAGATCACATGCTTATAAGACAAATGTTGAACCTAGCAAGACAGAAAGGAGGCTATAATTAAACTCTGAGCATTGATAAATTGTTCATTTCACCAAACATCATTTGAATAAATGCAAGTTTTTGAGAGCTACTTCTAAGTCTTTCTATGGGGTTGGTGGAGTTGGATGTTTTCGATTGGATGCAACATAAAAATTCCCCAATTTTTGGGGATGTCACAGGGGAAGAGACTGACTATTATCCTTTAACTATATAGAAACTTAAAATGCTTCCCCATTTTCAGTAAGCTCAATCCCAATTTGGAAATTCTAACATATGTATTTAATGCCTGAAAATTAGAAATTTTTTGAGATTACATTTCAATGTTTGTTGGTGAAACATTACAGCTTTTGGATCAAAGTCTAAAACATCACAAAACTTTGTGAAAGATTTTTGAGGTAAGTGTACGTTTTATGTTCATCCAATTCCCCAAGTTAAACAGCGAAAAATGAGTTTAGGACGCCATCCAAATCTCAATGGATTGACATTCTTTCCCAACACTAGCAAGTTAACGTTTATCACACATGGAGTTTCACGGTGGTTGGAATATGCTAAAAGTGATTGTGGTCTACAATCACTGTCAACTTTCCAATGGTATATTATCTTCTCACATTTGAGAATTTGTGAAACAAATTCAATAACTACTTACATGGCACTCTTGAATTGAAGCATAATTCATTATTTGGCAGTTAGTCATGAACCTAGCTCAGATTCAGTGGCGAGTATGGATACTACAATAAAAATGGCCTTTAATGCAGATGCAAAGATATGGTAGAAGACATTTGAGATCAATGTAAGTAGAACTTGTAGTTCAAATAGGGATCAAGACCAGTCAAATTTTTTGGACGATGCTAACAATTTTTCTCAGGCATTTCTTGTAAGTCCATTTTTTTCGGGGTTATATTTTGTACAACATCATGGAGTGAGCTACGAAAATTGATTACACTTTGCAGCTACAGGGCTACAGGATGGGAATGCAAGCCACTGTTAAATATCTAGGTTAATATTTTGTACAAAGGCAATGGAAGCTTCACAATATTGATTAGGCTAGTGGGTTGCTAATAGAAATGTGAATAACATGAGATTCACCTTAACCACCCCTGTATAGGAGTTCTGTTTTCTCATGAGTATTCCTGGAACATGCAGGCATACCGGTTAGTCATGCAAATTGATATAACTGAGGCTTTTTACTAGAGAGCTATACATGAGCAACCTAATAAATGCTTTCCAGCAACAGAAAACAACTCAAGATGAATCCCCTACATAGAATAGTTGTCAAATGTAAGTATGTCCCACTGGGGCAATGAGATTCTTTAAATATTCCTTGGAGACAACAGTGTTGTAAAATCTAAAGTCCAATGGTTCACTTATGATGTAAGTCATATATTCTCTGAAATATCAAATACAATGTGCATATCATATATATCTATTAGTCTGCTTGTGTTTCTACTTAGCAATTTATCTAGACTTACCAAATGCACTTTTGAGTTAATACCTGAAGTTTCCTGTATATTCTTTTATTAAATATGACAAGTATCAGATCCAATTTTGTTGATGAGATTATTACCTTCTAGAATTCTAAGTTAGCAATGAAATAAAAAGTGATTCTTCTTACATTTGGGAGTAGAAAGCAGAAATCCTTCATAACAATATAGAAAATTAAAGGATTTTTCAGATCATAGATGGTTTAAAATCTTAATGAGAAAGGGTTTAGTCTTTTTAGGCTTGATATCTTTTTAAAGAGGTTAAGTGGTTTTGCAAATTTGGGAACAATCTGCAATTACATGTTTGCAGGTCATGTTATTTTCACTTGAGAATTGGGAGTTCAAACAACCAAAGCCATTAACATTTCTGTGAGCTTCTGGAACAAACAATAAATATGGTAGAACTTTTGGTACAGATGATAACATTTCTTAACATTTCATAGAATCCCTTCTAAGTTCACACAGCATTCTCTGCACTAAAACACTAACTGAGAACATTTGTCTAATGAGAGTCATTCATAAGATCTAGCCCCATACTGATGGGAACATTCTTTGTAGACCAAACTTAATACAGAGATTTCCTGTATTAATTAAACAATGTACAGTTCAGAAATACGACCATGAGCAACTCTAAACTACATTTGTCACCTCATGAAAGTAGATAGTTTATGAGATTAATCATCAATACTGAATGGGTTTCTATGTCCAATCCACCTGTTGCTACCAACCAATCATGAGGAATATGATGTTGAGAAACTACATGCTTGAGGATTACAAATTTTGTATCTCAAAGATTTCATTTCTATGTTGCTTTTTCCATTGGAGAGTCCAGAATCAATTTGGCGATGCCTGAAAATTGGATTAGTATGACTATGGCATTCAATATCGTTCAAGTAAGTCTAACTGTAACTATTCAAGAGTGTAGTGCAGCTGGTGATGTTTCTGTATGGTCAAACTTACACTGGGCAATAGAGGTAGCTCAAGAAATGCAAGAAAACGGGTAGGCATCCATGTTGATCATCTATCTATTAGCTGTAAATCTCCCTACGAGATTATTATTTTTATGGTTTATTGGCTGATCTTTGATATTGATGGCTGCATCATTCTATATCATTTCAACAATCAAGCCTGACCAATAAGCATCTACAAGGTACAAGCCTTCTTCAACGAAACATTTCTGTTTATGAATAGAACTACCAAAAATGTATAAATCATTCCCAATATACCTTGGAAAAACAGTATTCGTGTTACCCAGGGGAACATCTGTTGTAGATCAAGTCAGCTATGGTACTTGGAGATACAACCTCCGATGAAAGACGGACATAAAATGAAGATCCTTAATAGGAAAGAGTCCCATAAGTGTTGCCTTGGATTTCATTTGAGGTGCTGGTCTGAAGGAGCTGATTGAATGCCAATTTTTAAAATGTGACATTGCTTTAAATCTGGTTCTTTGGTATCAGAAAGATATTCTCTTTCCCCTTTACATAAAATGTGCATTTCCCTGTTGGCCAAGAGGTGATTGCAAGATACCAGATGCATATTGTACAAACTGTGACATTGAGTGATCTATGGAGTATTGAGAACGATTGTTTCTATTTCAACTGTGTTTGAGGTTACAAGGTCCCACCATGCCCCATGGAATAAGCGAGGTCATCTGTGATTTGAGGCATCCATAAAGTTTAAGAATCGTGATTGTGTGCTTAGAAAACATGGGTCCACAGTATCAGACTTGCAATATGGAACTGAAGGAATTTCAAGTGTGGGGAGAAAACAATTCATAAGCTCTTATAAGAAATCAAGATTGTGGAGTATCAAAACTGTGAAAGAGTAAGTGAGATTGTGGAGTTTTGAAAACATTGACTCATCATTCCCACTAAATATGCTTACCTACTGCTTTGCACAAAAGACTGAGATGGTATTACACTCTTGACCATTATAAATCTGATTTCATCAAAATCAAAACGAGCTAGCAAGATAAGCCTTTTTCAAATGGGGTACATTGAATTATGAAGCCCAAGTTCAACCCTACCCTATAGGAAAATAAATAAAACTTGCTCACAATTTTTTTAGTGCATCTGGAATCACCCTGTAAGATTTTCGAAAATCCAAACGATTAGCTTCAAATGTGCAGGCCAGTTCAACCACACTCAATAACCTCAATGCTAATTGCCAAACCCACAGAAAAATAAATAAAAAGTAAGGAGTAACCCAAAAGGAAAATGTAAATCTTAAGGATCATACCTGGTGCACAGACAAAAGTATCCCAAATGTTGGACCCGCGTCCCTTAGACTTAGCAGTCCCTTCAACCTGGTAAGTGGAAGTTACAGTTCCAAACACAAAGCCTTTGGTAAAATTGGCTCTGCTCAGGCCCCCTAGTATCGATCCCTTGACCTGCCTTCCAAGGTGAAGGATTGACAATGCAAAAATTCATACAAAGCACAAAAAAACCATAATCTTTTCCATCTTCATTTTGCTTCCTCTGTTCATGACTTGTGCTCTAGCTTTAAGAGATTCACCACTCTGAACTTCTCACAATGAGAAAAGTTCAATTTGTAAAGGCAAAATGGGTTTTCAACGTGGACCCGGGTTTCAAATCCCAGAAGATTTGATAGGGATAAAATTGGGTAAATAAAAATATTGTTTCAGGTCAAAGTGAAAGCTTCTATTTTTTATTTGAAACCAGTAAATCTTGAGCTCCTCCAATGTTATCCATTCAATTGTATGATCACCTCTTCTGCATGCAAGGGCATTCAGAGAGCTACCCTGCAAATTCTGTAGAATTAAAATCAGCATGCAAGGAAAAACAGGTTTCAAGGTAGAATTCTATAATTAAAAGATTGAAAATGAAAGATACTAACTTGGGTATAGCGTATAAGTCATTGAAGTCATGATTTGAACAAGTATCATTGTCAACAGAAAAAAATGAACATAAACATACCCACTACAGAAGCTCTATGGATAAGTACCATTACTTCTGCTTGCATGAAGTGCTTCATGCACTTCCTTCTTGTTGAGGTATGAAGACGTTTCATCATCAACACAAAGGTTAATTTCATCTAGCTTTTTCACATTCTTCCCTACAAACTTTGATTGAATCTGCCCAATGACAACAACAATGATCCGTATGTGATTAAACCAATGCCTCATATACTGTACAAAATATACACTATATAACTTTATATGTCAGTTTCGAGGTTTCATTGACTTACTCCTTTCTGAAGCTTGGTCATTTGTGTTTCATTTTACTTATCATGTAGGATGTCCTAGAGAATTTTGTTTACCATGTAATCATGAAACAACAGGTTTCCATGTGGACAACAGGAATATAAATGAAGTCTCACAAGATTACGATGCATGATGTTTCCAACTGATTCCAACTCAGTTTCAAATTCATGTAAGCTTTGTAGAGGGGATTTACAAAATTTGCAGCTAAAATCCTTTGCATGCTAAACTTAAAACAGCGAGCATGTAAAAATGAAAAAGCCAAACTATTAAAAATAGCCTGGAAAAGCAAAAAAAATCACGATAAATAATCAATCTAATCTGTAAAATAGAGAAAAGAATTGTGTTAAAAACAAAAAAAGACTCACTGAATTGATAGGCACCAAAACCTTGCTTACCAGGCTGACCGGTGGGAAATGCATTGTAGGTCATAAAGCCATGTTGTGAAGGGGACCAAACCTATCTTACCATGGGACCACCTGCTGAAACATGCGTAGAAAAAGCCCCAGTAGGAAATCTCACACGAGACTTAAGAATATTCCTGCAAGGTAATAGAAAATAGAATTTCTTGTCTCCCATCTGTAACTAATCCTGTGAATCAAGCTTTACAGGAGGATGACCGGGCAAATAAAGCACTCCTTCCACAATACACCCATTTCCCCAAATCTCCAACTCAAACCTCCATCTATTGAAATCATATAAAATCCAAGTTAACTCACATCCAACATGCAAAAATGAAAATCCAAAACTAGTAAAAATAGCCACAAAAAACAAAAACGTCAAACAGGTTGTCGTAACCGTCAAAATGTCCATCAAATGTAATCGCCTTAAAAAATGTCTAAACGACCGTCAAATTTAACATACTCATAGAAACATCTGGAAGGGCCTTTCCCATAGGGGGAACGCCTTCGGCGTAATTAAGAAATAGTTAAGTCATTGGTCATGGTAAAGTGCTATATTTTAAGTTATGTCGTGTGATTAATTTGTTTACCTTTAAAGGTATTTAGAATTGTTTTGAAAGTATAATTATTGTCAAAATAAACAGCGTGTCCATTTGCATTGTTATACATAGTTTTTATATTGTTACTCCAAACTAAGTACTTATTCTCAATGTACATATTAATGTTGTTAACCAATGAGTTATTGTCCGTCAAGTGTTAAAAGTATTATTGAAATGAGTCTCAAAAGTGTTGTCAAGAGTTATTATTAAAGATTCGAAAAGTGAAAAAATCGCCTCATGAATGCATTATCGGTGTAATAAGACGTATTAATAAAATATGTGTTTCACGTTACAAGGGGATTTAAGAATAAACACAATGTGGAAGTAAAGGTGCCTCAAGATCACATTCTGTTGAGTTAGCAATGTCACACTGGAAGATGGAGGTAACGGAAGATGGAGATCATTCAAAGGCCTCTCGTCAGTCACCAACAACGGGGCCACATATAGCATTAGTAGCACTTTTTTATATTATTTCAATTGTTTTCTTTAAGTGGTTTGTACAGAAATAAAATAAGGTATTCATTCCCTGCCAAAGTTTGAAATAAGGAGAATGTACATTTTGGATGCTGAGAACAATTGTATATGAGGGTAGCTAACTGCAGTAATCCTCTAATTGCTGAGATTATGACTATCAAGGCTTCTTTGTTCGATTGGTTGGTATAAGTATGATCATTTGGTGATGGATTCACTATGCTGAAGCATATGATCATGTGTAGCAAGATCCAGATGGCAGTATGTAGACCTAAAAGTATGCAAGCACATACGATTCCATTTCTAGTTATTGAGATGTGTTTTCTTCCCATATAAACTCTTAGGAGTGATGTTAGGAAATCTAGTGTTTACAAATTTATTTATGTGTGAGTAAATAATATTTACTCTATGAATTTGTTACCATATGTTTAATACGGTTGTTATTTTCTTGGAGGCATATACGGTGGTTTTGATGACACCCATGTTATATTATTTCAAAGAATTTTGTTAAAACAACATTTTTTATTTGTAGGGGACCAAATCATATTTATATGTATTCCATGGATTGAATATAAGAAGGATTATTTTCCTATACAAATCTAATCTACCAAAACAAAATTAATGTTAACATGTTCATCTTGGCCATAATGAGGATGACACAATTGAAATGCTAGCCGGAGGAAACATTTACATTGACCAGGAAAGGGGATTTCAAGTGTGGGTTTGGTTGTCATGGCCAAAATTTTAAATTTTGCATGTTAGACATTTAGCACGAAAACAAAGCACAATATAAAGTATGTGTTGAATTGTTGTTTTTGAATAGGCTAAGATTACACCTATATAAAAAATATTAGTTCTTAATTCCCAAAATCCAACACCACCATTCATGGATGGTGTAGGCGGCTATAATTAGGGCATTTGCAAATACAAGGTGCCACTAATTATTTAATCTACACCCCTTATGGTAGATGTCATCACCTTATATGGTCAATGAAATCATAGAGACCTATAAAGGACATTAGAAAGTGGCAACAAGGAAAGAGAAGCCAAAGGTTATAATGTAGGTAGTAATGGTGGAGAGTGGAAGGCATAATGTAGGAAAATAGGAACCAAGGACCTACGACAAATTTCTCATGAAAATTTTTCTTAGGCCAACCCACCTCAATCTCATTTGGCTGTTAATGTGCCAAGAAGCCCTTGAAAAAAAAATGTTAATAAAAAAAATGGAGTGGATATTTATGCCCTTAGAAGGCTCATTGCTCATCTTATATTGTAATGGGGGACACTACCCCTTGAAAACACATGTTAGTTTGAAATGAAATATTTGAATGAAATAATGATATAAGTAAACAATTTAAAAACATCAATATTTATCTTCACCAACCTATTCGATGCATAATGATTGTGGTGTTAGAATACTAGTGCAAGGACGAGTACAATACACCAGTGGTACGTTGGGTCCAATGAGCTATAAAATGACAAAATTTGTAAAAATAAATTGTTAGTATAAAAAATCCTTTGTGAGAACCAACACGAGTACGATAACCAACACATCTCCAAATACTCTTGGTATTGTTACATCACCTATTATAAGAGTTCACTTGTATATTAGTACCACATATAAAAAAGGGCATGACAAAAGGAGAGTATCAACTGCATTGGGTTAAACTATCCTTGAAAGTTTTATCATCTAAGGGTAGTAATCTCTTGAAAGAGGAGAACCAAACTTTTATAGAAATGATTAAAAAAAGTTACCTCTAACATCTCAATAAAAGAAATAATACCTCCCTTGGATTTTATAGTAGAAAGGACAATGGAAAAAAGAAATTCTCCTCATTCTCAATCTCAAGAATGTATATAACTGTCATATTTGATCACAAGGAATATGGTTGACACTTTCAACACTGAGCTAATGGGATTGTACACTAGATTAACCCGATAAAATTTTCAAATCGTGAGACCAATATTGTTGTAAGTATCTTGGCCGAACAATATTACTATCTGTAATCTTGAGAAAGGTCTCTGCATAAAAGGATAACTTAAGACCAAGTGGTTGAAGAAAATTCTACATAAATAAAAGGAATGCATTGTAGATAATATATATAACAATAGTTTTTGGGACTCACAAGTGAGTAAAAAGTTTCATCTTAAGGGGATGCATTTAAAACACATTTGAAATGATTTAACTTCCAAAACAACCATTAACAAGTATCTCTTCTGAATATTGAATTGAGTATTTGATGTTAAATTTGAAGAGGGTCTATAACAATGGACACCAACATAATATGTCACAATCTCAATAGATTCCCCATTGAAGGATAATTGTAGATAAGCCATAAAATATTTTGTAGTGTTGAACACCATAACCTTAGCCTTACCCAAGTTAACCAAAAGTTGATGCAGGTCACTATAGATGCTAAAATTTGGTAACTCATCCTTTGGTAATGTCAAGTTTGACCTTGTATCCTTGTTGAGACAAATTCTCACATTCACAATACAATCTCCCCATCTCTCTAGCCATTCTACATCTTTCTTATCTTTACACTATGCTTTGTCGTCAATTTTGGAAATATTATTTCAACAAAGCATCATAAAACATCTGATATTCATGGCACAACTTTTAGTTTAGATGTTTCTCTCTCTATCTAAAACCTTAATTTAATATTATCATTAATTGTTTATCTATAGACATTACATCCTCACATCACCACCTCCAATTGTCATTGTAGAACACCTATCAATATAATTATCTCTCTTTGGATTTGACTTGCACATATTTGTAGTGCATTCTTAATAAAAAACTACTTTCCACATGACACCTAATTCTTTGTGATAGTGAATTATAACTCTCCAATCACACAATTTAGAAGTAACCCTCTCCACCAACTTACTCTATTATAAATAACAATACCATCAATTCAAAATTTGTTGACAACTAATTCTTATAAATATCTATAAATTACAATTTTTTATACAAACTAGCAATCACATGTGTTTCATGCAATGTGAACGCCGAATAGTATATGTTATTTATTTTAGAGGTATAATTATTACTTTTTGTAGTTGATGTTGAGTAGGGGTGTGATTGATTTCGTAAGTGTAGAAATATAGATGGGCCACTTAATTTTAAGGTTGTTTCTACATTTCAAATTGGTTAAAAATTCGTACACGAATACATTTGATACTATTTTCGATAGTTAATTTATTTTATAGTTGATGTTGTATGTATTTAATTCGGGTTTATTGTGTTAGTTGTGCATCGGTTGGTGTTTTGTTGAAAAAACATTTATTGTACAGTTGATAATGTGTGTGATTGATAGTTGTAGTGTAGAAATTTAGTTGAAACATTACATTGAAATGGTGTATGTGTACATTTAATTCGGTTACAAATTCGTACATTTAAAGTTGCAAATCATATTTCACAACATCGAATACATAAAGATATATGTGCACATAATGAGACATGTAGACATTTGCAGTATTTATGTCATGAATGGTAGCCTTTAGCGGGAAATTTTAGTTTCAATAAACATGATTACATTTGATACCCCTTGAATGACAGTGCCGCTTTGGATACAAATCATGATTTCATGTTGTCAAGGTCATATCTTCCTTTAATGCTTGATTTTAGGGTTTCAAGGTTTTCGTTTGGATCCAATGTTGGAAGCTTCAGCAATAGCCTAGCATACCCCTTGAACGACAGTGTCGCTTTGGATACAAATCATGATTTCATGTTGTCAAGGTCATATCTTCCTTTAATGCTTGATTTTAGGGTTTCAAGGTTTTCGTTTGGATCCAATGTTGGAAGCTTCAGCAATAGCCTAGCATACCCCTTGAACGACAGTGCCGCTTTGGATACAAATCATGATATCATGTTGTCAAGGTCATATCTTCCTTTAATGCTTGATTTTAGGGTTTTAGGGTTTTCGTTTTGATCCAATGTTGGAAGCTTTTACAATAGCCTAGCATAACACGCATGTTACCTGAGAATTATGAACTTGGTTTTCATTGTAATTTGAACTCTTTTTAATTTAGCTGCATAACTATGGATTTATTTCTGAGATGCATCTAAGACCCCGCTACTCTTTAGAGGGTAGTCTTTATGATGGGTTGAGTGATAGTAATCTTGATTCCTCATTTCCTCTTGCTCCAAGTGTTGGTACATGCGCCATATTTGAGTATCTCTCGAATGAAAAAGCAGGTGAAATGAGCAAATTTGCAAGTGAGGGAACTCTAGAGAAAGCTGTGAAAGTCAGACCCTGCCTTTCAGTGGTTCCAATGTCGATGGTTGCTCTGTGCAAAGTAAGTCCCTATGACTTATGGATAGTTAATCCCCAGGCCATTTTAACTGGCAATTGTCTTCAATTCCCTCTTGAAATAGGGGGTATGGGAAGATGTAACGGGTTGGAGGGATCCCAACATGGGCTGTTGTATCTATCAAATTTTATAACAACAAATAAAGGTATTACTGATGGTTGCATTGATGCTTCGTAGACAATGTCAGTGATTGTTCCTGTGACACCATTTACGAGGCCTTAACTGGTTAAAATATTGACCCAATTCCCCATTGGGTTGCTAGGTGCGTTGATGCTCTTTTCAAGTATTGAGCTCGTTATGGCTTGTAGAGACATTAATTCTAAGAAGGATTTGGTTGTCATGCTTATGTGCGCAGTTATTTCACTCATTGGATCCAGCGTTGCCCTAGGATTTGGTTTTAGGTTATTTAGTAGTTGATATGGCATTGCAAACTTCTAGCCCCTATCTTGAGCAGCAGCTGGAAGGTTCATGCTAAAGAGGTGGCAACTCTATGTTTAAAGTAAAACATTTTGTTTGTTCATATTTTACATTTTTAGGATTTTGTACAGGACCACCCTCGGATTGAATAAGAGATGTAGTCCCCTCCATGGGACCACATCCTAAACTCTTATCTACAAGGAACTCTTGTTTGCGATTCCCACCCAACATGCAAAAATGGGCCATTTGCATAATAGTTACGTAATAAATAAAAATTCTCTATATCCCTAAACAAAAGGCTTCATTACTCTGATGTGAATAAAAGCACTAGCCATAAAGAAAATGTATGGAGTTCTTCTAACTATGTTTTTTGTTTTGTTCTGGAGTACCATAAATTTCAACAATCCTATTCCAACTATGTTTTTTGTTCTCTTCTGGAGTACCAAAAATTTCAACAATCTAGAAGAAGCATCTGGAGCATCAATCTGACTTCTTGGTTTTGTTCATCGCTTGCATGCCCTCCATTTTTGTGCTATGACTCCAGTATATCTGCAATAGCTGATTCATTCTGACCTGGGTATATATGGGCTTGGCCGGCTCAGTGATTTTCTATTTTTAGCTCAAACTATCTTAACTACACTTATCTTCTTATTCTTAGATCATGCATGTGCTTAAAATTATTAAAAACAAAAATTATTAAAATCTAAAATTGTTAATTAAAAACAAAAGCTAAAATTGTTAATTATTAAAAATAATAGAGAAAAGTTAAAATAGGGAGGAAAAACACAACAAAAATAATTAAAATCTAAAATTGTTAATTAAAAATAAAAGTTAAAATTGTTGTTAATTAAAAACAAAAGCTAAAATTGTTAATTATCAAGAATGTCTCTGTAATGGTTGGATTCACGGATGGATGCCTTCCCATGTCAAGATGGGATGCCTTGAACTTGTTTTTCAGAAAAACAGGATAAGTTCTTAAGTGATTTTCAGACTAGTTATCCTTGCAAAATTATTCTTCTATTGCTCAATTTTTAATATGTTATTTTCTTTATATATATATATATATATATATATATATTATTATATATATATATATATATATATATATATAAAAGATTTGATACATATATATATGTATCAAATCTTACATACATATATTTTTGATACACTCTCACCATTATTATAAGATTTGATTGATATTGTTAGGTATTTTATTGGTGGTGGATTGTTTACATGTTCATTGCATCATCATTTATGTCATCACTCTTTTTATTGAAGGTCTTTAGGTTATATATATGGGATTATAATTGTTTAGAACACTTAGATCTTTTTGAACAAATCAAAACAAAAACCATATCAAATATATATAACCTAAAGACCTTCGATAAAAAGAGTGATGACATAAATGATGATGCAATGAACATGTAAACAATCCACCACCAATAAAATACCTAACAATATCAATCAAATCTTATACTAATGGCGAGGGTGTATCAAATGTCATATAAGAAATTATGTACTTAAAGTTCTCACAACATAAATTTTTAAGTTCAAACTCACCCCATGACGTTCCACATTCCATGTTCCCCTTGTTTGGCGTTTTAAAGATATCTTTATTTTAGAAGTGAAAAATGTGTGTAGATATTTTAAGGAAATACGTTTTAAAAATATTGAGAAATATTAATTTGAATCTATTTATTTTAGATTTTTTAATATATTTTATTAATGTGATTAGTTCTTTTTAATTAAAAAATGGATTCTTTATTTTTAATTTATAATAAGAATATTACAATTTTTTGATCGATTTTCTAAATAAAAAAAGGAAGGAGAATATCGCTGAGATTTTATTTTGTAGAGATATTATATATGTACTACCTATCATTTGAAACTTGATTAAACAAAACTCAATTGAATTTTCTACAAAATTAATACATATAATATAAAACTCAATTAAATTTTGAATTTTGTCACTAATTTTAGTAAGGTGGACGATTAAAGATAATAGGTACAACAAAATCAGTGCAATTTTGATATTGTATAAATTTAGTTAATGCACCAAGAAAAAGGAGAAATTTGAAACTAACATTCACAAATTAAATTTGACAATCGTTTAGATGTTTTTTGCGATTTTAACTATAAAATACTCGCAAATATTTGAAAAACCGTCACATACAACTTGTAAATTGTAAGCATGACTGTCAGTTTTTTATATAGTTTTCTTAATAAAGTATACAAATATTTATTAAAAAGAGTGAAATACATATAAAATAATCTTTTATAAATCTTATTCATAGTATAAAATAACACTATTTTACATTTTTGAAGGGCAAAATTTGAAACTTACCATCAACTAAAAATTGTATCCCTATTACCATTTATGATTTTAGATGCACAACAACATACACCTAAAGTGGGTCACTCGGTCTAAGCATGAATCTAAATCCCATAATTTATATGCAACGTACGTTGAGGGCTTGGTGTATAGTGTTTCATGATTCCATCAAACTTTGTATATATTGTCCCATATAAAATTAATCGTTGGTGCTTACCATAATAGGTGACACTCATCATATGTTACAATAAATCAATCATTAACACTAACCTTAATTGCTAGGAAATTTTTTTCCCTGATTTTCCTGAACTGGAAGAGTTCCTTGCTCAGGCTGGTCAAGGGCAAGCGCAGTGTTCGGGAATCACCCCTCGACTTCAAATTACGACTCTGATCTTGCACACAACAGTGAACCCTGATCTCTGTTACCTCCATGCTGAGTAACATACATTGTCTGTTGTATGCAATTAGCGATACCGACCCCACCATGCCGGTGGGAGTCCCCAGGGAATGCTCCTGGTGAACACCGTTATTCTTCCACCCAGCGTTAAGGAAGCCTTGCGGCTATCTCCCTAGTTCCGAAGAACAGGGACCAAGTGAAAGACAAACTCTTCCAGTTGTGTCCCTGACGGGAAGACATTGCCCTACACAATTGTGCGTTGGTTATAAAAATCTATCATTAATTATTAACCCACTGGCAACCATTACATCCATCATTAACTATAACCGCTATAATTAGGCTCCCACCCCTTTTGATCATTAAACTGTTTTTGCAGAGTATTAAATTTTGGTTACAATAATTTTTCACAAGCGTGTCATGCAGAGCAGCCCGTATTTGACGGCAAACAGCGCTGAAATAGAGGAAAACACTTTTTTAGAACATCCAATCCGATACTACGCCAGCTTCCAAGTCTTCTAAGTTTTCAATGATTTTAAGACTTTTTAAGTGGATTGACGGTATTTCCCAGGATCATAATATCCGCCATTTTCGACGGCCGAGATTAAGGAAAAAGACTCACTTACGCGTTATGAACCGCTATTAGTATTTAAGTACATTTGTAAACAATTCGTAGAATATTTATTTTAATATTTGTGGCCTTGTCTCTGTGCTCTGTTCAATCGCCATTTCTTGCATGCCGAGCTCGCTTCCCTCCAATGGACGAAGAATTTAATGAATTCCAGGTACCAACAGTTTTGTAGTTTTTATTTAACTGTAATTATTGAAGTATTGCTATGAATTTCCGATGTTGGTTGGCCATACATGAATGCCGTTTGGGATTCCATGGTTTTATTCTTAAGTAATACTAGAGTTATGCTCTGGTGCAGTGTTTTTTTAAAAATCCCCAAATTGGAAATAGGGTGGTGAGTATGCTTATGATCCACTATATTAGAAATTGGGTTCTCTGGAACATTGCTCCAATTTTTTTTTGGGTGGTGGGTATGGTCAACTTTAGCTTCTTGTTCAGTGTGTGTGTTCAGCTGTTCTGAGAACCTCTTTTAAAATATGCAGTTCTCATTGGTGTTCTGACGACTAGTTTTAGCAATGCACTAGGATTTGAATATGGATTCAGATTGTTGCCCATTTGAACAGCTTTAGAGACTTATTCTAGTGAAAAAAAAATAGTTTGAGGGTTTGCATGCTTGCATGCATGACTCTCAAGTGAAAGAGATCTACTTTAAGATTGTGAGAATTGCAGATGTTTGTTTTTGGCCTGAACCATTGTAATAATCTAGCTATGAGAATGCACAATTCATTTTCTCTCAATTCTCATGCATCTTCAGCTACAAATTGTTACTTTGTCCTGTTTGTTATATTTTTGAATTAATATTTAAATAACAGCCATTGTTGTTTTTTCATTGGAGTTCACAGAGTAGGCTTATACTCTCTAGGATCATCTAGATGAGAATTAGGTTATTCTTTAAAATTCACATAGTAGCCTTACACTCTCTAGGAACATGTAGATGAGAATTAGAAGGTTTACATCAAATGTATAACACCCTAAATCATGTCAAATCCTTGGGTTGTGATGCTATGCTTGTAAATCTTGTTGGTGGGAATTTCAAAGTTGCGACAATTCATCTAAAATGCATAACCCTTGAAGAATTCAGATCCAGTCCTATGGCCCCTTAAAGGTCTTAAAGTCCCAAACTCAATTTCTTGAACTGGAGTTTTTTGGGGCGATGGGGAAACATAAAATGAAATTCAATCTTCACCTATTAGCGGCTATCTCTAAATCTGACTTGTTTGCAACATTTATTGGTTGTTTTGCTGATCTAGAATTGCTTACGGAAAATTGCCGAAGTCCCAGCTTGTGTTTAACACTTCAAATCTGTTTATTGGCTTGATGTATTCTCTCTTAAATGATTTCCGTAGCATTCTTTCTATTGTGTCAATTAAACCATCAATTATCCAAGGAAATCTGCTGTCTTGAATTTTTCTAGCAGCTCTTCATGTCAGTTGATTACTAAATTTTTCATTTTCAATTCAGTTGAACACATTTTTTTTGTTTTGATGAAATCACACCTTAGAATAAATAAGCTGAAGACATATCCCACAGATAGACACATCAAATCGCACAAAACACATTCAAACTTTTAAAAAACCTTAAGAAGGGCAGCAAGGAGAACAATTGATGCAGAGCAGTGGCTGAGAGACCCAAACAGCCGAGAATCATCAGCAATAGATCTGGGACAGCTGAGCAGAAACATTACAGTCTGAATAAACCCTAGGGAGGGTAGCCAAGAAAACCAACAGCAACACCCAGTAAATCAAGACCAACAAGTATGGAGTGCCCTAAACAAGACCGCCGGTACAGAGCACAATACGGGCAAGCCACCAATCAAATACTACAGATGACAGGGAGGGAATCCCAGGCAACAGAAGCTGCCGCAGTAGGGGAACCATGCATCAGGCTGCAGCAACAACCTTAAATAAGAGGCCGCTGCCACACTGAAACAGTAAGAGCAGCGTACAATGAACAAGCAAGGAGCAACAAACAGCGATTGCAGCCACACAACATGCCAGAGGCGCCTAGGACTCCTATCTCTCCTCCCTTTACCAGCGGTGTCCCTTGAGCCTCACTCCTGTGGGACAAACCTAGGTCTAGGCAGTGTTGCGTGGGTACGGATATAGTATTAGCTATGAATATGTCTAGTTTAAGGGCCCCTAGATATGGATATGGCATTATACACACACACACACACACATATATGTACACACATGCAAACATGTATATTCAATATTATAACAATTTAGATTATAAATTATAAATATTTAAAATTAAAAATTTATACTTCATATTAAAACTAAACACAAATTACACATTCCCAACTCATGGGAAAGGTAGCAAGTTGGGTATTCAAGGGATAAAAAATTATGTAGGCCAATGGAAAATAGACAAAATGAAAGAAAAGAAGCAGAATAGGCCAAAGGAAAAAATTCAAAAAAATTGAAAGTTGACCAAAGCCAATGTGAAAGTTTGAAGTAAAAGAGTGAATCAACACTTTCACGTCCATGTCCTCAATTCTTGCCACTAAAATGCATTATAGAAGGTCATTTGTAGTTTTTTTGCATCTTTTTAGCCTTTTGAAAGGGATTTTAATTTTTTGTTAATTTTTAAATCAGTTACAGCTATAGTTGTCTTGCATACTGTATCTGGTTGTATCTGATACGACCAGTTACAGATTTGTATCTTGATATGATTGGGTACGGTATCCGAGCTGTGTTGTAACCATATTTGTATCCAACATGCAGATACACATACGCTAGTAGTAGGGGTGTCATATCTTGCAAACCTGGGTCTAGTATTCAGGTTGAGGAGAGAGAATGCCAATGAGGGCCTCCCTTCTCTCCATTATCTTTAGTAAACTAATTTAAGGTAGATCATATCGGTGAAAAGCAATTGTAACAACTGCCTTGGTTTGAGGCAAGAGGGAAAGTAAGCTCCTTAACAAAGGGTGCTAGGCTTGTATATTTAATATTTATTGAGCAGGTGGTCATGTGCTTGTGGGAAACCATGCTGCATAGGAAGTGAGTCTCTTTTGAGGAACTACGGGAAAAAGAATTTTCAGACCATTGGTAGCCCTAGAGAAAAGGAGGAACTACATGATCTTAGTGGTTTTTTAGGAGATACCTAGAGAAAGGATAAACTACATTATCGAGTGGTTTCTTAGGAGGTGATGATGTCCATGGTGAGGGAGACATCGCATGGTAATGTACTCCTATGCATTGAAGTTATGGTAATCTTTATATGCTTTGGTGCCAATACATATTAGGAGAAAACAATATGTAAAGCATCCTTCAAGCAGCTGCTTTACCGTCATGCTTGAGATCCACGACCAAGATCCTATAATCTCTCAACAACAGGGCAGAGAAAATTTAGAAACCCCCAATTTAAACACCTTGACACTGTGCTATTAGACATCAATCCACTTTCTTTCTATTACGTTACTTTGAGTTGGATTACATTACCATATAATTTTGATTTTTAGAAAGTATTTTTGATGGTATGCCATTCTCCTTGTTTATCAATATTGAATTATGTCTAATATGATATATATGTTTTGATCATTGAAAGTGAATTTATGAAGCTTATCAAGGTACTTTTCATGTATCTTCTTGAGTATATAATGATCTGAATATTGAATAGCTCAAGTGGCGTGTCATTGTTCTTTTTGTATTTGACATGGAACATTGGCTGCTACATATTATTAGTTTTTTCTACATTTTTCCAGTATAATGATTCTACGTTTTTGGAGCAAAATTACTAAGTGTGTTGCTTTAGAAATATTATGTCTCAGTAGGACTTTTTCTGCAAATTTTAAGGTTAGAGTCAAGTTTATCATTTTCTTGTATCAAGGATATCTATTTCTGTTCAAATCTGCAGGACTTGCCTTGTAGCATTTTCTTGACCCTTTATCAATTTCTCTACTCATCATTTTTTCCATATTTTAGTCAGGTGCAACTTACCCATGTTGAAATACTTGTTGCGATGGTGTATTCTATTCACATTGGTTTAAAATATGAATGAACATTTGGAATCAAATTTCCGTTTTTATTGAAGAAGCTGTCACAATCATATTCTGTGTTTTGCTTTACCATTTTTGTTGGCTATTTGATAGTCCTCTTCAATATAGATAACACTTAAAGCTCTTCAAGGTCTATTATGGGTATTAAGAAAGTAGTTACAAGTTGTTGTGGCCTTTATGGTTGCAAATATTTATGCAATTTAAAATGCTCATTGATTCTTAGATTTTACTTTTAAAAGGAGTGTTAAAATGATATTCATAGTTGTACAAAAATTATAAATTTTGAAAAAAAAAATCGGAAGTGGAGAATTGGTGTTCTTGACTATATTTGCAACTACCACAAGTGTTAAATATTCAAATTAAAAGGAGGCATCAAAACACTTGGTACTGCATATCCACAAGTAATCTTACATAACACCCGAAAATAGAGTGGTTTGTGTGCATGGGTGTGGGTGCAACTTTTTATCTTGTGAGATCATTGAGTGTGGAGAATGATCAGATAGTGCCAAAAGCACCCCTAAAAGTCTAACACCTCGCATGAAGAATTGGTTTGAGTCATTTGCCAAGATCATAAGAATCCTTTCTTTGTTTCGAGTAACTGTCAGTTTACACAGGTGGCGGTTACAAAATCGTCGGCATGCATTAATAGGTGGTTACACATCTACCTTGACAGGTCTGAAACTGTGAGACTGCAAAAAGCAGTGGTTTTGTCTGCAATGCTTTTGCACATAGAGTAACAACCAGGGAAGCAAGATTTCTCAAGTTTGAGCTTTTCCAAAATCTTGGGAAGGTGAATGAATGTTGGGGGCTGTCAGAGGGATGCACAAGGATCAAGAGAAGGCAATTTTTGTAGAAAGGGCATGTTAGTTAGCAAGGAAGAGAGTGAGAGACGTAAAGGGAGATCGTAGAGGGGAGTTGGTCCAAAGTCCAAAACAATGCAGGATTATATAGAGTCCTTTGAGGGATTGTGAATGTTTCATCTTCAAATCATTAATACAATAATACAAATGTATGAGTTGGTGTGAGCCTATTCAACAAGTCACATATTTTAATAAAGAGTGTGATGTTTGAGTTCTGGTTATGAGCATGTATGCCGAAGTGTATGTCAAGTAGCTTTAGAGTGTCTTGGCTGTGGGGAAAGGTTGCTATCAACTTGCCCGCCCCCCCCTCCCTCTTACTTTACCTGCATGATTTGGTATCACAACAAAGGTTTTTCCTTGCTGGAGTGTGTTGTAAGTCCTTAGTGGGTTTGTTGCAGGTGAGAAACAAGTCTTGCGATTGCAGAGGGCTTTGAGGAGAAGATGTGGCACACAAAGTGAGTTCCCATTAGAAGAGGAGAAAGGGAACCAAGAGTTGCAAGACTTTGCAGAGATGCTGAGATGATTGGATGCCACAGAAATGTCTCAATGGAGAGAAGTTTGGAATAATAAAGTTGAGAATTGTGGAAGAAGCATATGATTGTTTTTTTGAAGGCAAAAGAGTTGTCGTCTAGGAGACCAAAAAATACACAAAGAGGAAGAGAAAGGTTCTCATATGGTGACAGCATGCTCATGAAGCAGGCACAAGTACATCTCCCAACAAAAAATTCAGTGATATCCCAAGAGGCAGAGGGTATCCTTATAGAGGAAGAGGTAGACGATTCATGGGTACAAGTTATAGGTGTGGAGATGTTTGGCATAGAGCTTTTGAGTGCCCACAAGCACAACAAAACAAGGGTAGAATAAATGACATGGATCCGTAAGTAATCTTATATCACCCAAAAATAGAGTGATTTGTTTCCGCAGGTATGGTAGAAGTCTTGCGACATCGTCATGCATGTAGAGAATGATCAAAAAGTTCTAGAAGCACCCTCAAAAGTCCAACACCTAAGAAAAGGTGTGAAGAACTGGTTTTAGTCATTTCCTAGGATCACAAGGATCCTTTCTTTGGCAGATGAAGAAACTAGTGGTTTACACAAGTGGTTATTACGAAACTGTTGGTTTGCGTTAATGAGGAGTTACACAACTTCTTTGAGCTTTCGGAGACCGCAAGATTGCACAAATTGGCAGTTTCAACTGCAATGCTTGCGTACGCAGAGTAATAACCAATGAAGCAAGATTTGTCAGTTTTGAGCATTTCAAAAAATCTTGGGAAGATGAATGAATGCTGAGGATTGTTAGAGGGATCCAAAAGGATAGAGATAGAAATTTCTATGGAAAGGGCAGGTCAGCAAGAAAGGAAGAGAGGGAGAGAGCTAGAGGGAGTTTGTAGAGGGGAGTTGGTCTAAAGTCCGGAACAATCTAGGACCATGTAGAGTCCATTTGAGGAACCATGTATGTTTCATCTTCATGTCATCAATTCAATAAACCAAATGAATGTGTGTGGTGTGAATCTTTGTTATAAGTCTTATATTTCAATAAATATTGTGATGTTTGGGTTTTAATTCTAAGCATGTATGCGTAAGTGTATGTCCAACAGCTCTAGAGTGTCTTGGCTGTGGGGAAAGGCTGCCATTAACTTGGCCCCCTCTTACCTGACCTCCACAGTTTGCTATTAGAGAAAGGTTTGCCTTGTTGGGGTGTGTTTGTAAGGCTCTAGTAGGTTTGTCATAGGTGTAAAACGAGTCTTGCAATTGCAAAGAGATTTGAGGAGAAGACATGGCACATAGAGAAGTTCCCCTTAGAAGAGGAGGAAGAGCTTCAAGAGTTACAAACTTAGTAAAGATGATTAGAGGAATCCAAACTTGATTGGATGTTATAGAAATTGCTAAATAGAGAGGAGCTTGGGATGATAAGGTTGAGGTCAGTGGAAGAAGCATACAATTGTTGTTTTGAAGGAAGAAGAGAAGTTTTCTAGGAGACAACAAAATACACAAAGAGGAAGAGAAAGGATCTCATGAGGAATAGTACAAGCAAACAAAGGAAGATGACAACATGCTCATCAAGGAGAAACAAGTACTTATAACAATATTTCAGTCATACCCTGAGAGGAAGAGGGTATCCTTTTGGAGATAAATTCTTTTTTGGTAGGGGAGGTGGTAGAGGACTCACACGTACAAGTTATAGACATGGAGATTTGGGCATAGAGGTTTTGAGTGCCCAAAAGTGCAACAAAACAGCAGTAGAATAAATGAAGCTAGCAATTATATTGCTCAAGTGGATGAGGAGAGAGTCGCTTTACCCAATTACAAGGAACAATTGGAACATGAAGAAGCTTTAATGACTAAGAGAGGGCTGTTGAAACCTGCCAAGGAGGAGAATGAACCAATGCGAATAAAAAATCGTTTTTGAATTGCATGTGAATCTGGATGTAAGTGTTGCAAGGTTATTGTTGATAGTGATAGCGTAGAAAATTTGGTGTCCAATGAGATGGTAGAGAAGCGTGGGTTGAATAAGCTCGTGCACCCAAACCCCTATAAGGTGTCTTGTTTGTAAAAAGGACATCAAGTCTTGTTAAGTGAGCAATGCTTGGTGAATTTTCAGATTGGTTCATATAGGGATGAGGTTTTGTGTGATGTTATGCTGATGGATATTTGTCATTTATTGTTGAGATGGCCTTGGCAATTTGATATAAATGCCGTGCATGATGGTAGAGCAAGTATCTACACTCATATAAAGGATGGGAACAAGTATACTTTGAATCCATTGAAGGAAAAAGGGCAGGAAGTGGACAACAGTTCTTAAGTGTTGTTGGTTTCTAGAAAACAATTTCTAAGAGAGGTAAATAAGGATATATCTTGTTTTTCTTTCATTCCCAAACCCACGGAGGTTGGGACAGTAGAAAAAGTGGATGGATTCCTCATGAGGTAAAGAGTTTTTTGGGAGAATATGCTGGATTTTCTTCAAGGATTTTCCGCCCATGAGAAGTATTAGTCATCACGTGGATTTGATCCAGGGAACAAGGTTACTGAACAAGGCAGCATATAGGCTGACACATATGAAGAATGAGGAGGTGAAGAGACAAGTCCAAGAGCTTTTGGACAAGGATTTGATATGAGAAAACTTGAGTCCATGTGTAGTTCTAGTTGTCCTACGACCAAAGAAAGATGGAGAGTGGCATATATGCACAGATTTAGGAGCCATAAAAAATATTACTATCAAATACAAAATTCCATTGCCATGGATGGATGACTTGATGAATTACTTGAGTGGAGGTAAGTCCTTCACAAAGATACATATGAAGAGTGGGTATCATCAAATCCAGATTCAAGAAGGTGATGAGTGGAAAACTGCATTCAAGACAAAGGATGGATTGTATGAGTGACTTGCCACAATATTTGGATTGAAAAATGCACTAAGAACATTCACGGGACTTGTGCACGATGTGTTGAAACTGTTTATTGGTAAGTTTGTTATTTTGTATTTTGATGATATCTTGATTTTTAGTAGAGCAAAAGAATGCATTTAAGGTTTATACTGCAAAGATCGAGAGGAGAAAAGTTATTGGTCAATTAAAAGAAATGCAGTTTTATGAGGGAAGGGTTGGTTTACATGGTTTTGTGATTTTCCATGATGTGTTGAGGATGGATCCTGAAAAAGTTAGATTGTTGAGCTGCCGTCATTGAAAAGCATTTTGTGTCAAGAAGTTTTCACGGGTTAGCAAGTTTTTATAAGAAGTTCCTCAAGAACTTTAGTAGGATACCTATTTATCATGGAAACAACAAAGGATGATAGGAAAGAATTTATTTAGACAGTCGCAACAGAGTTTAGCTTTCAGATTTTTAAGAAGAGGATGACTGAATAATCAGTTCTAGCATCTTAAAAAGGTATTCTAAGTTGATTGTGCTGTTGGTGGGACAACAGTTGGTGGTATTGTGAGTCAAGAAGGTAAGCCCATTGCGTATTTTAGCAAGAAATTGAATGAAGCTAAGAAAAAGTGTTTGGTTTATGTTTAAGAATTCTATGCAATTGTTCAAGCATGGAAGAATTGTAGCCACTATTTGGTACCCCTGAGGAGTTTGTTCTATTAACTGACCATCAAACCTTGGAGTTTATAAACAGCCAAGGTAAGCTAAACCAAAAACACATGAATTCGGTTTAGATTCTTCAAAGCTACTCGTTTTGAAGCATAGAAGTAGAAAATCCAATAAGGTTGTTGATGCATTAAGTAGGAGATGTCCTTTGTTGCATGAAATGAGAGTGGAAGTAATTGGGCTTGAATCTATGAGAGAGTTATATGAAGAGCATTTGTATTGAATGGAAGCTTCGGCTGTGTTCAAGAGCCCAATTTACATAGATAGAACTCCATGGCTGGATTACTTCATACAAGGTTTTCTGATTAGAAGGCATTGTTTGTGCATACCTCATGGTTTGATGAGGGAGAATTTGGTAAGAGAAATTCATAGTGAAGATTTAGCTGGTCACTTTGGAGTGTATAAAACATTTGCACAGCTGTGCAAGAGTTACTTTTGGACAAGGATGAGTGGGGATGTGAAGAATACAGAATACAGGTTTATATCAGCCATTGCCGATACTGGAAAGACCGTGGGAGGATGTGAGCATAAATTTCGTTTTCGGGCTTCCAAGAATTCAGAAAGTTACTGACTCTATCTTATGTCATTGTGGATAGAATTTCAAAGATGGCACACTTTATAGCTTGCAAAGGAGGTAGTAAGGTTGCATGGTTTGTCTAAGACCATTGTCTCATGTAAGAATACAAAGTTTGTAGGGCATTTTTGACAATTTTTTTGGAGGAAGTTGGGTACAAAGGTGAGTTTCAATTCAGCTTATCATCCCCAAATGGATGGAAAAATGGAGGATGTGAATAGAAGCCTCAGAAATTTGTTGAGATGCTTGGTTGGGAACAAACCAAGTCAATGGGACATGATTCTAGCACAAGCTGAGTTTGATTGCAACAACTCGGTCAATATAATTATAAACAAAAGGCCTTTTCAGATTGTTTATAGTTACAGACCTAGAGCCGTTGATGCGTTGAGAAGTACTACTGATTTGAGTAGACAAAGTGCTGTAGCGGAAGATTTTGCTGAGAGTATGCACAAGGTATGTCAACAAGTGAAGGAGAAATTCTAGAAGAACACAATGAGATGCAAGCAAAATGGCGATATCAAGAATAATGAACATGAATTTGAAGTTACAGAGTTGGTTTTATAGCTTATTTGAGAAAGGAAAATGTTTTCTCAAAAGGAACGTATGACAAGCTCAAGTGGAAGAAGATTGGGCCATGTGTAGAAATGTTGAGGAAGTTTGCAGTGACTACATATGAGGTAGAACTCTCCTGGAAGGGATTGATATATCTCCTGATATTCAATGTGGTGGATTTCGTACCCTTACCATGAGGGACAAACAAGCGAGGAAAGTGCTATAGTTCAAATTCGTCAATATCAAGTAGGAGACGAATTGTAACTTGAGAAGGTAAGAGAGGAGAAATAAAGGGTGATTGATTCTAGAATCATCAAAAAGACAAGAAGAAATGAGTATAGAGAGTATTTGGTGATGTGGAAAGACAAGACAACGGAACAGTCAACTTGGATGAGTGCATCCGAGATTGCCAAACACAGAAGATTAGTCTAAGAACTAATGGTGCATCTGAGTCCAAAACTAAACTTGCATCCCCAAAAAACAGAGTGGTTTGTGCGCGTGTGTGTGGTGACAACTTATCATCTTGTGACATGGTCACATGCGTGGAGGATGATCAAACAGATGCAGAAGCAGATCACCTCTAGAAGTCCAACACTTTAGTTATCCGCCAGGATCACAAGGATCCTTTCTTTTGCAGATGACTAAACTTCTGGTTTATGCAGGTGGGGGTTATGAAACCACCAATCTGTGTTAATCAACAGCTGCACAACCAGCTTGGTCGTTTTTGTAACTGCCACGGCAATTCTGAAACTGCTGGACTGCACAAAATGGTGGTTTCAAATGCAACGTTTGTGCATGTAGGGTAACAGCTAGGGAAACATTTGTCAGTATTGAGCATTTCCAAGAAACTTGTGAAAGAACACTGAGGTCTGTCAAAGACTGTTTAAGGGATCAGCCAAGATCAAGAAAAGGCATTTTCAGCGAAAAGTGCAGGGTAGCAAGCAAGGAACACAAGGAGAGAGCTAGAGGGAGATTGTGGAGGGGAGTTGATCCAAAGTCCATAATAGTGCAGGATTGTGTAGATTCCATCGAGGGATGTGTATGTTTCATCTTCATGTCATTGATTCAATAAAGAAAATGTATGTGTTGGTGTGAATCTCTGTAACAAGTCTCATATTTCAATAAGGTATGGTGTTTGGGTTCCAGTTTTGTGTATGCGTGTGTAAGTTTATGTTGAGTAGCTCTAGAGTGTCTTGGCTGAAGGTAAGGTTTCCATTAACTTGACCCCCTCTTACCTGACTGGCACCATAAATCAGCCTTTTGAAGTTCCATCCAATTCTGACAAAAAAGAAAACTAATTAATCTTCCAGCAATTGTACCCTAGCTGTGCTTCAAGCATGTTTAGAACAATGCATGTGATGCAAGTAGATGGGATATGCTTCCCAATGACTATGAAAAGGGATTGTACATCTGTATGTTTACCCAGATAGATAGTAGGTTAATTTCTATGCTTGAAATAACAGACTCCAACTTTCTTTCTATTGGTGCAGGATTTCAGATTTGAGCACCAGAGTTAGATACACCTTCTATGTCATCTCATCATATAGGTCTTATGAGATTCTTTTCAAATGATCTTTAAATTGAGCAAGTACATCCACTATACTGTACCTAAGTAAAAACGAAAAAGAAAGGAAGAAAATGTGTGTTTGAGTGACACTCATGAACCTACTATCTTCAGACATCTCGTTTCTCCGCATTTCAAAATTATTAAAATAAGAATGTTTTAGGATTTTTGATTGATTTGAATTAGAATGTTTCATGTATTACCCTTTTCTTAATTTATCTTGCTAGGAATAGTTTGCCTTAATGATTTAGCTATAATTTGACCCGATTTTTCTCTATGACCTTTTATAATCCTACCAATGCCTTGAGATATGTTACCCTCTTTACAATAAGAGATTGCACTCATAATTTTGCTCACAAGCTTGCTTCTAATGTTTTGCAGTAATGTTAATCTTATTACTTCTTCCATTTTCAAGATCTCTCCTATGAAGATAGTTTTCTTCAACATCTTGTTAAGAAGCTGCTGTTGGAGTGTATTCTGAAAAGCTCCTCCTTAATTTCAATGCACTCTTTGATAATAATAAGAAGGTTTAAATGTTTACAGAGCAACTTGTTTGGAAATAAAATTGCATTGAAGAGAACTTGGATTGACATTTCGGGCTACATTTTGTGGCCCTTGTTCATCAAGATGAATGGCTAGATTATAGATAACCCCAACTACAACACAAGGTGCAAATGTACTGTTTAAATTCAACATGAAATGAAGCACAAGCCTGAGTTTCATATGAATAGTTTTGCACAATATCTTGCTTTGATGTTTTAATATCTTATTCTCGTGACTGGTTTATGAGACTCCGGATACAATAGTGCTAAATGGATATAAGTTTCCGCTTTTCCTTCTTTGTCAATATCTGATTTGTATCTACTTACAGGTCAGGTCCGAGGAGAAAAGGAGTAAATCCCATTCAGTGCATCCAGATGATAAGTATACTCAGGATGGCTCTGTGGATATTCATGGAAACCCAGCAGTTAAGGACAAAACAGGGAACTGGAAGGCTTGCCCATTTATATTGGGTAAATGTCAAACTCTCATATTGCAAACACTTTCTTCAATAAGCAGTTAGCATAAAGATGTGATGCTGTTTTTTACAAATATTCAAAAAGATAACTAGTATTGTTCAGTGATTTTGAAAGTAGATGGTGATCACATTGACATGAGATGGAAATGGTCATTTCACACAGAAATTGGGTTATCATAAATCAATGGCTAACAGCTAATTTCTGATGCAGGAAATGAAATGTGTGAGAGATTGGCATACTATGGGATCAATACAAATATGGTTAACTATTTAATAACAGGTTTCCATCAGAGCAATTCCACTGCAGCCAAGACTGTCAACAATTGGTCTGGAACGTGTTACATAACACCTTTGATTGGGGCTTTTGTGGCTGATTCGTACTGGGGACGATATTGGACAATTGCAGTTTTCTCTATTATCTATTTTATTGTAAGTTTTTTTTTTGAACTAGATATTTTGTTTATTGAGATGCTGTCTGTTAAATATATACAACCAACTTTCTTCATTTGCCATTATGTGGACCGAATCATGTTTTGACTTTAGGCTTGTAAAAACAATCTTAAACATGAAGCACATGTTAGCTAAATATGGTTTTGTTCCTTTTCAGGGAATGACCTTGTTGACTGTATCTGCATCTGTTCATAAGCTAAAGCCTCCTTGCTTCGATTCAGGTGTTGACTGCCATGCATCATCTTTCCAGAATGGTGTTTTCTTCTTGTCACTTTACCTTATTGCATTAGGAACTGGTGGTATCAAGCCATGTGTATCATCATTTGGAGCAGACCAATTTGATCAAACGAATGATGTAGAAAAGAAGAAAATGAGCTCATTTTTCAATTGGTTTTATTTCTCAATAAACATTGGGGCCCTCATATCTAGCAGTGTTCTTGTTTGGATCCAAGATAATGTTGGCTGGAGGTGGGGTTTTGGAGTTCCTACTGTGGCTATGGGGATAGCAATATGTAGCTTCTTTTTGGGTAGCGTATTGTACCGACATCAAAAACCAGGAGGCAGTGCTTTGACCCGAGTAGCCCAAGTCATAGCTGCATCTTTTCATAAATGGAATGTTCAGATCCCAAATGACAGCTCTTTGCTTTATGAAGTTCAAGATAAGTCTGTCATTGAAGGAAGTCGTAAACTCGACCACACTGATGAATTCCTGTAAGATACATTCCTTAAAATCTTCTTATTTTTGTTTGAAAAAGGCTCCACGAGCCATTCTAGAATTAATAATAAAGTGATATAGATTTAACAGCATATGCTAAACAGACATGTTTTTTTCTGTAAACAATGTGTTTGAGTTACCTATCCTTGGTTTCTTTAATACCATTTTAGATGGTAGCTGAAACACACTTCCTTAGAGAGAAATTTTTATGGGGTCAATAACTGGAGCTGTACTTTTAAGTATGCCAAAGAGGCCTATTCTTTGATTACAATAGGGCCTTGTGAGAATTCAGTGTAAAGGTGCCTCTGTTTTTGACTAAACAATTTCCATGTTGTTGTTTGGATATCTTCTGATTTCTTTCTTCCCTTAAGTTCATAAAAGTCTTATCACTAAGCATGTCTGTCTTCAACATTCAACAAATTTGTGAGAAGTTACTCTTTCTAGACTTCTGTTTCTTCTGGAAAAATGCTTAAAGAGGACAAGAAAGCAAAATAAATCAGCCTAAGTGAAAGGTCTGGTGAACAGGTGTGAGCACAGAGAATGACCAAAAATCATTTTCCTAACACCTTGGAAAACTAATATCAACTCTAAAAACCCTAAAAATTCTACAAAAATATTCCCTTTTAGAGAAACATGAACCGCTAAAGTAGCTCCCATAAAATGGTTCGAAAAACCAGGAAAATATAAACTGCATAGACGTTCACATCTTAAGTAACCACAACAACTCTAGGAGGAAAGAATGTTCTCCCTGTAATTGTGAAGCGTTGTTTTTTTGTTTACAAACCCTGCTATTGCAATAACAAAGGAAATTACTGAAGACTTGAAGGATATATTTTAGCAGTATCATTTTCATTGCACAGATAAGATCTGAGTAGTCTATTTATATCAATGTTTTAGAAAGCTGAAGTCACTTGATGGCAAACCAGAGCAGGTAGAGTGATAATTATACAATGCAAGGTTTTGTCAAAAATCCTTTTGACTCTATGGAAAATCTTGATTTCTTTGTTTCTTCAGTGATTAATTTGCAGATGGTGGAAGCTACAAAGTTGGTAATGGAGTACCCGTTTCCTGCCAACTTTTTACTTTGTTGTCCAAGTATTTAACATATCTATCCTTCAAATGAGATATAATTGAAGTTATATGAGCTACTTATGACTTCATTTTATTAGAATTGTTATGGTTCTGCTATATCCCATCATTCGCAGAATCCTCCACTTAATCAAAGTTTCCTAAAGTTACCATATTCTACTTGCCGTTCTTAACTTTTTTTCTTTGAATGCTTGCTTGTTTCTTTCTTTATATGTGACAAGTTTTTGGTATTTTGGAAGTGCAAATAAGTTATAAGCAGTTGTAGAGTGAGTTTTATATTGATGGAAACAAATTGTATCCATTGATCATGAAAATGACACCTAACAGAATGTTTATTGGTACAGCTTTCTGGACAAAGCTGCAACGGAGACAGGAAGTGATAAAAGTGTAGCAGGTTCCGTTAACCCTTGGAGACTCTGCACTGTAACTCAAGTTGAAGAGTTAAAAGCAATCATCCGTATTCTCCCAATTTGGGCAACTGGGATTATATTTGCCACTGTCTACAGTCAAATGAGCACATTGTTTGTGGAACAAGGAGATACTATGCATATCAAAATTGGTTCCCATTTCAAAATTCCACCAGCTGCTTTGTCTATATTTGATACTCTCAGTGTCATATTCTGGGTTCCAGTCTACAATTATTTCATTATTCCGCTTGCACGTAGATTTACTGGGCATCAAATGGGTTTTACCCAACTGCAACGGATGGGGATTGGCTTGGTCATTTCTATTTTTTCAATGGTGATTGCTGCGATTGTTGAAATCAAAAGACTTGACATGGTCAAGAAACACAACTACTACGAACTGGAGCATATGCCCATGAGCATTTTTTGGCAGGTGCCTCAGTATTTCCTGATAGGCGCAGCTGAAGTTTTCACCTTTGTAGGACAACTAGAGTTCTTCTATGACCAAGCACCCGATGCTATGAGAAGTTTATGCAGTGCACTTTCACTTACTACTGTGGCGTTAGGGAATTACCTTAGCAGCCTGCTTGTTACAATTGTAACTCACATTACAACGAAACATGGAAAGGTGGGATGGATTCCTGATAACTTGAATCATGGGCATATTGACTACTTCTTTTGGCTCCTGGCCGTCCTCAGTGTTTTGAACTTTTTGGCCTATCTATTTATTTCACGTTGGTACACATACAAAAGGCCCATAGAAACAAAGTTTGAAGATTAAGAAGGTAAGCTCTGCATAGAAAAGGCACACTAACAACCTCTGGTGCCATAAAAGTTCTGAACGTAGTAGGATGATGTCAAAAATGCAAATGCAGGAGCTATTAATCTTTCAACTGATAAGTTCTGTAATATGTGAAGGAAGAGTGCTTTTGTTTGAACTTCTCTCTTAGAGAGAATTTGGGAGTCTGGTATCTAGCTTGTCAACAGAATTTAGATATATTTTTTTGGTTTGATGGCAAGCTCCTTTGTCTTCAAATTTCAAATTTCATTAATGAAATGCAATTATTTGTGACAGTTCTCTATTAATGCATAATCAAATAATTGTTCACCGTTTAGTTTGAAACTAAATTTGATTGTAAGTTGACATATACTGCATTTTTTTGCAAATTAATATTCATAAGATCCAGCTATGATTCATACTTTTCATTGGCTCAGAATTTGGATTGAATTTTTCCACTTTTAGAGGAGCATATTATTAGAGAGGAGCATATTATTAGAGACATTGTAAGTCATTTTAATGGATGGGTTGCAGTGATGCTCATCATTTACTACCTCTTTCTAGGTCAAGCTACTCTTTTTTTTATGTTTTTGGTGTCACATTTTGTAGGAAAGAAGACATTAATTATTATGACCATTATTTGTGAGTCTTCTTATTAGGGTTATATACTGGATCCAGGTCTTTGCATTCTAGGTAGGTCAATGATGGATGCTATTACAGATTAAATTTCTAATATATATTTTTTCAACACATGGTTATGGTTTGTTTCAGGTTACTAGTGTTTTTTTGAGGGTGTGTGTGGATATTGTACCATCAAATTGAAATAGGGAGTCAGGACTCTATCAATATCAGTATTTCACCAGTGAACATGTTAATCATCGACATCTTTACTCAGCATGTAAATCTTTGAAAGTGCCATTATTGACAAGTTAATACCCTACATCTTGACCTTTATGTAGTTGCATGTACTCCAGCAATGGACGTGATAAACTTACGAGGTGGCCTTGAAAAATGGTACACTATTTTGTACAAATGAATTTGCTCTGCCAAAATTCCCTCGTTTTTACTTACCCATGTAAGGCCTAAACTTCTTATTTTGCCATTAATAGAACTAGGTAATCTGTTATTTAATGAACCAAGTCAGATTTAGCTCGTACTGTCCAATTGGGCAGAAAATTATTTCTAAAAGCCTCATTCATTCAAAACTTATACCCCCAATGGGTTGGTAGGCTTGGTCTTGGGCAACATACAAACCATTTACTACGATCCTTGGGTGACTACACAATGGAAGTAACCCTCCTACTGACATAATGATTGATTGGTTCTCTTGTGCGGTTTCATAATCCCAAAAACATCTATTTGATTGCCTCTAAATACATGCCTTACTACCCCAAGTCGGATTATCTTGGAATTGCTTCTTTGACTTAAAAATCTTCATTCACCTAGAACAGGTACAAGGAAACATTTGTAATCAATAACAAACACTCAATAAAATTGAATGTAGAGTGAGTTGTGGTTTTATCTTAATTGTAGATCATGTCTAAGGTTTTTTCAAAAGTAGACTTGGTGTAGTGACTTGTCATTTCTTACAAACTCAAAACAATTGAATTTTGGTAGAATGTGGTTCACTTTTGGAGGAAACATGGACACCTAGAAAACCTAGTCAAGACACGTAATGTGGTTTACCATTGGAATGAAAAAATAAGTTTCCATTTTAATAAGTGTCAAAATCTACAAGGTTAAAGTCGTAGAGTGACAAACTTTTGTTCATCCCTAATAAATGTTATATTTTGAACAAGTTGTCTAAGTTTCAAAGGCATATTGTTCATTAAGAGGAATTGGAACTCAAAGGTGAAGTGTTATATATGCTCATCAAGAAGAATTGTGACGCAAAGGTTGAGTGTTATATATATGCCTAAAGAAGGCTTTTACTAAACAAGACTCCAAATAGGTGAAAGATAGGTGGTCTCTCTCTTGAGCCCTACACTCAAAGGAAACTATAGTGGGAAGTTAAACAAAGCAAGTACATAATATGTAGAGCAATATTTAAAATAATAAACCAATTATTGACAATATTTAAAGTAATATGTTTGGAAATATGTTAGCACATGTAGAAAGAAACAAAAGAGTTTAGGGAAAATGATACTTACCTTTAATTTCCCTCTTTGAACTTTAGTGTAGAGAAATACATTGTAGGAATAACCAAGGACAAAAGGAAATATATGAAATTTTATTACCATCCACAAATGATCGAAGTAACTCAATGGGTCAATGGGACATGACAAGTAAAATATTTTTTAGAGTAGCTAAGAGGAGTGATTGAAATATCCCCTTATAACAATATTGTTTTTAAATAAAAACTAAATAAGCTGTATCACCAACAAAAACGGGTTAGAGGGCAAGCAAAAAGCTAGCTAAAGGAGAGAGTACATTTGATCATCTTATATTTACATTGAAATTATTCATCGAAACAGTGACTTGAATGTTGCCTCCAAGACAAAGCGGAAGAATATCATTTAAAAAATGGCCCAAAATTAGGTGAGGTGGCAATGTTATCTTGGGTGGATGTATATTATTCCTTTGAGAACCCAATGTTCTCAAGACATTAGTAAATCCAATGAACTTGGTAAAATGAGTTTGGCTAGAATCCATGTATCTCACGTCTATAGGTTGCTTACCTTGTGTTGATGGTGATTTCCAAGTGTGTTGGAAGAACTTACGCTAGTATGATACCCAATGCATCTCGTAATTGTCTTGGTATTGTCTTCATCATCTATAGAAGTTTTCGTAGATCTCTTTTACCAAGAAACATCATAAAATGGATGAAAAAGATGTTATCAATTGCAATAGTTGACTATACGAAGTGTTTCTCATCTAATTAGGGCAATTATAATCTCTTGAAGGAGGAGAGCCAAACACCTCTGGACATTATAATTAAGAAAACACAAGTTATCTCCAACATCTATAGAGAGGCAACGATACCTCCCTCATAGCAAATAAGACAACAAAAAATGAAATGCTCCTCATCCTCAATCTTATGAAGTGTACATAACGTACATATTCCTAAAGGCAATATTGACAAAATGTGTAAGCTAAAATTGAATGCAAAAAATGACACACACAAGATTACAAAATACACAATATTTCACCTAAAAAAACATTTCGGGTGAATAAAAACAAATCTCGCACATTGATCTTCCTCCTTATTATATCAACTCAATCGTTTATAATACAATAACTTCAAAAATATGATTTACCATAATCAATGTGTGAGTATATGTAAGCATATCAATAGGAAACCACCCAAAAAAGTTTTACAATGCAATGAGCACCAAAACTTTGGGCCAAGAATGCAACTTGTAATGATTCCCCATATGATATGAGTTATCTAACCACCCATATAATAACATAGGTTAAACCATGTAACCATATAAATTTAGCATCTGTGTTAAACCCCCGTCCCAACTAAAACACTTTGGATTGTATATCATGCCTAACTATAGTATTTATAAAGAGGGCGAATCATGCACAACATTATAACTCATTCCAATAATTTGATCTTCATGAGGAATATGACCACCACTCTCAACCTTGAGCTATTAGGGTTGTATCGTCAATTGGCCCAATACAATTTTCAAACCACACTCAAAAAATGATGTTGCAATTATCTTGGTCAAACAATACTATCATCAGATAATTTGAGAAAGGTCTCTCCATAAAATTCTAACTTGGACTAAATGGTTGAAGAAAAGTATACATGACCTAGATGAATTTCTTATACATATCATCTCTACCAATATGATTGATTTGTTAGGAAAACGGGGATAAATAATAATTACATATTAGATATCTACTATAAATTTGCCAAGAATTATAGGTTATGACCGTACATCAAAGTATAATGAATTAAACCATAGATTGTATGAATAACAGTGAAAGTAAATAGCCCATAACACATAATATGAACACAACACAAGATTTAAGTGGGAAAACCTTTCTATAAAAAATCCATTGAAAAATCACTTATTTTTATTGAGAAATGAATTTCACCCAGCACTCCCACTATTTCCACAAATCCCTAACAGTTACACATTATCAAAGGTATTACAAATTGTAAGCAACATTCACTCAATGCAAAGTACTAGCTCCCATATTTCACATTCATGTTTGATGTTTTTCCTCGCATATAGATCGCATCATCCATCATAATGTGTGTGTGTGTATCACCCTCAAGTCTCAAATGAGATCACCTTGTTTTATACAAGGTGGACGCCTTGTTGTATGGGTCACTCTTATAATTTGAACTTAAACATCCGCCGACACGATATGGGGATCCGCTACCTTATGTTTTAAACACAAGTTATAATCCAAACTTCTTAGTCTTTGGTGGGGTTTTAATTAGATAGTTTCTCACTTAATATTACAAACCCTGACACTCCCCTTGATATTAGGTAGGGAAACATGCCAAGTTACCTTTTTCTACAAAAAGAATTACAATCCATAAACCATCAAAGTGATTTAGGATAGCATGCAAACACATAAAAATTGTTCCCAAAACACATGCTTAGACAACTTTTTATACAAAAGGAATTACAATCCATAATTAGTCAAAGTGATTTAGGCTAGCATGCAAACAAATCTTTTTGTTTTGCAGATTTTTAAAAAGTTGCAATACACAACTTCAGTGTTCTGTGGGTTTTGAGAAAAATATGTTGTGGTACAAAGCTTTAGTGTTTCACGGATTTTGAAAAATCTATGATATATGGATTAGTGTTCTGCAGATTTTTCAAAAAAGTCGCGACACAAAGTGATGCAGGAGCATCATTGATGCTATATGTTTAGGTGTGTCAATGGTCTATGCATGAAGTCAAGAGTGTTTTACCTCCATATTAGAGTGTTCAAATTCAAATATATAAGTAACTAGGTTTGTAAGCATGGATATGCTGGTAACGAGTGAGTATGACTAGTTAAGGTGGATATATGCCAAATAAGGCCATGTAGGCCATAAAAGCATGTAAGATTTGTCTTCATACATGTTCATCAGTTGTTATAGGTGATTTGATTAGGTTTCAAGTTTAGATTATTGTGGAGTTAAAAATAGTGGTGGTTGCACCATTTTAGGGCTTGTTTGTTTCTTGATGCTAATATGAGAAACATTCAAAAAGAGAGGCATTCACGTGTAATCTGAGGTGAAATGTGTGTAGCGGGATTGAATAATGATGAATAAAGAGAAGATGATTGATTTTTCAAGGGATTGAACTCAATTTGCATGTTTTGTTAGCATTTGTGAAGATTGTATGCTTGATCTCTGTCCCAGGCCGAGCACGTGAAGTTGATAGTAAGAGAATGAGATAAATTCAAGGAACTATGAAGAGTGGAATAGGAGGACAGACATGTGATAAGGCACATATATTTTTCTTAGACCATGAATTTGCTTCTATACTCCTGTAGCTCCATTTTTCTCCTCTCGGGCCCTAACTAGGGCATCACACTATTTGAGATCTACCTATCCAAACCCTATGAAATTTTGTGGACATGACTGTATGTATGAATCCTAGAATTTTGCCAAATCTCAAAGTATAGTTCACACATGTGAAGGATTTGTCCCATCTTTACCAATCGTAAATGTACAGGAACAATGAAGGCAGGAATTGGATGCATGCAAGTGTTACTTGATGAATCAAGGCTCAAATTTTATCAAGGAGCACATCAAAGGCATTACATAGGTAATCACATCAGGTTCTAGGAGAAACCATCATGAAAAATACATATTGTCATAATTAGAGGGGTTAGAAAGGTCGAATTAGCCTAGTACAAACCCTAATGTTAATGTCTATGCAAAGTAACCTATCTTGATATTTTGATATGTTCTAGTATCTAAGAAAAGGAATCAAGATCAATCATCATGACTGGATGTTGTCTTAGAAATTTTTCATTTCCAACTCAGATTGTGTATTAAGAGGGTTGCAAGTTAATAAGGGTTTCACTAGGATTGCATAGCCAAGGGATAATTGATGATCTAAACATATTGTGTATGGTAGAATGAAAGATATAAGACAGGTTATGAATGCTAGAGACCATGGTGAAGGGTTTTGGAATAATGGAGTCATGAAAAGCCTCATTAGGCTATAGGGAGACCAAGAATGAGTAAGGTATATGAATTGACAGTTGGGTTGTGAATAGTTAACATAAAAAGTAGATGAATTATGTTTGCAAGAATGGTGGAAGTAATCTGAAATCAGGGAAGGTGTTGGTTTTATGTTGAAGTCACAAACATATTAGTTTTTCTTAGTGAATACCATCCAAGAAGAATAGTTATAAGTAGAGTGGAGTGTGCATGAGGTGGTTGTATGATGTTGATGTAGAGAACCAAAAAAAGTATTTAGATAGATCCTCATGCAAAGGATATGGAAGACATGAGCAGGAATGTAATCTAAAGAATGAGTACACGCCTTCAAGCTTGCAAAACCTAGAGAGTTATAGTACAAGATGGGACATGATTGAGAGACATTTTGTTAACCAAGATAACACAGGAAAATTGGAGTTAGATCATCTGCACCACAAAGCTTAGTGTCTTGCAGGTTTTGAAAAAAAAATGCCACGATACAATACTTTTAGTGCTTTGTGGATTTTAGAAAAGTTCCAGAAGACTGCATAATGTTCCGTAGGTTTTGAAAAAATAGAAAATCCATGGTACACAAGAAAAAAATTAAAGTGATAAATTATAAAGTCTTACATAAGATTATGGAGTCTTTTACAACACAAGAATCTCCCATATTAAATGCTTCACTGAGTATTATAAGTATGTAATGTCCCCATTTCTGAAGACCCTTAGCCTATACTTCCCCACGGGATTCAAGATGTGCAAGGGGAACGTTTTATTAAATAATTAAATATTATTGCTTTGAGCAATAATTATTTAATTATTTAATTATGAAGATTATTTAATTTAATTCCCAAAATATAAAAAATTAAATGGGGAATTAATTAAATAAATATTTTAGGTGGCTTTTATTGTTAAAATCACCCTTTGAAAAGGGGACGCCACACCTAGGGAAAAACAAAATGCTTTTATTTAATGTTTTCCCTCTCCTAGGGTTTTTGAATTTTGTGCCTCCTTGCTTATAAAATGAGTGCTAGGGTCATTATTATTATTATGTTATGATGATATTTATTTTATGCTCCATGCTTGGAGTTGGGATGCATGCCCATTGAAGCTTTCTCTCTCTCTCTCTCTTGCATGGTAGATTGTATTGAGCTGGTTTTGTGATTCAACTGAAGTATCTATTTGTGAGATCCGTGTTTGTGGCTTTTGCAAATCTGTTTTTTTTTACTGTAGAGAATCACTGTAGCAATTCACTGTAGCAGTTGGTTATGATAATTAATCGAAGAGTTTGATACTTTTTCAAGTCGCTTTGTTGGTGTTCTCCCTCTCTAAGATTTGACAAATTATCATTGATAATTGTGAGCTATTTGTATACCATATATTGTATGAAGTTGACCAGCTTGGATATAGGTGGTTCTTTGAAGGAAATCGACTAAGATCTATGCATGTTTTGGTGTGACTATTATATGGAGTTCCTCCCATATTTAACAACTAATCTTGTGATGTTTAGGGGCAGATTTGGTATGGATCCATGTGTTTAGAAAACTGAATTTAATCTAGTTTATTTTTTGTTTTTCCCTTAACCAGCGATCTCTCTTTGGAGATTCATAATTGTTGATTAATACATTTGTTTTCCTCCCTAAGTCAGCGAATCCATTTGTGGTGTTTGTTAGTGCTTAAATGCCTGTTTTGACCTTCCTAAAATTAGCGACCTGGGGGATATCATTTTCTGTTGATATAAATTGTTTCTAACTGATATCTAGATGTATTTTTGACTCCATAAAACAATGATCTGGGTAACGGAACTAAGATGTTCATTCGAACATGGGCACCTGATAGTTGCATAACTTTGGGGCATTTTTGGGACTGTTCATATTGATTTAACAGTTTTATAAGTGACTGGGTTAGTACATGATTTTTTAGGATCAATAGCTTATAATAGTAGTACACCCTTTTAGGATTAGTTTGATACCAGCTGGGCAGTAGAAGTGATTTGATGTTCTTTATATTGATCTTTATATTAGATCAATATTGCAGCGAATGGTATTAGAACTCTAACACTGATTTTGTATGCTCTGAATGGTCATCATTGGCTAAGTATTAGTACAGGTTTTGAGAATAATTCCAGTATTAATTTACAGCTGTTGCATTGCTTGTTTGAGGTGCAATACAATGATTGCATTAGAACTTTAGATTTGATCTTTGTGTGAGTGAATTGTTGTTAGTGGCCATTAAACCCCTATGATTTGGGTTTATTGAGTCATCTACTCAACCGGTTCAAGGGGATTTGCTTACAATTTTGTTATTGAAGTATTGAAGAGGTTGTTGATTTTCACATTTTCTATTGATTCCGGAAGTGGGATATTACAGTGGTATCAGAGCTTCCTTCCTCTATTCATGTGGGTCACTTTGTGTATGCAGGGTTTGTGATTCTAGTGCAGAAATAAAAGATTATTTAGTTGAAGAGTGATGGTGAATGGAAGGAACTGATCAAGTATAATCTTGACTCATATTGCCAAGAGTACTTTACACTAATTCAAGAAACCCAAGCTCTCTTGACCCTCAAAGGATTCTGTAACTTGAAGAGAAAAATAAGGGGATCAAAAAGTAGAATGATTACGGTTGATGCATATTGGGATGAGCTCATCAAAGAGGTCAATGGCTATATAGCGTCACCTACCTCCCATGGACAAGAAGATGAAGGATTGAAGAAAGAACAAGGTAAAAATGCTTTGTTGATTGAAAAGATGTCTTTTCCTTCTAACATTCGCATGCATAATATAGTGACAAAAAAGGGAGTCATAAAGAAGAAGCAAAGGGAAGACTTGGATCTGCACTTTGCAAAATCAGATTTGAGGTCCCACCGTGAGCCATTGAAGGAACAAAAGGAAGGCATAAGTCCCATAAAGGTCTCACATCATTACCCACCAAGCATGCACACTTGTAGGGAAGAAAAGGAGGTTTTGGATGAGGAGAATGAGGGAGAAAAACATGCTGCACCAAACTCAGAAATTCTAAGTTTAGAAGAAGGTAAGGGCAGCATAGGAGTGATTTCAAAGGGTAGTAAGACACTTAGCTTATCTCTGCGCAATTCAGTTTTGACTACATCACTTGGGCTAATGCATGGGGGGAAAAGGTTGTGAAGAGAGTTAGCCAAGAACATGTTTGGTGGATCCAAATAATAATGGTCTCCCAAAGTAACACTGTTGTTTTTGGTGAGTTGATTTTCACATTGGTTGACCCAAAAATTAATACTGTTGTTTTCAATATATTTTGTGGGCCCTACTTTTGGTTTGCCACCATACATATAAGAATATCATAGTAGGTTTGAATTTTCAAATTGTTGAAGTTTGGTGGGTCAATTATGAACTGTTTTTAATGCCTGCATCACTGATATTCTGGAGCAACAAGAAGAATTATGGATATCATAGCAGCAACACCATTATTCCTCTTGCCATCCACATCATGAAGGCAACCATAAAGAATGGTAATTTTCAGTTTTTTAAGCCTACTCTAATCACTTGTGATGAATGTCTAGTTGTTAACTTGTTGGATAGTGGGACACACATCTTTCGTCATGAGTTGGGCATTTTTTGGGGGTTATGGACAGCAGCTAGTAATCAGCCCAGTGTACTCTTCTTGGTGATCCAAGCATCCACTTTTGGGGAAGAGGAAGTTCTCCCACGTCAAGGTAATTGCTTGAACACATGACACCATTACATGATGAATTTCCAAGTAAGCATGACGACTGATTTTTGTTTTGAAATAAGGGACAAAGTGATATGTATTGTTGAGCTTTTCAGGATAGCCACGAACATATTTTCTATGATTGTAGTTGTTGTTGCACCCTTTTATGAAAGCTACTTAGATGGTCCTATTACATGCACATTTTATGGTAATGGAAAGAATTATTTATGGTTGTTGGCACTAGTTGAATCTATTATTTTTGGATTGTTATATTACTCATTCAACATTCCTTATGATCATGGGCAGCTTGCTAGAGGAAGCAATTTGTTTGATTGGGTAAGTCTTCACAACAAAGACTTTTTGTTTTGGCATGATTATCAAAAGTGTTGTGCTAACTTGAGTAAATAAATGAAGGATGCCTCATGGGATCTTGTGAGTATGTGTGGGAAGGAGAAGGAACCGAAGGCCTCTCATGAAGGAAAATTTTGTAATGACAATATTGTTGCTATGGACAAGGAAGCAACCCCTAAGAGTAAGCTACCTAGTTTCACCATCATTCAATTAAGTTTTGATGACCTTACTTGGATTAAATCTTGTGAGGAAGATTTTGGGATTACATGGAAATATGATTGTCTTTTAGACATGGTGTATAAAGGGGCAACAATTTCCTACTCTCATATGGAATATGGTTCAAGTGACATGCATGTTTTCTTTGATAAACATTTTCATATTTCATTTTAGCAGGAGTATATGGTGAATTGGTCTTTCTTTGGGTATACTTTCATGATATATTTTGCAGGGGTAATAATGGCTAATTCAAGAAAGGGAATGCGAAGAAAGAAATTAATGGGGGATACAACATATTGCATAGAAATCAAAGATAACAGCTGCTGCCCCATCATTTTGGTATCTAACATCGTCATGATCAACCCCTTAACTCCTTTTACAGTTCAAAGTTTTGATGTTCACATGATGATGTGGTTAAGGGTGTTTGTTTGTAATTCATGCATGATTGATTAGGAAGGGATAAGTCTGATTTTTGGTGAAGAATGACATGACTACAACAACATATGGGACTGCATAGCAGATTATGGGGGCAGCCCATGTATCCAAGGAAGTTGGGCACCTTCCAAACCATGGAGATACCAAGAAGAAGCAAGAAGAGTGTTCTTCAACACTCAGTTTTCTAACTGGTTTGTTTCATGTGTAGGTTTGAGAAATAAAATGCAAAGGAGGACGAAGCAGCCCAAGATATTACAAATGCTCCTCCACTTGAGTGGCATGGGAACTCAGTTCTTGGAGGACTACCATGGTGGTATCGGAGGCATGAGTTTGCTATTGCTTGAGGGCAAGCAATCTTGGGAAGGGAGGACTGTAATGTCCCCATTTTTGAAGACCCTTAGCCTATACGTCCCTGTGGGCTTCGGGATGTGCAAGGGGAATGTTTTTATTAAATAATTAAATATTATTGCTTGGAGCAATAATTATTTAATTATTTAATTATGAATATTATTTAATTTAATTCCCAAAATATAAAAAATTAAATGGGGAATTAATTAAATAAATATTTTAGGTGGCTTTTATTGTTAAAATCACCTTTTGAAAAGGAGACGCCACACTAGGGAAAAACAAACTTCTTTTATTTAATGTTTTCCCTCTCCTACGGTTTTCAATTTTTTATAAAAGGAGTTCTAGGGTCATTATTATTATTATGTTATGATGATATTTATTTTATGCTCCATGCTTGGAGTTGGGATGCATGCCCATTGAAGCATTCTCTCTCTCTCTCTCTCTCTCTCTCTCTCTCTCTCTCTTGCATGACAGATTGTATTGAGCTGGTTTTGTGATTCAACTGAAGTATCTATCTGTGAGATCCATGTTTGTGGCTTTCGCAAATATGCATGTTTTTACTGTAGCGAATCACTGTAGTGATTCACTATAGCAGTTGGTTATGATAATTAATCGAAGAGTTTGATACTTTTTCAAGTCGATTTGATGGTGTTTTCCCTCTCTAAGCTTTGGCAACTTATCATTGATGATTCTGAGATGTTTGTACACCATATATTGTATGAAGTCGACCAACTTGGATATAGGTTGTTCTTTGAGGGTAATCGACTAAGATCTATGCATGTTTTGGTGTGACTATTATATGGAGTTCCTCCCAGATTTAGCGAATAATCTTGTGATGTTTAGGGGGAGATTTGGCATGGATCCATGTGTTTAGAAAACTGAATTTAATCTAGTTTTCCCTTGACCAACGATCTCTATTTGGAGATTCATAATTGTTGATTAATACATTTGTTTTCCTCCCTAAGTCAGTGACTCCATTTCTGGTGTCAATTAGTGCTTAAATGCCTGTTCTGACCTTCCTAAAATCAGTGACCTGGGGGATATCATTTGCTATTGATATAAATTGTTTCTAACTGATATCTAGATGTATTTTTAACTCCATAAAACAATGATCTGGGTGAAGGAACTGAGTTGTTCATTCGAACATGGGCACCTGATAGTTGCATAACTTTGGGGAATTTTTAGGACTGTTCATATTGATTTAACAGTTTTATAAGTGACTGGGTTAGTACATGATTTTTAAGGATCGGTAGCTTAAAATTACAGTACACCCTTTTAGGATCAGTTTGATACTAGCTGGGCAGTGAATTGATTTGGTGTTCTTTATATTGATCTATATATTAGATCAATATTGCAGCGATTGGTATTAGAAGTCTAACACTGATTTTGTATGCTTTGAATGGTCATCATTGGCTGAGTATTGCTACAGGTTTTGAGAATAATTCCAGTATTCATTTACAGCTGTTGCATTTCTTATTTGAGGTGTAATACAGTGATTGCATTAGAACTTTAGATCTAATCTTTGTGTGAGTGAATTGTTATTAGTGGTCATTAAACCCCTATCATTTGGGTTTATTGAGTCATCTACTCAACTAGTTCAAGGGGATTTGCTTACAATTTTGCTATTGAAGTATTGAAGAAGTTGTTGATTTTCACATTTTCTATTGATTCCAGAAGTGGGATATTACAGAGTAAACTCACATGAAGTGATTATTTACTTTTAAAAAATGGAACTAGTATTGGGAGTTTACAAAAATATTTTAAATAGAAATTATATGAGTGTAAATGTGTATATGAAACCAAAAAAAAATGTATTAAATATTAATTTAAAAGTGGTTTATCAAATGTGATGTTAAGTATGGGCATGCGGCATCTTCTCTTCCCTGCAAGCAAAGAAGACACTCCCATAAATTCATATAGAATGTTACAATCTATTGAGGCCATACCACTCAAATGAATAGACCAAAATGTCCCAATGAATACACCAAAATGCCTCACATATGTATAATTTGAACATGTTTCGAGGTTAAGAAAATATCTTATTGTATAAAATATCTTTTGGAGATGAAGGACCCCTCATTTTATACAATAAGATATTTTCTTCACCTCGAAACATGTTACAAATTATACATATGCGAGACATTTTGGTCTATTCATTTGAGTGGCATGGCCTTAGTAGATTGTAACATTCTATAGAATTTATAGAAGCAAGTGTCTTCTTTGCTTGCAGGGAAGAGAAGTTTCCTTTTGGAGATGAAGGGCCACTCATTTTATACAATAAGATATTTTCTTCACCTCGAAACATGTTTAAATTATACATATGCGAGACATTTTGGTCTATTCATTTGAGTGGCATGGCCTCAATAGATTGTAACATTCTATAGAATTTATGGCGAGTGTCTTCTTCGCTTGCAGGGAAGAGAAGTTACCTTATGCCACAAGTTTAACATATTCATTTTATAAGGAAGCAATCATTAGAGCATTTATAATCATTGTTTACGATAACATTATATTACATGGAGTATTTTTGGCATACATTCCAAAGTTATTTCCTTCACTAAAAAACATTGTTTTTGACATCTTTGCTTCTCATGTAAGGGTATGATAAATCATGATGTCCCATTACACACAGAGCAATAACCACTTTGGTTTTCTTAATAAATTTACATATTAAGAATCAAATATTGCTTTTACATATGAATCTTAGCACAATATCTAAAGGAAAAAAATAATGGGTGAATCTAGGCATTTCAAAACCTTTTCTTAATTTCTCGTATATTTTAAGAATTGAAATTCCTCTATGACTACTAGCATTGGGGTGGTCTTGAAAATAGTTGCAGGTCAGAATACTGCATAATATATAGGGCAGTCTAATTTTACAAACTAAGTCATTACCATCAACACAATTTTTGAGGTTCAAAATCATGATAATTGAAACTACTTATGTTAGCATTCCAAGCTCAAGGATGCTTATCCTAAGACCATATACATATTTATTTAATAGTTGATTCTAGAAAATACTTCTAGGTTATCTGATGCTTAAAACCCTTTAGATTGATACATGCAGATTTAATGTTTCAATTAGCCATACAAGCATTATTAATGATGTTACATTGTGGTGAATCTCCGTGTTCCATCTTGACAAGCTAAGGTCCTAGAAGAAGTCTAGATCAATGACCTCATATTGATAACATGAGATAAGGTTTCAATTTAGCCTAAACATAGGTTTATGAGGATCAATACCCTGAATGCTTACTAGATCTTGAATTGAACTAGCTCCATTTTATACCAATAGATTTGTACTTTATAATGTATAAGCATCTAGGTTATCCAATACTTCTTTTAGGAGGAAAAGGGACCAGTTCCAAAGTTTTATTCTTGATTAGAGCATTGTATTCAACTTCCATAAATTCAATCCGCCTTTAATCTAGGACCGATTCTTCAAAGGATTGAGGTTTAACCTTATACAAGGTTGACAAGGCATGATACATATGATGACTATGAGTCAAAGATTCTCCATGATTGTTATGCAAAGAACCTCTTAAATAGATTTTGAGCAACCATGAAAGTGCAAAAGAAAATGGATACCAACGGTTTGATAAGACTCTCCCTAGAATATCCACATCCATCATCATTGGAAAAAGATATTAATGGTGTTTTTGGTGATGATAATTTCTGATCATTATCTAGAGAAGGGTTATGAATGTCCAAGGTTTCAATAGTAATGTAGAGATAGATTATAAAAAAGAGGAAAAATAACAAAATAAAAATTGACCTAGCATATGAACTTTGAACAATGAGGATTTTCTAATGTTTTTTCATACATGGATGGATCCTATAATCTTAATCCTCTTGGGTTGACATTTTCATGTGCAACAAATTGACCGTAATTTTATGTATGTTGAAATTTTGATGTCAACTGTATATACATGAACATTTTGGACATTCATTTGTGTACATGGAAGATTTCAATAGAAAAATTTACAATTTTAAATATCCATGTTTCTATGTTAATTTTCAACATAAATTCTTGAGGTGTAGTTTGAGGAAAAAAATAAGTTGGTATTACTTATCTTGGAATGTGGTCTTAAATTTTCCACCTTTATGGCATCATCCCATTTTAACTTGAATGGATATTATTATGTTTGAAGCATGTTCATAGCCATTGTAATAGTTAGATGTGCTTTCAAGTATTGTATACATTTTGAACAATCCTATTCCATTTTTCTATAGGGAATATGGTAGTTGTATGAAAAAAATATTATTTGATCTTTTGTTTCACTAGACACACATAAATCATCCACATGATTGTATACACTTACTCAATTCCATTAATCTGTTCTTAGTCTTTTAATATTTAGAACAACTAATAAAATTTTAACTAGCGCATTAAAATATATCAAAATTTGACAATTCTTAATACATTCTAATAAAGTCATTAAGGTACCAGGCCATAATGTTAAGATCCTTCCCTCAGTCACAAAATACAACATACAATTCACCTAAGTCCATTATTGCAAACTTCCAGGATGACCACATTTCTTCACTAAGTTTTAACTGAAGCATAGTTTCCCTACCTTATGACATGCTCCCACTTTCTGTGCAAGGACTCAGGGTGTTTGTAACTACGTATGCTAAATATTCACTTTTGATTACACTTTTTATGTATGTACAGACACTTATGTGGAAAACTATGAAATTTTATGTAAAGTAAAAGACCTTTAATACACAATATTAAAGTTCATACGATCCATGGCATTCATGCCAGATTTGAATGAATTATTTGATGAACTACATCTGATATGAAAAACACTTGTATCATACATAAATCAATAAATTGTTGAAGATAACACAACACAAGAGATATGGGTGGGCTAAAATGCCCAAACATGCAGAATAAAATTACCCTTAAGGTCAGGGCAACACCATACAATTTATCCTTCAAGGAAGGAGTAACTCCACAATTGTCCCTAGTTAATGGTGAATCCACTTCGAGGGGGATGCCTCCAATATACCTCTACCAAGTTAGAAGACTCAACTCATACATACATCCCCATAATAGATACTCACATCCTTTAAATAGGACTGGGTAAAACTAATCCCAATGTAGGCCGACCCATTACCCATGATGACATAATTATCTTAATGGATGGGTAACATACATTACTCTTGATGGATGGGTAACACCTAAACCTAATGTAGGTCGACTCATTACCCAATATAACTAATTCCTATGTGACCCCATCTATTATAAACATATAACTAACTAAGGGCATGTGTGCCATATGTCAGAATCCATCAACCCATATACATTATAATATCATATCCCAAGGAACATAACATTCTCTCCCTTCTTGACATGTTTCATCCCTGAAACATTAGAAGAAGCCATATAATGAGTGCACTTAATTATTGCACACTTGTCACTATGATCGATCATACAACCAACTATATAAGATATTAATGGGTGATGCTTCTCCAAACATGATTCCATATTCCATTGCACTCCTTTGATTCCATCCATGTCCATATGTGTTCCTCTTTGGTGTCTATGCATATCCATAATAATTATTCATGTGATTCTTTGTCATATAATTGTTGCTCCATTGATTCCATGTATAGCCATAATGATTTCTCCTCTAATTACCTGTATATCCATATAGGTTTTTTCCCACATGTTTCCTAACATATCTCCATGATTGTTTCCTCTCGTGATGACGTGGGTGTCTCTATGGTGAAAGCTTATTATCCTCAACCTTATCAATCTTTTCCTCAACTTTCTTTTCCTCTCCCATCTTGTTTGTTATTTCTTTTTTCTCTTGAGTACATCAATTATTTTTTCTTGTACATCATGTTCTTCCTCCTCTCCTTCTAAATCATCCTTGTTCCACTCTTCACCATATTCAAATTCATCTTCATACTCCCTCTTTACATTGCATTTTTCCTTGCTAAGTGTGATACCCTACAATGTAATTTTCTTTCTCTTGTACCATATTGTCATGAATTTATTTTGCAGATTAATATTGATTGTTCACAAGGTCTCTAACCAATGATATCCAAGAACAATATCCATACCATCCATATCTAAAGGATAAAAAACTGAATGTAAAACATATTTATCCACAGAGAGCTTTAAATCTTCAAAAACTTGAACATGCTTACCATCCACTTGAGCTTCCATGATATGATTTGCTTGAACATGTAAATGCTGAGCCACATCCATATTGATGAAGTTGTATTTGATGTTAGGGTTTATGGAAAAAATTACATTTTTCCTTTGATGCCATCCTTAAAAATGAAATATTTAAGCTTCCTTCCATGTAGACACTATTTGAACTCGTATCTTGATCACGCGCAACCTCTTCATCATAAAAATTGTCTTCTTCATCATCAACTTCTTTTTCTTCTTCTTCTTTGTTCTCATCATTATCTGCAACATCCTCATTATTAACATCCTCTTCTTCTTCATCTTATTCAGCCCATCGATCTAAGAACAATTGTTCTATTTCCTCCCAAGACAAATTGTGATGCTTTTCTTACACTTGATACCACCAAGATGATTTTGTAAGAAAAAACGTGGTATTACAGATGAAAAATAATGTTCATTAAATTGAATCCACCATTCTCTTTTGTCCATTGTGTCTTAGGTTTTCATTGATGGAAAAGGGACTTTAGGGGTCATATGATTCTCCATGAGGTGTCATGATGATGTATTGCATTGGTGAGTTTTGTTTGGGTGAGGTAGCATGGTGTTCACGTATATTTGGTGCATGGTCCAAGCATGTATGGTCTATTGCAAGCTATCCAAAAACTTTTAAATGATTTCATGAGGTCAAAAATGGTTGGTATGATGTGGCAAAGGTGTCTACAATGGGTCAACAAGGTCAGTTCATGCAATGTCATGTGTTGTAGAAGTCATTCTAGGGCTATTCCTAGACCTAGTGCATGGGGTTTAGCATGGATGCATGAGATATGGAGCAAGGAATCCTTGTTGAATCATGTATAGAGAATTGCAAGGTTGCATAACATGTGTATGAGGGTTTTTAGGTCAATACTCAAATTTTTAGTGTATGTTCATGGTCCTTGTGGAGTAATAAGGTGAAGACTAGTCAGGAAAGCACATGTAAGTCTCATTGGTTGGAGAGATGCAAATGTATTTAAGAATGAATGAGTGTTTTTATGTATAGAGGAGGTTGTTATGATGCTTTAGGCCAAGTTTCAAGTCAGTATTATGGAATTTTCTCAAGTTATGATGTTTTTCCAAAACTGAGTTATTGTGGAGCATTCATTTTCTATTACTAAATTTTGGGTAATTGAAGACCTAGTTTGGGATGCTTGCTTCTTGGTGAGTTTCATGGTGGAGATAGTAGTTGCAAAGCTTCTTACGATTATTAGCAATGATGAGGACCTATGAATTAGTTTTGTTGAGATTTTTTATTCTTGACAAATATGTTTTATGCCCTTGATGATCGTGATGCATTCGTTAGAGCTTGGCCAAATTATTTTGGCCTATTGAGTTGTCTTGGTGCTTGTCCTTGATGGTGTGACCCCTGCCATCCTACTTGGGTATTTTTAGTTAATTTATAATATGATGTAGATGTAGTTTTGTTTTGGGATGACCGGCCTATATGGTCTTGACCAACCTAGGAGAGTTTATAATCCAATGTCATGTATAAAAGCATGTTGTATTGGTCATTTTTGTCTAGTTGAAACCATGGGGATGTGAGCAAGTTAGAGAAGAAGGAAGAAGAGATTAGAGGTTTCAAGGAAAGAGATGAGAAGATTTTTTATGAGATGAGGAAGATTGAGGATCAGATATGCAAGGGAAATAAACCTAATCAACCCATGAAGAAGAAGAAGGATTGAGAGAGTTAGGAGAGAGAGAGAGAAGTTTGAAGAGGTTTTGGTGTGTTTTGAGCTAAATTTGGATCACTATTAGTTGTAAAAGAGACATATATTCAATGATCATCCATTTCAGGGTGCTAAGTTGGTGCTTGGTCATCTTAGAAGGTTATAGACTCCTTGTAGGATTGGTGTCCTACTAAACTAGGGGTTGATGCCTCACTAAAGAAATATTGTGTGATGTGCAATATTCACATGAGTCTTTTGGTATGAGTAATATTAGAAGAGTTTTTAGTGAGTTTTATTCCCATTGAGGGTTTCCCACTTATATCTGGTGTCTTGTGTTCTCTCTCTTGTTGCATGCACTTGTGAATGTTTAATACACACCTAATAAGCTCACATGATTTATGGATGTTGAATGGTTTAATTGATGAATGTAAGAAATGGTAAATGAAGTTAAAATTATTGTATGACTAATTCACTCCCCCTCTTAGTTATTGTGCTCCTAAAAATTGGTATCAAAGAAAGATCCTTGTGAAACAAGTTTAATAGCTTGGAGGAGATCCTAGAAGCACAATGGGAAAATAATCTAATGTTGAGACTTCCTTGGTTACTTTGAAGAAGAAGTATAAAATAGATGATTCCCTAATCCATAGATTGCAAGAGAAAATTATTTGCATCGAGTTTGAGAACTTTCAAACAATGAAAGAGATGGAATTACAAGTTAAGAGTGTAACAAAATCCCTAAAGGTCAAAGAAGAAGCTTGCCTCAGGTATGAAGATAAGTTGAGATATTTGGAAACTGATTTAGAAGGTGCATCCAACAATTTGAAGATGTATGAAATATTATAGAAGAGGTTTGAAGCTCTAGATGGGATCTTGGAGAGTCAAAGAGGAGCCAGTGAAAAGAAAGACCTAGGCTTGAAAGGATAAAATATGGAGAAACATGAAGACAAAAAAGTTGGACCAAGTAATCAAGTAGGCATGAAGGAGACCAAGAAGATTGAAAAAAAGAAGTTTAACCTTGTTAGAAAACCTAATGTATTAACGTATGGAAATTAATTTAATGATTATTTCTATAGTTGTCATGGTTTTTGTCACAAACCTAGGGATTGCAAGAATAATTCCTCAAATAATGAGATCACATGGAGTTATGGAGGTGTTTTCAATGATCAATTTTTTTTCATGTTGTGAATATGGTCACAAGGCAGACGATTGCAAATAGTATCTCATTTTATATTAGTCAAAAAGCAAGGATAGTGTTTTGTGATTTAATTTCCATAAATAGGGTCACATTGCTAGGTTTTTCTATCAAATAAAATCATTAATTTATAAAAACAAGTTTTAACCTCCCAAACGATAGGATAAAAGGGTGTTCAAAAGGATGATACATCCTAAGAGAGAGAGTCTGAGACAATCATGTCTATTTCCATAGATAAAAAGATGTTAAGCATAAAAATGAGGACAAGAGAAATTTTTCTAAGTTTGATATACATAATATGAGATCTGAAGTGCCAAGGCATGATAAGGAGGATGATAAAAAGGTCTTGTGATGCATAGTCAAGGTGAAGTGACTGTGAGGTTTGACACTTGGCTAAAAAGGTATAGAGTGAAGATGTTATAAAGAAGAAAGAATCAGTGACAGTCAAAGGAGAGTCCAGTTTAAACAAGGTGGAAAAAGGAGTTGGTAAGATCAGGAAGGAAGAATTTAGGGTGGTAAGGAATAATACAAGTCATAGAGGACTAATAGACCTAGTTACAAATGAATATAATCATATGTGTATAATAGGTCATCAATCAAAATATGAATGGTGTGGATATGAGACTATCCTTCTTGAAAATGAGAGGCTCTCGTAGGGTATTAGAAAACAGAGATGGAACAGATAAAGTCCTTGGGATTATTTCATGACTACATTATGTTTTAGTATTCTAAGTGACCTAAGAAGATTTTGTGTGTCTTCTTTAGGATTATATAAGAAATACATCATTTTAAGGAAGCATGAGTGTGTTTTAAAGGTGCATTATCTTCTATAGGAGATGATCAAAGTCAAGAGTTTGTATTTTGTGGTTTGTGCTACTGTGTGAAGATCCATTTTGAAGTCATAACCTAATATGTATTTTCTCATAAAGGTCCCTAAATTCATTGATCGATCATAGGTATGGTTGTGTTGATCATTTTCCTAGATCATTCATAGAAATGTTTGTGTTCTCAGCAGTTGTCTTTCTTTTTTGAGTTGAAAGAGTCATGATGTTCTAGCTTTTTCATGATGGTACAAGGTTATCTCAGTCTATTCTTTCCTATTATTTGGATATGAAAATGGTATTTGATATTTTCAAAAGTAGTTTGAAGAAGTTCACATATGAAAAGATCTATTTTTTCAAGTAAGAAGTAAGCATTAAGGTGAAAATGGATTAAGTACTCCACATCTCATAGTATTTGTCAATATTAAAGTAGGTTTGCATAGTCATGGCGTGTCCCTAAGGTCTTATAAAAAACTAAGCGTTTTTCCATGAAGTAATCAATATAAAGATGTGTGCTTAGGTCTTGACAGTGATGTTACAATCATCTAGAAGTTTATTGGTCTCAGAATGGAGAATGTTTCTTTCAAAACAAGGTATGAAGTAATGTCTGTGTTAGTCTTTGAATAAGTATATGTTATGGTGGACTTAAGTGAACATAATGGAGTCAAGCTGTAGGTGTGATTTGATTAATCAAAAGTTCTTCAAGTATGGTGTGTCCTTGAGTATGAAGGAGTAAGGGTCTGCATATTGGGTCTATAGAAAGTTGTATATGAAATCTAAAGGTTAGTAGTGTCAAGTGAAGAACTCAATGGATAAGGTTCGGGAAAATAAAGAAGTCTGTGTCACCTAAACTAGTATGTTAAAGAAAAGTATGATATCTAGATCTCAATCATGGTTTTTCTAGAGTACATCATCTGATAAAAATGAAAGCTAAAGTCGTCAAATAAGGTCTAAGGTTACATCTAGGTAAATATACAATACTTTAAGGTATGTTATCCCAATCTAAAAAGTCATTTCAAGGTCTAAAAGTGAGTATATTATCCCAGGGGAGGTGTTTTTAAGCTTGTTGATCATTATGCTAGGGCCTGATTTAAAGAAGTTGAAAGTATGTTAGGTATGGTTGAGTCTTGGCTGAGTCTTTTTATTGGGATTAATCACACCAGTTGTACAAATATATATTAGATCTAAGCATACTAGCAATAAATATAGAAATAAATCAGAAAAAATACACGCGATATAACGTGTTTCACCTAGTGTGGGGTACGTCCACAAAGAAATAACCAATATATTATTCAAAGCTTCACAGAGGATATACAATGAAGATCTACAATCTTTCACACCTCTCTCCCAAATGTACAATAATTTCTTCCTCACAAGATTATCTTTTCCTCTTTCTAAGAAATATATCTTTACAATGCTCAATTATTAATGAGTTCTCTACTTCTAACCCTAGCTTTTGAGCTTATATAAGCATATACAAACTTAGGGCACTTTATCTATGCAATTATAACCATTAGATTGACTTTATTAAAAAGGTTAGATCTAATTCCTGTGAGTTAAATAAAAAAATCACGCACACAAAACCGATGTCAGTTACCCTTACCAATTTCAGTTCCTCCTTTCCTTGACCGATACTGGTCCCAGGTGACCGACACCGGTCTGCCGACTGACTCTAGTTATTGTGTATCCCAGTAAATTAATAAAGCATGCTAATGTGAAGAAATTAAGCTCCACAACTCAACAATATCACACTTGGAGATAAATTGTTGCACTTTACCGTACAAATCCATTTTTGGTTCCTTAACTTGGCCTATTTCTCTCTCTTCAAGTCTCAAACTCAATGAACAACAGAAGTGGAGTAAAGCTCCAACTTCTCATTTTACAATGAATTCGTTCGCATATCTATAGGGTTCTTATTTGTATGAATTGACTCCAATATCAATTTCCCATCCTCTAACACTTTCCGTATGAAGTGATATCTCAACTGAATTTGTTTTGTTCTTGAATGAAATGATGAGTTCTTTGCCAGATGAATAACATTTTGACTATCACTGTACAATTTGTAATCCTCTTTCTCCTTTCCCAACCCTCCCATGAACCTTCTCATCAATATCATCTATATGCTACCCTCTGTAGCTAAAACATATTCAACCTCTATAGTAGATAAGACGATAACCTTCTGCAATCTAGAAATCCAACTAACTGCCATCTCACCTACTGTGAATACATATCTAGTGGTGCTTCTCCTACCATCGAAATCTCCAACCATATCTGAATCAACATAATTGCATACAAAAGTATTTGACAATTTGTAACATAAGTGCATGTTACATGTCCCTCTCTAATACCTGAGAATCCATTGGAATGCTTTCCAATGCTCTTTACCTAGATTGGTCATAAATCTACTCACAACTCTCACTACTTGTGCAATGTCTAGTTTAGTACAAACCATAACATACATAGGAATTCCAACTATTGAAGCATATGGAGATCATGCCATGTACTCAGCCTCCTTATGTGATATACGACATTGATCTTTTCTCAATTTGACATGTCCAACCATAGGTGTACTTACAGGTTTTGAATTCTGCATATTAAACCTTTCTAAAACCTTATTGATATAATGTTCTTGAGACAAATACAAATTCATGTTCTTCTTGTCTCTATGAATTTACATGCCAAGGAATTTCTTTGCAACTCCTAAATCCTTCATTGCAAATGTATGAGTTAATATTATTTTTAAGTTCACCAATGTCTTGCATACTAGATCCTACAATAAGCATATCATCCACATACATTAAAAAAATAATATAGCTTCCATTTTTAAGCTTCTTGAAATAAACAAAATGGTCAGATTCACATCTCATATAACCATGCTCATGTATGAAAATAGAAAACCTCATATAACATTCCCTTGGGGATTGCTTGAGCCCATACAAGCTCTTTTTCAACTGGTACACAAGTTTATCCTTACCCTTGACTTCATAACCAAACGAATGCAACATATAAATCTCTTCCTGCAAATCACCATGAAGTAAATCCATCTTGACATCAAGTTTCTCTAAATGAAAATATTCTATTGAAACTAAACTCAATACAATATGAATAGAAGTTATTTTTACTACAGGAGAAAATATATCACCAAAGTCAATACCTACTTTCTGTGTAAATCCTTTTACCAAAAGTCTTTCCTTATATCTTTTCTATCCACCCTCTTCTTCTTTGATTCTGTAAACCCATTTGTTCTGCAATATTCTTTTACCTGCTAGTAACTTAACCAAATCCCATATCTGGTTTTGTTTCAAGGAGTCTATCTTCTCATCCATGCCATGCTCCCATTGCTTGTGAGTTTCATCCTACATTACTTCTTCAAAACTCTCTGGTTCACCACTATCAGTCAATAATAAACAAGGTAAGGAAGGTGAAAATATTTATGGAGGTCTACTTACCCTTTGCGACCTTTTGACTAACATTTTGGGTGCTAGAGCCTTAATCTCCTCATTTTGTGGATTTTTATCTATCTCTGATAATGACCGACACTAGTCACCTATAGTTGACAATGGTTTGGCTAACCAACGTTGGTCTGGATCCTCTGTAACCGATGTCAGTTTAGGTGATGGACGTTAGTCAGGGGTCAACCAACACCGAATACTGTGTAAACATGTAGGTTTCAATTTTAAATCTGAGAATACATTTTCATCCAAAAACTCTTTTACCGGTTCATCTTTGGGTACCAAAAATTGATCCATGTGCATTCTCTTAAATCATTCCATTCAATTTCATGACTCCTAAAAATCTTAGAATCTTCTAAATCCCAAAAACGGAATCCGAAATCACCAGAGCCATAACCAATGAAAATACATCTCTTAGAATTAGCATCTAAATTCTTTCTATTTTCTTTATCAACATGCACAAAAACTTATGAACCAAATACTCTAAGAAAAGAAAGATCTACCTCTTTTCTAGTCCAAGCTTATTCTGGTATTCCACCATCCTGTGCACTTGAAGGCCCATGGTTAGTTAAATAAACTGTCGTGTCTACTACTTTTTCCCAAAACTACAAGGGTAATCTAGCATGTATCCTCATGCTTATTACACATTCCATGATTTTCATGTTCATTTTTTCTACAACACTATTATCCTATGTTGTTCTAGTAACCGTTCTTTCTCTGCGTATTCCATTCACTGAAAAATAATCATTGAAAGCCTTACTGCAATACTCACCACCATTTTCAGATCTAAGGCATTGTAAATTTCAATTTGATTCATTTTCACAAGGACTTTCCATATTTTAAAAGTATCAAAAACATTAGATTTACGTTTAATACAATAAACCCATACCTTTCTTATGGCACCATTAATGAAAGTCACATAATATTGGGATCCTCCATATGAAGCTACCTAGGCTAGTCCCCACACATTTGAGTGCACAAGATTCAATTTTTGCTCCTTCTTTGTTGACCCAAATTTTAGAAATCTCACTCTCTTTTTCTTTCCAAATATACAATGTTCACATAAATCAATATCTACATATTTCAAATCTGATAACTTACCCTTATCCTTTAAGTTTTGCATTCTTTTTTTATTCATATAGCCCAACTGATTATGCCACATGCTTGCATCTAAATTTGAAGTACATAACACTGAAAATAGATCAATAATACAGGTAGACAAATACAATGTTTCTATCTTATTTCCTCTTTCTACAACAAAAGATCCCTTGGTAACCTTCTAAGAGTTGGCTATGAATGTTGCAACCAGATTCACCTAGTTTTCCTGCATAAATTAGATTTCTCGTAAGGCTTGGCACATGCCTCACATATTTTAATATCCATGTATTTCCATTCTGCAATTTTATATGAACTTCTCCTTTACCACTAATATTGCATGGTTCATCATCTCATAAATAAACATGCCCAAAATTACCCTAGACACAATTTCTGAAATAACCGTTATCAGGGGTAACATGCAAAGAAGATCCTGAATCTAAAACCCATGATTCAATTTTACTATCTAAGGAGAGAATAGGGGAATCTTGCATTACCTCAGAAGATGCAACATTTACCTCTTTACCTTTCTCTGGTACATTCTCTTTGTTTTCCTTGAACCAAAAATCCTTCTTTGCATGTCCTTTCTTTCCAGAATTCTAGTAGGTTAGTCCTTTACCTTTGGATTTAGATTTGCCATTTTTAGACTTTGATTTCCCATTATTCTTGCTCTTGGATCTCTCCTTCTGCCTTCCCCTAATTTCCACATTCAAAGCATTACTAGATGATAATTCTCTTGTACTTTTCCTACGTATTTCTTCATTCAGGATTATATTAACCACATCATCAAACTTTAAAATATTAGTAATAGATGATGTATTACTAACAACCATTACCAAGTTATCCCAAATACATGGCAAATAGAATAAGAATAAAAGTGATTTAACTTCATCATCAAATGAAAAATTCACTAATTTTAATTGATTTATAATAGACCAGAAATCATTCAAATGACGTGATGTAGATTTAACTTCTTGCATATTTGAATTAAATAATCTCTTCATCAAATAAAATTTATTTGAAGCACTATGTTTTTCATATAAATTAGCTAAAGATTTCATCAACTCTCCTGTGGTTGCTACTTTGGTATAATCGAAGCCACAAATACTTCCAGACACAATCTTATAGATCCCAGAGCCTTTCTGTCAATAATTTTCCATTCTTCATCAGTCATCTTTGTAGGTCTTGCCTTCTTATCCAATGGTAAGTATATATCTTTCTGATACAAATAATCTTCCACATGCATCTTCCATGATTGATAATTACGACATTCAAATTTTTCAACTCTGTATTTTCCATCTTCTGCCATTGTTGTAGCTCCAACTAAATCAGAAATCCCTCTGTGAGTAAATTTGTCAACACATAAAACCCTAAAAAAAAATCTCTGATACCATTTGGTGGGATTAATCCCACCAGTTCTACAGACATATATCAGATCTAAGCATACAAGTAATAAATACAAAAATAAACTAGAAGAAACAATACACAAGATATAATGTGGTTCACCTAGTGTGGGCTACATCCACCAAGAAACAACCAATATATTATTCAAAGCTTCACAGAGGATATACAATGAAGATCTGAAATATTCCACACCTCTCCTAGATGTACAATACTTTCTTCCTCACAAGCTTCTCTTTTCCTCTCTCCAAGAAATATATCTTTACAATTGTCAGTTCTTAATGAGTTCTCTACTTCTAACCATAACTTTCTAGCTTATCTAAGCATATACAAACTTAGGTCACTTTAGCTATGCAATTATAACTATTAGATAAACTTTATAACAAAGGTTATATCTAATTACCATGATTTAAATAAAAAAATCACGCACAGTCAACCAATGTTGCTTACCCTAACTGATGTGGTTCCTCCTTGCCTTGACCAATACTGGTCCCAAGTGACCGACGTCAGTGTGTTGACTGACATCGATTACTGTGCATTCTAGTAAGTTAATAGACCATGCTAATGTGAAGCAATTAAGCTCCACAACTCAAAACTTTTGACTATGTCTCAGTCCATTTATTCATAGTTTATGTTGTCTCAAGAATGATCATGTATCTTGGAGGTAGTGTGAAGAAGTGCAAATGCATTAGATATGAGGTATTTCTTTGAGTTTCATCTCTTGAAGAGTTATTCATGTTGCTGGCTATATATGAAGATTGATGAAGTATGTTGAGAAATTTAAGGGTAGGTGACAAAGTCTATTTTCTATAAGTAAGAGTGAAGAGATAAGTTTGGAGTTTAAGGCTATGTAATTATTAATAAATGTTAAAAATCCTATGTGAAAGATATGTTTGAACCAGATGATATTAAGATGCCATTATCTAAGAAGGTATGCCTATGTTCATGGCTGTCATGCCATGTTTGGTTTCATATTCATGAGATCAGGATGTTGGTTGAATTTTTTTTAAGGTATAAAAGGTATGCAGGAGTAAGGAGGAGTCCATCAGGATTATATATCATATGAAGCATGGTTGTCTCTGTATGGTACATATTATTGTTGTTAGTCAAATATTATCATAAATAAGCATTGCAAAGATGGTCCATAGCTTCTATTGTTATGATGTGCATTAAGAAAGTGAAAAGTGTCCTAAACACTGCAGTATGAGGATGGTATGTGATACTGCTGGCATGTTTCTTAAAGTCTGTGTCTATGCTCAAAAGGTTCCAATGCTCCTTAAGGTCAGTATCAAAGTGTTGAAGGATCATCATTCTGGGATTTGTGTTGACAGAGTTGAAAGTCAAGATTTAATATGTCATGTCTGTAAAATTTAGTAAATGTGCTCCTCAGATTTGTATAGGTGTTATTTCCTTATGGTTATGAACAACATGGAAGGTATAATATTCAAACAAAATTCTAAGATACCAATAAGGGTGTGACAACTGTGTGTAAGTATTCACTCCAAGGAGAGTAGAATCATGTCATGTTGATATATGAACAAGTAAGTATTGATGCAGGGGGAGAAATTCCTATGCCATATAAGTTGTAATTTGATGAAACAGGGGTAGAGAACACTAAAGAACAAATTCAAGATTGAGACATTTGTGTTGATCTATTTCTATGACAATTGGTGAAATATGATGATGTCTAGTTAAGGGGAACATTTAGATGATATTTTTGATGATTTATTTACTTATATTACATTGATAAAATGGGATTTTTTGGTCTGAAGAAGTGTTTTAGGAATCATGGTCCCAAATGGTGATTTGCTAGTGTTGGACGTAGGAATTACATATTTGGCATGAATTTTAGATGCACAAGTATAAAAGAAGGTGTGTATTAGCCAAAGCATGGTATATCAATTCAAGGGGAGCTATGTGAACGATCATTAAGATCCATGGATATTTAATCTGTGATGACAATAAGAAAACATGGCACAATCCAAGGGGGAGCTAGTGAAGCAAGTAGGTTTGTGTTTTGCATTTTTTTCATTATTTTTCATTTAAAATGGTCATATATCATTTTTCATAGATGTCAAAGGCGGAGAGTAACATCAGAAACATGAAAAAGAGGTCTTATAGGTGTGTTTGCATTCATGGTTACCATTAATGTTTCTGAAGATGGTTGCTATCAATGACAAATAGGGATATTATTGTCCATTGTGTCTTAAGTTATCATTGATGGAAAAGGGAGTTTAGGGGTCATATGAGTCTCCCTGAGGTTTCATGATGATGTAATGCATTTTTGAGTGTTTCTTAGGTGATGTAACATGGTGTTCAAGTATGTTTGGTGCATGGTCCAAGCATATATGATCTAGTATGAGATCTCCAATGGTTGTTGAAGGATTTCATGAGGTCAAACATGGTTGGTATGATGTGGCAAAGGTGTATGTAATGGGTCAATAAGGTCAATTATATGTTCATATACAAGTTGAAAAGTTATGGAAATGAGGTTAGAAAACCTCAAAGCTTAACTAACTCATCTAAGGACCATAAGATAAGAGATAAACAAGGGAAACTAAAATGCAAGCATTATAAATTTGACAAAAAAATCAAAAAGTAACATGTATATTACTCTCTACTCTTTGAAAGCTATAAAACATGAACCTATTAAGATCATAGCAATCATATTTGTGTGTTGTTTGATCCCAAAAATAGTGAAGAGATCGCTCCAAGTTGGCTACATGGCCAAACTTTAGATCTTCCCTTACTAAATATATTTGGAGTGGATGGATGCAAGATGGAGGAGCTCTTAACAATGGAGTATGGCCAAGATCCAAATGTTTTATAGGTTAAAGCTATCACAAAAGATTTCTAATGCATTTCCAAAGTGCTTGAGAGATTTTGTTATGTAAACAAGGTGTTAGGTTGAAAGGGAGATGTGAACCTTCTATTTATAGTTTTCCACTTGGGAGAGTTTGGAATTTGGGTGATTGTGGGACTAAAGGTAAGCCAAAAAACAATTTTAGATTAGATTAGGATAAACATGCTTTAGGCCTAGTTAAGCTAGGTTTAGGCTAGTTAATCGTGATTAACGAGTGATTAGAGACTCATTGGGAGTTGGGAGGAGTCTGATTAACCATTTGTGACTGATAGATAGCCTAGGAATCCAATATAAGTGATCTAGAGGGGAATAAGAAGATGGTTTAGCTAATAAAAGGGGGTTTATTAGCCAAATGAGTTGAATATAAGAAAAATACAACCAAGAAGGTGTCGTAAATGGGCATCCGAGAATGGAATGGAGAAGGGTTGATTAACAAAGTGTCACTAATTGAATGAATCGGAAGAAATGCTAAGTGTAAGCATATTTTAGGTGTCTACAAGTTCATGTAATGTCATGTGTTGTTGTAGACACTAAATCACGCTCTTTAGGTATCTATCTAGTATTGATCACATACTACTATGCCTATGATTTGTAAGTAAGAAAAGTACTAATTGACCCATGTATTTGGACATCTTTGCTTAATTTTTATTGCCTCTATTGATCTTACACTCCTTCTAGCCCAGTCTATCTTTTCACACTTTGAAATGTCTCACTCATGACACCAACACCCAGCTAGGATGCCAATGTCAGACATCCCCATCCCCTATGGTTTCTCCTGACCTCTTTGTACTTTTCTCATATATTTTGGGTCCTTTTTAGCCATTTTAGCATCTTATCTTTTTGGTAGTCAGCCTTTTCGGGGTTGATTATGAAATTCAAGAAAAGAAATCATATAAATATAAAGTTATGTAACCATAATAAAGGACTAAAAACTAAGCATTAACTATCACCATCTAAGGTTGCATCTAAAGGCATTATTAAGAGAATCCAAGCATCCATCTGGTATCCACATAGGGGAAAGGGACTATATTTTTCTGCATACACTTCATAGGAGGGGAAGTTCATTATTTCATGCACACATCTATTTACATATTTTACATCTAGCCACTTTCTCACTATCAAGTGTGACATGCACACAACCCACCTAGGGAAGAATTTGCATTATTTTCTTCAATTGTGACACGCACATGCACACGACCCACTAGTAAGTTCAATTGTTTGAAAATCAAGGAAACTATGACGCCTCATTTGCATTATTTTCTTTTTGGTATTTGATGCAATTTTGGGATTTTCTAGTTTCTTCTTTCTTATTGCAGGATACATGTGACATCAACGAACTTGATGCGACATACTAGTGATAGGTAGTGAAGGACAATGAACATCTTGCAACCCTCCAAAGGAAAAGGAGGTTTTCTGATATTCTGAGTAGTCATAGGTGCTAAGAGTAGGTCTACACTGCCCGTAGGTTCCCCTGACCCATTTTAGGTGCCCTGGTCTAGTATATCTTATGGTCGCACAATGTTTTGAGGCTTGGTGCAACACTTCTCTCTCTTTTTTATTGGTTTGTCACTTCGGCACAACCCAAGATTTTTCTTAATCAACAAAGTATTTTATCCCCTCATTTACAAAATAGGGTTTTATAATTTCTAGCTTATTTAGCTTGGGTCAAATCTATATTTCATTACATATTTAATTTACAACATTGTTACATAATTAGTATTAGGGATTTATTTATTTCAATATTTTCTTAATCAGTTGTAGCGGTCATTTTAGGCCTATTCCTAGACCCATTACATGGGGTTTGATATGGAGGCATGAGATATAGAGCAGGAAAACCTTGTTGAAGTATGTATAGAGAATTTTGATGTTGCATAACATGTTTATGAGGGGTTTCACATTAGTACTCAGTTGTTTAGTGTATGTTCATGGTCCTTGTGGAGAAAGAAGGTGAAGACTAGTTAGGAAATCACATGTAAGGCTTAGTACCTTGGAGAGTTGAAGATGTATTTGAGCATGAATGAGTGTTGGCATGCATAGAGGAGACATTCATGATGCTTTAGGCCTAGTTTTAGGTTAGTATGATGTAATTTTCTCAAGTTACTATGTTTTTTCCAAAACCAAGTTCTTGTGGAGAAAAACCCAACTCGATATGTGAACTTCATATGCTCACCTACTCACACAAATTATAAATGGGACCTTTTAAATTTTTGGAATTATTTTTCAATGAGATAAGACCATTTTCCAAAAATAATGGATAGATTTGATCGTTAGATATTTACGAATAATCATTAAAAGTCAAGTTGGTTTGAAAACGTAGATAAAACCATCATAGCATAGTGACTTGGAAGAAGTGATTTTTTTGGTATTCAAATTGTATGGGAAATAAAATGTTATGCATCAAGGTTGAAGAGGATTCTCTAAGGCTCATTTTGGTGATGGTTTCATGATCCATCTATTTCAGGAACTGAGAGAAAAACCCTAGTTTTGTGGAGATTTGTAGTTTTAGGCATGAGATGGAAGCTTTAGGATGAAAAATGAACTGTTATAGAATCCTTGGGAGATGTTATAGATGTCCATGAAAATTTTTAGGTAGCTTTAGTGAATAATTTTTTAGTTACATGTCTCTAAAATTTCCGTACAAATTTTGGACTTAAGGGATAAAATTTAGTCATGGAGATTTGAGTTGAGTTTGATGTTTTTTCTTGTTTTTGCTTCATGATGGTCATGGAGAGTTGTTAGACACGTAATATGTTGTGTTGGAGCTCTTGGAATGTTATGATGAAGTGGTTTCATCCTGAAACCCTAGTGGCCTATATAGCCCTATTTGGCCTATCAAGAAGGCTTGTTTGAACATGAGTGTTTTATCAGTTTTCTCCACATGAGCTATCCATGTTATTACTTGAAGGTGTTTTCCAAGTCTACTTTGATGTTTTTTATGTGGTGGTTAAGCTTGGAAGTGGTTTTTAAGGTGATGGATCATGTTTCTCTCAAGACTGGTTCTCGAGTCCTGTTTGGTAATTTTCAGCATTTTCAGAGATTGAGCTGGTTGAAGGCCTTATGTTATGATTTGGAGCTTGAAGTTAAATTTACCTAAACTTATATTTAGATACCTTTCTAATGGTATTAGAATTGAGAAATGATGATGATTTTTTCCATGTGAACTCATTCATTTTTTGGGACTAAATTCTAGGTGCTTAAAGACGTAGTTTAGGATGCTTGCTTCCTGGTGAGTTTCATGGTAGAGATAACGGTTGTAAAGATTATTGTGATTTTTGGTGATGTTGAAGACCTATGGATAGATTTTTTTTTGAGATTCTTGAGTTTTGAAAAATATTTTTCATTCCCTTGATGATCATGATGCATTTGTTGGAGCATAGAGAGCTTATTTTGGCCTATTGAGGTGTCTTGGTGCTTGTCCTTGATGGTGTGACGCCTTCCTACCTACTTGGGTCTTTTTGGTTGATTTATATGATGATGTAGATGTATTTTCATGTAAGGATAGATGAGCTATATGGTCATGGCCGACCTAAGATATTTTATGATCTAGCGTCATGTATAAAATCATGTTGTATTTGGTCAATTGTGTCTAGTTGAGACCATAGGGATGTGAGAGAGCTAGAGAAGAAGGAAGAATAGCTTAGAGGGTTCAAAGAAAAAGTTAAGGATATGTGTTATGAGCTGAGGAAAATTGAGGATCAAATATGCAAGGGAAATAGACCCAATCATCCTAAGAAGAAGGATTGTGTGAGTTAGGAGAGAGAGACGTGTTTGAAGAGGGTTTGGTGTGTTCGGAGCTAAATTTGGAGCCTGGAGAGTGTGTTTTGGCCTATTGAGGTGTATTGGTGATTTTCCTTGATGGTGTGACCCCTTCCTACCTAATTGGGTCTTTTTGGTGTATTTATATGATGATGTAGATGTATTTTCGTGTAAGGATAGATGAGCTATATGGTCATGGCCGACCTAAGATATTTTATGATCTAGCGTCATGTATAAAATCATGTTGTATTTGGTCAATTGTGTCTAGTTGAGACCATGGGGATGTGAGAGAGCTAGATAAGAAGGAAGAATAGCTTAGAGGGGTCAAAGAAAAATTTAAGGATATGTGTTATGAGCTGAGGAAAATTGAGGATCAAATATGCAAGGGAAATAGACCCAATCATCCTAAGAAGAAAAAGGATTGTGTGAGTTAGGAGAGAGAGATGTTTGAAGAGGGTTTGGTGTGTTTGGAGCTGAATTTGGATTACTATCAGTTGTGAGAGAAAAATGTATTCAATGATCATCCATTTCAAGTGGCTGAGTTGGTACTTTTTCATCTTAGGGGGTTGTATCCTCTTTGTAAGATTGGTGTCTGTATCCCATAGGATTAGCATGAGACTCCTAGGTGCACGTGACCTCCCGAGGTTGTGACAGAACCATTGAGATGGAATGGATGGGATGGAAAAAGGATGGGAAAATAGAAATAGGCAGAAAATAGATGTAGAAAAAGTCAAGGAAAATGGAAAAATGGGTATTTTCTCGGTGAGTGTGATAAATGCCTATCTAACCTGCTCAGGTGTAATGGTATGGTCAAGGATGATAGCCACACACAAGTCACAATAAATATAGGTGGAAAAAAATAAGACCCTACTAGGATATGGAACATGGGGAAAATGTCCTTCGTAATCTAGGAATACCTCTTCAAAGAGGGTCATGAATATATGGTGAACAACGAAATAAGGACAAGTCTAATCCCTATTAGGATGGTTTTCCTAGAACTCCTTGGAAGTTTCTACCTCATCGTGCATAACAATTGGATGTATGCTGATGGTATGTGGGACTGGGGTAGTCTGAAAGTTGAGTTGTTTAAGGCCTTGGTCAATATCAGTCAATTGTGTGTTAGTGTTTGGTTATGGCATGGTTGGATCACAAACTTGTTGTCTTGGTTAACGTGAAATCTGAATGGTCATGTGGGCACTAACCAAGGAATTACGGAAAGAAAACAAAACACTCAAGAAATGAAAAAGGTTTAAAGTTAAGGATGAGTAACCTATACTAATATGGAAACTGAGAGTTGTTCATTCCCAATATAATTAAATCTAGGTTCCTATCTTAAATCAACAATGTAAAAAAAATCTAAATTAAACAAAAGTTGATTTGGGTGCAACTAATTAATTTAAACAAATGCAAGACAAATAAATCTACTTATTTTTGGTATTTTTAATGAAGCTTTTTGAATGTAAACAAACAAATAAAGCTAAACTACTTTTAAACTATGTTTTTGGATTTTATGGTTTAAGGGAAATAAATAAATAAAAGCTAAAGACAAAGGGAAGTTTCTTCTAATTAAATAAAACTACTTCTATGCTAAAATAAAATACAAAAAATAGGGAATAACCAGATGTGGCTATTCCTCTATTGCAGATTAACGAATACTAATCTAATTTAAATAGATTTTCTTTCCAATTTGTAACTGTGGATTATTTACTTCTTCTAATGCCTCACCTCAGAATCACGAGAAAAAATGAAGCTTCTTAAAAGAAATTTTTTTCCCTGAAACATCCCCAGTAAAACACTAAAATTCCATATAAGCTTTTTGTGTGAAGAAATACAACCAGATGCACAAAAATAGAAGCTTTCTCAAGATTATTTCCCTTGCATATCCATAGGGATAAGCAGGGAGGAAATTATCAATGAAAACTTTGTTCGTGTGTATATATAGATCTTGTTAGGAATTAGTCCTAACATGAGTGTTTTGTGTGTGTGTAATATAATAATAAAAATGTAAGATAATATTAAGTTGTCGATAAATAACTTAATATTATCATTATATGTGAATAACACTCACGTAGTTTTTAAGTGAGTGATTTTAGGGATGGTTAGTGGTTAGGACTAGGAGAGAATCTTGGGTGTTAGAACAACCATCCTAGATTAGTGAGATTGGTTTGAGGAGTAATTTTAGCTTGCCTTATATATGTGTGTAACCTTTGTAATAGTAACATGTTGAACGCATTTTTATAGAGCTTATGCTCATCTTCAAATATGGGGGTTTTCCCACATCTGGTATCAAAGCAGGTTTCCTGTGAGGCCTCTCTGAATATCACTCCACTCATACTTCATTTGTCAAGATGATTAAGGAAATGGGTTAGCAAATCCCACGTACCTCACATGAAATTTTGATTTTGGATCGTCCACCCTTCTTGCATACTTGTTAACAGTACTAGCAGATACCATAAACCTCGCAGCGAACCCACTGACATCCATCATCGTCTCTCTTCAAATTTGTTTGCTCCTTCCGTAGTATTTCGACCATCCTGTTCATAGTTATCATCAAATAACAAGAAATTATTTTAATAAAAATTAGATATATATTTGTGTGTGGATCTCTAGATGTAATTTTTTGGAGATTTTTATTTTTGGAAGTATAGTTTGGTTAGTGTTCATACTCCTACGTACAGGGAAAATCTGCGACTACAATGATTGATCTACACTGGTCGTAACATTAAAGGTTGTACTAGAAGATGTCTCAAAGGTGGATGCCACGAATTCTTTGTAAGTTTCAAGGGGAGATCTTATATTTTTGATTCGAATAAACTTCATCTTGGCAACCATGGGGAGCTGCATTGAAACCCACAACATATCAAGCTTTGCTCCTCACCTATCATAGTTATAAATCCGGCTCCATATCATGGCTTGTCTTAGTCAAATGGTGTCATTCTACATCATAGAAAAAGGCTATGCATAGTTGCGTTCCACTCAGATCCTTCAAACCACCTCCTAGTCTCTGCCAATGTAACATCCCTATTTCATGATTACAAAAGTAGGAGAATTTTATTTATCTATTTATGTTTATCTCAGTGTTCACTATTCTAAATTCAACATTTAGAACTACATTCAATCTACTAATCAATCCTACAATAGTAACAATATGTAGATGTTATGACTTAGTGTAAAACCGATCTCTCAAATTTCATTTCCTTGTATACTTGTGGTTCCCATTTTGATTTAAGGGTTCATCAAGTGTAACTGACCAAGGGATTATTAGGTATTTGTTACGAATACCCATCCTATATCCAACACCTTTAGTTCGGTGAATTTAAGACAACACAACCAACAACTTGCGATACTTTGGACAAAGTTTTAGACATGTATGTCATGCCTATATTCTAAGACGACATACTTGTCATGATGGAATATGTATTTCACCACACTTGAAACTGTTATCTTGATTAGACTTTATTGACTTATGTCAATCCTTCCCATTTACGTGTTAGACGCTAAGAAGTGATATACCACATGGACTAGTGAAAATAGTCCACTTACAGTGACTAAGGATAATCATGTGTATTTGAATCGATTCCCGTCGCTTCTAATCTACTTCCTCACCTGTAGTCAATGAAAGTTGACATCGGCCGTAGTCCATAACTCATCACTTCCTAGAGTGTAACAATGATTTGGGATCCCATTTAGAGGAGATGCATTTTTTATTGTGACATAACGACTGCTCCACAATAACCATCTATGGAACCCCGCCAATGCATGGGTACTATGTAGTAGTGATTATGCTACAACAACCCATTAAGTTCCAATATACGAATCCTCATATTTTAACAATTTCATTAACCCCTTTAATTCACATCTTGTTAATCCCACCCTAGTTATTTTTCAGCCATTAGGTGTCATTCCTAAGGACTAACTCGGCTTCCACCAACATTCCCGATAAGGAATGTTATGTTTCCACTTAATCAATAAAAATGTTCTACAAATTATTTATTCTCTTAGCTTAAGCAATTTGAGCATGTAATTTCCTCCAGTTGACTAAGTATCCTTTTTTATTATTAGTAAATAGTTTTGAAGGGACTATAACTTGTTACAATAAGGGCTCAACAACCAAATATAGCTATATAGGGATAACAAAAGAGGATAAAAATCCAGATAAAGTAATATGCCCAGCAGTAACCAAAACATAGTTACTAGTATAAAGCGAAACATAATAGAAACTGCAACAAGATAGCAAAACATCAATAGAAAAACAACGAAAAGACTGAAATATAGCAGCATCTATAAAGAAGCCCTCCAGCCCAGGGAGATTATTTCTTGGAAGCTCTGTCGATCCTGGATTTGATTTTTTGTAGTGAAGTAAACAACGCCAAAGTGGTGATGTGCACGGGGTCACTTGCATTCAAATTCAAAATGGTCTGACTTCTCTCTTTGTTAGTCCCCCAGATAGTTTTAGGGACCCCGCTAAGCATGGAAATGCTACAAATATGTTGTTCCATGAAGTCACTAATGACATTGAAGATAGTTGTGTTATGATCGTACATGTCTTTGGACCTCCCCAATCTGTTGTTTGAAGAGTTCAATTTCTTGTAGATGTCTGCAATTTGATCATTCCCAATATTAGTTTCATCCTCAACCTTTCTTTTTCCCTTATGTTTGGCAATGTACTGCAAATCCTTCTTTAACTTCATCATCTCATTTTCCAAATAATCCAACCTATGAGGAATATTACTCCCCTCCTATTGCAAGGCCGTATCCTAGCCAACATTGCTTATATGCAGCAGATTATGCATAACTTCCAGCTCTTTAGTGCTTCTAAAAACTTGGGTAGAGTGAGGATGTCAATTTTGGGAAGTTTTGGGTTCTTAGTCTTGGGTTTAGAAGAGGTGTTCAGGATGGAAGTGGGAGTAGTGATGATAGGGATGTGCAGATTGTTGGGAGAGGGTGGGAAACTGAGGAACTTAGAGACATAAAACTTATGAAGTAGAAAAATAAGGCCTTGGTGAAGAGGAATGGCACGAGAGTGCTTATGAAATTCTAAAATGGAGCGCTGAAGGGAATTTAGCAAGAAATGTGGGAAATAGACCGCAAATTGTCTTCTAAAGTGGTTAAGAAAGAACAGGTGCTTGACAGGGACCGTATTGTAGCATCCTTCCAAAGAAATGAACCTAACCATCATTTTTGTAACCTCATCAAAAGGCTTAGGGATAGAGCTTACCCTAACACCCGTAGTTACAAATTGGAGCTCCTCACCATCGTTAGATAATTTCTTTGCCTCAGCAATCCTATCGATCCTTTTGTTGAAAAAATGATATCCCTCTAACTCGAGGTCTATTGCCTCAGCTATCAATTCTTCATTTATAATTACGTGGTGACCACCATACTTCACCTTTCTGTCCTTCCGGTCCATTACAAAATGAACCAAAATATTTTTTTCGTGCCCCTGAATGCATTCCATGAAGTTGAAAATGCCTCCCTTTTGAAGGAAGTTCCATAGCTCCTCATTGGTCTTCCAAGCCAGATCACTGCAAGGCTCCAGTTGGCACGAGGCACCTCTCATCTCCTTCTCCCTGTTATTCCTGTAATTTTTCTATTCGAAACCCTCCATTTAGTATCTTTGAAACATATTACACTTATATTAAATGAAAACAACCACATATATCCATATACACTTTATGAGTAATAGAAAGTTCATTTCTTAGACTCCAAACAGGCTCCATACTTTCAACCCGTAATAGTTTTCTTGACTTAACATTCATTTTCCTTTAATTCATTCAACTATTTGAACTGTTATAACTTAGTTAAACATTATCCCCTAAGTATAACTCATCTATGATGGGAGGGTATTGTGCATTCACCTTATAATATATCCAGAAGGTTGATTCTGTTACCACATAGTGAACAACCCCTTTCCTTAATGTTTCATAACATGATTACATTATGGATATAAAGTCAAATATTTATCATATTAATGACCTCATCATTGCCGCAAGAAGAACTTTGTTTTGAATGCTAGTTCAAGCTATACACCTAATCCCATTATGTCATTCTTATCCTTTCCTAAGTACAATTTCATTTCCTTATTGTACTTAGTTTTTCAATTAGGATAGGTAGGGTTGCATTTTAGTATAATCACTTAGACCCCTTTTTACAAGGTAGATTCTTATATCTGTACTTAATGAGATTAAGTACTTTTTGTGATTATTCCCTAAGCTTTGAATCCTTCTAATTTTAATCATGCACCCCTTACTTGTTTTATAACACGCCTTATAAAACATCCACTCAAGCATTGGCTTCTAATGTTGTAAATAAGCATAATAGTTAAAACTGAAATTCCACAACAAAATAACTTATTTTATTACAACTTATTCTTTACTATCTTACTCAAAATGAATTCAGTAATTATAAGTCAAATGAGCCAATAACCATCTTATATTTAAGCTATTTTAAATCATACTTTTCATATAAGTCAATCACAAAAAGAAAATGCTTTACATCTATCCCCTTTTCCCACAATTTCAAGGATCAACAATATTATTCATTACTGCATAACAATGGTATGAAGTTGATAATACTTCATATAAATTTAACCAAGTTACTACACAATATCAAGGAATAAAGAATTGCATGTCAATTGATTCCATACAAGCTTACTTTCCAAATGAAAGAATCCTTTTAACTAAAAATGTCATTCACACACAACTTAACCAGTCAAGTTAGAATGATTCAAGAAACAAATTTTGTTTATTTTTAGCACATTATATCAGTTCAAGTATACAAGAAATAATCATTTTTTTTCAGTAGTTTACACAATTGGCCATAGGCCTTGATCAACACAATCACAAAACTAATTCATTAAATGAAACACAATCTTTTCATTAAACTACATCTCTTAAATCAATAGAATAATTGTAACTTTCCATAAGTCTTCCTATTATCTTCTTTCACGAAGTTCATCTACAAGATTGTTAGCATTTTTCAGTTCATTTGAACTAAGCATGATAGGAGCTAAATCCTTGGAACCATATGTTCTAACTAACAACTTAAAGAAGGAGCATTGCTTATTAATAGAAATTAGTCAAGGGTTCAAAAAGATCTTTTCCTTTTTGAACACTTCCTGAAGCACCTCACATAGGTGTATCACAAAACCCTACAAATGTTAGCATCTAGAAATCTAATTAAGTAATAATTTTATCAATTAGAGGTCTATCAACAAACAGATAGAAAATTCGATCATTTCACAACCACACAAGTAATCCATAGTATGAAAAGTATACCTTATCACTTCATGTAATATTTAGATAATAATGCAAAGCCAAGTATACCAACAACAAAAGGAAAAGGATGAGTAGAAATTGCTTAATCATGTAGCCCATACTACATGATTAACACATAGTACTCGGTTTCATAAGATAATTTCCTTTAGGTAAGAATTCAATTCCAACATGCCTTCAACCTACACGTTTAACAAGGATTGGATGCAAGCTGGGTGGAGAGAGAGACTATACTAACAACAAAAAAGATCTAAAAAACCACAACCCATTTTAGCTTAACACACAAAGCAATCCATACATTAACAACTTGGCTCCAACCAATTGGAATACATGTAAGTCCTTAGAATACACAACACAAAGATTCTTCAGATAAGATAGTCTTAAATCAATACAAGTATTCCATGCTATGACGGGAAAAGAACCATACACAACCAGATAACACTATGGTAGGAGAACAGAATGGTCCAAATCAAAACAGAGAAGGCTCACAGATGAACACCATGTTATCCAATTTTTCCCCTTGGGGATAAACTGAACAACAGAGGGGGGGTATGTTGTTCTCTAGTATTGAAAAGGATTTTGTGAGACATTTTGAATCATTTCAAATCTTGGAGGCTCAAGGTCTACTCAAACTGTACAAAAATTGACTCCCACGGGCCCACTTCTGTCCAACTCAAGAACAAATGATTAAAATTGATAATTCATTGTTTTAGGGAGGTCTTATTATGTTCACGTTATTTCCCCATTTTCCAGAAAGACCCCAAGGGGATTAAAATAAGGATCGAACTCGAACATTGAGGGCACCATAGCCACAAGCTAAAGGTAGCTTGCCATGCGGGTGGAAGAAGCTCGTGGTCGAGTTCGGATGAAAACTGAGTAGCATTGAATAGGGAAATGAAATACGGCATTTTAAATGGATCAGGGTAAGATATTGAAAGGTCAAGTCCGGTTTAGCCGGCCGAGTTACTTGACATCAAGCAATGGTGTTGCAATGAAAGTTGAGTTTAGAGCTATGTCGATCAATGCTTGAAGTAGGGAAAAAATTTTGTTTTCGAAGAGGCAAGTTATGACCTAGTTCGGTCATGGGAAGGCCGAGGCTAACTAGCTCGAGCTTAGTGTTTGGGATGCTTTGCAGGAAATGGCTTGACGAGCCATGGGAGAGCGGATGGCCTAAGGGATTCACACGGCTGAAAATCAAAGGAGAGGTCATTCGATTTACTTGCATGGAAATTCATTGTGAGTTTGTTGAGCTCATTTGGAAACACCTCGGCAACCTCTTGTGAAAATGACTTAAAGTACGAAGGTAGTGAAACTCGGTGGTGTGAGCTCAGTGTCAAGCCTGGTTGGAGAATGGTGACGTGTAATGCTCATTATGTAATACATGTGGTGAATTTGTTAAGCAACATGGCTAAGGGGGAGATTGATGGAGCTGATATCAATACCATGTGCGCAAGATCGTGTAGATGTGGAGAAGTTCGACATCATTTGAGCACTGCAGGATTGAACCAAGCTTCGGAGGGACTTGGGCGAGTTCTCGGAAGAGATCTAGGAGGTGACATAGTGGAATGGGAATGAATGCTGTGAATAGTAAGACCGAGTTGGAAGTAAAAGCATAAGTGAGCTTGAGATTGTAGAGATCATCGAAAGAGATTTAAGCTTGGATATTCTATGTACAAAGGATGGAAAGCTCGACTCTAATGAGTTCGTGTCAAAAGAGGGTATGATTTTCTTGACGAGATTGAATGTATAGTTTTTCAGGGAAAGACTCAGTGAAATTTTAGGATGATTGACAGTTTGGGTGTTCAGATGCGAAGTGGTGGAGTTGATGCCAGGACCCGAGGGGTGATGTTGCCAAATACTCAGGATCATGAAATGTTGAATCGTGTAGGTGGACGAGTTGAGATAGAAATCCAAGTGGGGAAAATTTTGGGTCTCTTACCGGTTGAATTGGCTGAACGGTGTCGAAATTCCGCATTAAGTCTTCACCATGGGAGATTCATAGAAGCATGGCCAAGTGGCAATCATGAGATGGTGAGCCAAGAGAGAGATCCCACCAAATAAATGTGCCATCAATAAACTGAGTTGGATGCCAAAACATCCGCTTAGTGTGTGAAGGTGATTAATATTTAACGAGCTTGGTGAGTCGTGGGGAGTCCAAGTCCATCACCAAGTTATTAGGCAAGTCATTTGGTGACTCGGTTTGCATGGCTAGGTTATACACACGGCCGAGTGAGTTATCAAAGCCAAATCGGCTCAATTGGAGAAGGAGCGAGTCAGTTTGCCAAGCATGACAAGGTGAGATGAGATTGAGCTGGTGAAAACGATGAGCTCGAAACTAGTTGATTGTGAGCTCATGGATTTCATGATGAGTTCATGTGAGTTGATCACCATGAATATAAAAAGAGTTGCATTCGAGATAAGTAAAGAGATCCTGAAAAGATATTGGGATAGAACGCAGAGTGAAATGTGATGAGATGTTGACATGGGCAGTGCAGAGTTTGTGAACTTAGGACTCGATAGCTCATGGAAGAGAATCGGGCCATCGGATAGCACAACTTGTTAGGTCATAGAAGAGTCTAGACATGGTGAGTCATAAGGTATGCAAGGCTCGACACTTTTGAGGAAATGCATAGTCAAAGGATCAAGGTATTAGAGTGGCTCGACAGTACATCCATGATGGACTTCGAACTCAAAACTAATGGGCTTGGCAGAGGGTAGCTCAATGAATCAATTCAAAGTTCACGATCTCATAGCTCTGTGAGTCTGTGGATGGGTCAACGCAGTGGCTCAAATGCTCAAGCTAAGTGAAATGGATTTTCAAATAAATGGTCCAAGTTGTAAGGAGCTCGTGAAGAAAGGGAAAAAGGATCCATGACGTCACCAAGGAGGAGCCCTGGAGGTGTCACAATCATGACGCGTTGAAGTAGATCAAGTTGAGTATTGAAAAATCAAAACACTACATAGAAGAGAGTTCAAATTTGGATTAGTGCTCACTCGACTGAGATAATATGGATCACCAAACAAAGAAATTAAATCCCAGGGTCAAACTCAGGATAGACTCAACATGTAGATGTCTTAGGATGAGTCATCCAACAAGTTAGCTTGTTCATCAAAGTTGGGAAGAATTATCGAGTATGGTGAGGCCGTAGCCGTAGTTGAAGAGTGAAGATTTAAAGCCAACCTTCCGAGTTCTTGATTTTGGAAATGAACCAAGTGCTTGTAGAATTAGAAGGAACTCAACCATTCAAGTTAAACACGAGCTCGACAGACTCCTGAAGAGACTAGCTCACCATTTGACGTTAATGTTGCGACATTGGGAGAAATCAGAGTGGGATCATGGAATCAAGCCAAGTGAGCTCGTGAGGGTTGCAAATAACTCATGCATGGAGTTCTTGGCGAGTTGAGACTGAGCGAGTTTGGCCAATGCAAGGTGAGTGGTGGTCACAGTGTTGGAGTGTAAGGTCGATGGAAGAGCTCGCTTGTGACAATGGAGAACATGGTTTATCTCGGTCTCGTTGATGAAAGGATCATACATGGTAACTCGAAGGGTGATCAAACCACATGATCAAGTCAAAATAAATAATGGCTTAGTTGAAACTCACAAGCGACAAGCAAGCTTGAGAATGATGGCGAGTTGGAAAGATAGGATGTGAAGCTCGGTAGGTAAGCCAACGAAGGGAAGAAGTCGACTTGCCAACCACCGAGTTAACACTGAGTTGAGAATAATGTGAGTCATCAGGAATCTACATTAAGTTCAAGGACACTGAAGTGATCATTTGTGGGAAGTTGCTGAAAAGAACTCGACAGTAAACCCACAAGTTGAACCATGCACGTAGAAAATCAACATGGAGTTCGTGGCAAATGTGAGACAAAGATGATTTTAGAGTTATGAAGTGAGTTAAACAGAAGGGAGAATTCCTTAGTGAGTTTGCATAACCTAGCAATCTATGTAAGGGTCATTTGGGCTTGTCGGTCGATGCTTGTAGGTAAGAGGAGCTCAGTTCGTAGTTGGAGCTCAGTCAATGGAGGAGCTCGATTCAAAGTGATCTTAGCTCGGTGTGGCGTAAAGGAACTCGACTCCAACTCGGTGAGTTGGCTCAGTGAGCCAACCACCGAGTTGGGCTCTTTTTTGGCCTTTTCCTCATGATTCCCCCCTTCAGCAAAAACCGGTCAACAGGGGGGCCCATCAAATATAGTAATTAAATTTAAATATTTTACTAAAAATATTTACTATTATTGTTTAAATATTTTATTAAAATATTCTTTTAATTAATTGAGAAGATTAGGTCAATTGGGCATTAATGACACATGGAAGCTTCTCGAAGTGGTTCAATCAATTGTGATAAATGAACCATCACGTACCTTCTATTTAAGAAGGGAATTTATGAATCCTCTCGTCTCTCTCAAATTCTTCTATAAATGTAAGTTGGAACCTCATTCCAAGGGGTTCCAACAGGTCAGACAGGTTGGACAGTTATATATCTTAGGCAAGTGAAATGTTTTCAAGAGTCCTCTCTCTTCTGCAAGTTGTCCTTGTATGTTGAGGGACCTTTCAAGCCTCCTTTTAAGACTATAATGGAAACCATGACCTCTTTTGAACATATGATACATTGTGCATATTATTAAAGTAATAAAAGTGTGTTTTTTGTGACTAATTTCAACCCTTTCATCCTTCTATACTTCTTTGTGCCTTTTCTCATACTTGCAAGTACACTATGCAAGTTCACGTTTCTATTGTAGGTTCTTGGAGGTATGTGCTTATCAAGTGGTGGAGTATTGCATGCAGTTGAGTTGTGGTGCTTGTTCACCCTTCTCAGGTTCATCCTTCTTCACTGAAAGACTGATAACTTGTTTGTCTGATCAAGTTTAACAAAGGGAACATGTGCTTCCTAGTCTATGGTATTTTGTACCCTCTCTAAGCTGCAGTAGGTGAGGTTGACTTGTGGTGCACACACCCTCTTGAAATTAACCCTTCCCGATTCTAGAAACACCCTTTATTTGGTGCATCACCATCCCTAGTATAGTTTCATTTCTTGCAAATATCTTTCCCTAAAACCCATGAAAATGTTAGCATAGGTCTAGATAACCATTTTATTTCACTAGGAGTATTACAAAACTTAGTTTAGGAAGAGGAAGATGACCTTCTCTAGAGGTACACCTCGAGCCCAAGTCCCACAGCTTGAGAGGTGATCCCATGTGTCCCAATCACATAAAACATCATGTTCACATTCTGGCCATTTGGAGCGTTCAGTGATTTGACGACAATACACCCTTCCTAACCTGACTAATCGATATCCTTGATCATCTTCCTATGATCAATATTTGATAAACGTTAAAATCAATCAACTTGATAGAAAGTATTCATTACGATACCTTCTACAGTTCCAAGGCAAAGTTATCAATCCAGAAATTCTAACCTAAGGAAGATGGAGTAATAACAAAACTCATAAAATTAATCAACCAGAAGTTAAGATAGTTCAGTATACCTTTTAACAATGGTAGTATTACCCGTAAGGGTCTAACAGTTCACAATAAGTTCCACAATATATCACAAGGTAACCACTAAATTCATGGATTCGAAAATGAACACAAGTTATAAGTCAAGCTTACCACATTTTTTAACAAAACATTATACTAAACCGTTTGCTCAACAGTATTAAAAGATGGAACAATCGTATTGATAAAAGAAAAGAAACTAAATTCATATAACCATGGTAGTGGTTAAACCCACAAGAGTTTAGAGAAGTAAGGATGAATGACTAAGTCTCAAATGAACAATCAAAAGTCCATTTCAAATGAGGACGACGGGTATATACTGTAACAGTGGGTTATAAAAAACATCTAGAAAGTTAAATAAATTGAGCCCGACCTGGGTTATCAATATCCAAATGGATCTTACCTAACTATTCCAATATTACCTATAGGAAAATCCCATACCCTCCTGGTGAACGAGCTCCAACTCCACCAAAACAAGCTTGATCTAGGAAAGCAAAAAATCGACTAACTCATGGTTGTCTCGGCTTCTGAGTTTGACTATTCAAACCAAAATATAAAAACAACCCAAAAAGATCAGATATCAATTATCATCAAACGAAACCAATATAACTCAATTGGGTGCTCAATTTCAAGCTTGACCCAAAAAACACAAGGTGGATATTTAAAAGAGTATGCACATTTAGTCTTACAGTCACCAAAAAAATCACAGAGAGAGTTTATTAACCCAAATAGTGAATCAGTTTACAAACCAAAATCATGCAAATCAGCCCTCCCAATGTTGGGTGATAACACTCCTCTCTGAAGGCACTATTCAAACTCGTGTCTTCATATAGCTGGGAAAGACTTCATATACTTGCAATTTTGTTTTGATAAAAAATCTGGTGAAGTTTGTAGCTCTGACCTAGCCATGCATCCTCGTCAAGATCCATCTCCACCCCTCTTGGATTTTAACACATATTCACATTGGTGGGTTTTATTACTCTGTGATTCAACCACATTGGTTTGCAATATATGGGATCACAAGATCTTGATATGCTTTGATCTCTCTTTTCTGACTCTCGAAAAACCATGTGCAACAAACTCTCCAACTCAGCCTCCATTCAAAATACTAATTGATTTTCTTAAAGATCTACTTGGTTTTTCATTCAATGAGTCCTCACAGACCGGCGGTAGTTCTGTGCAACAACTGAACTTTCCATTCTTATTCGGGTAAAAGGTATTATTATTTTTTAATTCAAAACTCCATGCCTTCCAAAGGATAAATGAATGTCATAAAAAAAAAGCTACGGTCCTCTTAAAATGTGTTAAGTGGATAATTATTTTTTGGGGAGGATTATAAATTGTATTCTCCTATTATGGAAATATAGGCGATAATTTTCTTGAAAGGGATATTTTTTTTGAAAGGGGGGAATATTTTCTCATAGAGGAAATTTTTCAATTTTTTTTTTATAAAGGGTCATTATTATTGTACTTGGATGCATTATCGATGGATATCAACATCCAAAGGTTTTTCATTAAGGAGGGAATTGTTTAGCAGGTGGATCTAAAACATCAACAAGAATTCCAATAACAAGGCCAACCAACGTCACTACTCCTGTTTGTTGTATTCTCTCCCCATGATAACACTAAGGGGGGAATGTAATGAATTAGTCGTAACATGGGTGTTTATTGTGTGTGGATTATAATAATAATAATGTAAGATAATATTAAGTTGTTGATAAATAACTTAATATTATCATTATATGTGAATAACACTCACGCAATTTTTAAGTGAGTGATTTTACGGATGGTTAATGGTTAGGACTAGAAGAGAATCTTGAGTGTTAGAACAACCATCCTATATTAGTGAGAGTGGTTTGCGGAGTAAGTTTAGATTTCCCTATATATGTGTGTAACCTTTGTAATAGTAACATATTGAATGAATTTTTACTGAGCTTATACTCATCTCCAAATATGGGGGTTTCCCAAAAAATCTAACTAATGAATAAAAAGGAAGCTACATGTGATTTTAACTAAAGAAATGAAGAATTATGTGCATAAGATCTTCCTCCAAATCCTTTACTAGAAAAATCCATAGGGATAAGTTGAGAAGGAATTATCAATGAAAGCTTATTATAGGGAATACTTGCTAATTCTAACTTATAAAAAAAAGCTATTGATTTGATAAAGAACTCTCAACTCTAAATGAAAAAGAAAGCTTTAAAGAATTGAATTACACCCCTAACCTGGAAATGTAGAACTGTGACAATATATACGAGTGGTTATGCTCTTCCTCTTTTCCAGTGATGAATCAAAATAGTCCAAGGAGCTATTCTGGTTGGTATGGATAAGAAGTTGTGTAGATGTTGGAGTAGAATGGTTGCAGGATAGTTGGTCTCAAATGCAGAAAGAGAAGTAATAAGGAAAAGCTCTGAGTTGCTTGTATGCTTCTTGGAAAGATTTTGGTAGAGTAACAATGAAATCAAATTCAATGGACTCCATCCAATCCTTCGGGAAAAAGCTTGGTTTTTTTAGAAAGTTGGTAGGGAAATGGTCTAACACACTTGGCAATAAAGAAGTTCCAAATCATCCACACAAGGGGCAATCAACTTACTAAGAATAGTAAGTAAATAAGAAGAAGTTCATATATATCTAACAAGATCAGAATATGGAGAATTGGATGAGAAATGTGAAAGAAAAACAATGGGGATGTTCAGAAATATTCCTACTCCTTCAACTTGAATTAACTAATTGAGAAAATAGAAATATACCAACCTCAGAAGATGCAGGGTTTAGCGATACTTGCAAATGTTGATTGATGATGCTCAATGTTGTGCTCCATGAAATATGTTTGCAAGTCCCTTTCTTGCGAAGAAACCTACGATCGAAGACACTACACAAGATATGATTAATAAGATGGATAAGCGAGCTACTCGAATAAGGCCAATTCTAGGAATCCAAAGGGCTTCCTTGAAGGATGTCAGCTCACTATTTAAACAATCAAGTGAATTTAAATGGATAAACAATACATGATAAATAGAAACATGATATAGATATGAAAAATGATAATATGATACAAATGCTGATAGAAAGATATATAAGAGATGGATAAAAGACAAATTAGAAATGGACTATGGCTCAAACTCAATCTTGAAAGGGATACCCTATTCACCCTCGTATGTATGCTCACTAGTAGTCTTCTAATACTTGATGAAATTTGTGAGTGAACTCATAAATGTTGTCCAATTTGTATAAAGGAGTGTTATGAATAGAACACAAAGTTAGATCATGCAAGATATCATACTAATCTCAGTAAAAAGGATGTCAAATGATTGGAAAAGAATGAATACTGGTAATTTCATGAGAAGGAACACCAATTTCCATCTTGATGAAAGATGATATAGGAAGATGGAGCAATTTGCAGGTTGAGTGATGGAGTGCTGATCCACAAGAGGTCCAATTTTTTTCCAAAATGCTCAATGGAAGTAAATAGTGATGCCTGATGTTGATTCTAATATTCAAGTGCTGAGTGATGATGTATAGGAAGCTATAAAACAGATTAAAAACAATAATTTTTGAATTGAAGTTGGTGATCCTGGGGAGAGGCTGGAAAACCAAATTAAAAAATCGCTAACGATTACCAGAATCGCCGGCAATTTCGGTTTGTTCGAGATTTGGAAGGAAAATGGTTGGAACCATTTGCTAAATCAAGGTCTTTGGTTTGGAATTTGAGTGGATATTTTTTTAGGTGGTTTGGGATGTGTTATAATTGTTTTGGAGGGTGACAAAATAGGTTGGATTTGCTTTGATTTTGCTTAAGTTGTTCTTCAGGAAGATTCCTAGGTGGTTGAATAGGATTTAACAATTGTAAAGAAAGATTATCATGAAATAAGTGTGATAATGATAGGATGTTGATGCAATCAATTGGATAAGTATTAGATATATTTAATTAATTAAAATAAAGGGAAATGAAGGATGTAAAGGGGTGTAGATTTTATAGAACTTAGGATAAGGATTAGACATATTTAATTAATTAAATAAGGATGAGAGGTGTATGACTTTAGGATATGAAGTATTGATGTATTTAAGTAATTGATTAAATAAATATGAGGGGTGTAGATTTTTGGTGTCTACATTTTCCCCTTTTTGTTCTAGTAGTTTAATGGAAAAGTGTTAGACAAAAACTATGATGAGTTGTTTGTATGGGTGATCCCCCCTCAAAATGGGGTGGTTGTAATGCAGTGCAAGGAACACCAGTTTAACGGTTGTGATTAGGTAGGTTTGTTGTGTTTCATTCAAAAAGTTACCCCAATCCAAGGGGTACCTAAACAGGATGTGCTACAAGGAATCAAATGATAGGGGAACCAAATGGTTTGTTACCTATAGACATACGATCTGTGAAGGTAGGATAAATAGACAGAGAAAGTCAAGTGATGGGGCCCAAAGGGCACACATCCCATATTCATATGAAGAATCCCAATGTTGATTTCTTTTATCGATATTTAATGTTTCAAGGACTAGGGTTCTTTGAAAGGAACACTTTTATGAAAAAAGTGATAATTTATAAAAAGGGCATGGATGTCAAAAATGGGACGAATCACTAGCGATTTCAGAGAAATTGCCAACGATTGGGGCAATCATCAGCGATTGCATCAAGGTAAAATTGGGGCTATAAATATCCAATTTCAATGTGTTGGGATCATTTTTACCGAGCGAAATATGAGTTTGCAGAGTTATTTTGAGTAAAAAACGTGATTTTGAGTGGAAAATTCAAGATTTGGACAAAATGGCTTCATCGAGTAGGCATTGGAAACCCACTATGGCAAAGTTAGGTCATTTTAACTTGATTTGTGTTTGTTTTTGTTGATTTTGGTAGTTTTTATATTTTTTTGTCATTTTGGGGGGTGTACAAATGCCCTAATTTGGAATCGTAGGAATTGTTGGTGATTCACGTAATTGACAACAATTGAAGTGAATTGCCAATGATTCACCTATGACATAGGTATTTTTTATTTTTGATAAAGTATGGGTTTTTAGGGAATATTTTTAATGTTTTAGATGTTATTGGTGATATTTGGGTAATGATGTTAATGTTGATGTTTTCATGTAAAGATGTTTTGATATGTTGTGGATGATATTTTTGATATTTTTGGAGATGATATTAATGTTTGTTTATATGTGTTTGTATTTCACAGGTAGATGCGTAGCTAACTATCTACGATTGTATTCCATTGATTTTGGATGAGGTGAGAGATGATATGACAGATGAAGGATGAGAGCATGTAGAGGCTATTGGTTTCGGTGGTATGAGGGATTACCGATGCATCCATAGGTACAAAATTTTATTATTAGCCTTACTAGAGCAATGGAATCCCTCCACCTATAATTTTAGCCACCCATTGAGGAGGTTACTATTACTTTGTAGGATGTTCATCGTATCATGCAATTACCTATCTGTGGAGGGAATTTATATTATTAATGAGGCTGAGATATTGGATGTGATGCAGAGGCTATATGGTGATGAGGCACAACATGTGAGATATGTTTTAGGGGTATTTAATTACTAGACATTGTATGATCTTGGGAGGGATGGTTGTACCTAGATGACCATGATGATGATGACCATATCATGTTTTTCTTTCCCAGATTTAGGGGGTGGTCAATTTCCCTAGATGGTGACTGGGGTTGTAGTAAAGATGATGGAGCATCGTATAGTTTTTCAGTGGGGGCTCACATTAATTGCACAGACATTTAGAGAGTGATGGGATTGGAAGGCCCATAAGTGTTATGGGATTGATGTCAGATTTTTATTATAGTGTTGGGCATATGAGCATATTGTTATTGCTCTTCTATTGGGCCTATTATGGAGTATTGATGAGAGTCATTTTGACTTTATGAGATGGTGGAAAGATAAGGGATGGGGGAAGAAGAAGAGGGAAGGTTTTTATAGATATTTTTTATTTGGATTATAGGCGGGTGATGCTATTTGGAGGCCTTATTTATATTTTCATGATTGGTCTTGAGTTGTGAGCATGAGTTGGTGGGAATGCAACAAGATATATGGGTCTAGGCCCGTAGGGAGGGATAGCATGACATCTTTCATTTTGATCAGGTGAGGAGACCATTTGGACCTATACATGGTGTTCCCAAGGAGGACATACAATATAAACTGGAGGAAAAAGATACAAAGACTCCAAGGGTAGTGTTAGTGAGGCACATGATTATTATTGATGAGAAAGGTCCTATGGGTCCTAATGATGATGGTGATATTGTTGAACTTGATGATGTGGGGGTCACTCCTAAGTATAGTGCATGGTGGACCTAAGCATTGAGGGATTTCGACAGGACCTGAGTAGTATAGTGGGTGAGATGGGTCCGTGCTCAAGTGGAAGGAGGAGCACATGCACCTGATGTGTTCTAGGTTTCTGATGATGAGGATGAGGAGGAGGAGGGTGACGATAATGTGGTAAAAAAATATTACAAAGGTGATGGCCAAAAAGGCTATTGTGGAGGGAGAAATGGATGTGACATGGAGGGAGATAGATGATCTTATGGGAGTCAGAGATACCCTGATTGTTGAGTGAGACATTTTAGTGATTGAGCAAGATGGAATCAGGATACAGTTAGCTCAGGATATTGTAGATAGGTATATATACCATCAGTAGCAGGATGCATTAAAGAAGGCCTTGAGGATTACAAGGTCTTCTATTTCTGGTGCAGAGTTAGTAGTGATGGACTAGGCTAGTGGACAGAGAGCACATGAGAGTGGGAAGAGAGCACATGCTAGTGAGAAGAGGGCAACATTTGTAACCTCTGGGATGATTTCTATGGCCCATTATCAAACATTACAGGTTAGATCTGTAGTATTACATTGATATGGTGATCTTGATTACCCGATGTTATATTATATGCTGATCATTTGGCCACGAAGGTGGAAGCCCTAGTGTGAGTGTAGAGGAGTGTGGGTCACCCACCTTGGAGATCAGAGAGAGGAGGTGGTAGTGAGGGAGGAGTTGGTGGTGATGCTGGAGCTGTTGGTGGTGTAGGTGCCAAGGAGGAGAGAGTAAAACAGTCTTTATCAGTGATTTCCTTAGAGATTTCCAGTTTACTAGATGATGTATTGTACTGATGATAGTTTTGATGTATGACTCATGAAAGCCCTGACTTATATGACATTGTGATATGTATTGATGATGATGTATGAATTTTTTATATGATTTGAATCATGATGTATTTTGTACATTATTTATATATATGATGGTGATGTGGTTTATGGCCTATATCTCTTTTATTTTAATTTTCATGTGTTGATGGTTTCAATGTATATGGTGATATATGTTTTAATTTAAATGTGTTAGTGTTTGAGTATGATGGATAAATTTTGTATATGTGTTTGGATAAATGTGATGATAAAAATTGGTTGAATGCTTAATTAATGACATGACTTAAATGTGATCTTGGAATGGATTTTTATCAAAATGTGACTAATAAAATAGGGTAAAAATGAAATGATTACCCCATTATTGATTTGAGACATACATGATGGGTTTTGAAAATGTGAAAGCACTTGCACTTGTAGCTTTAATTAAAGTTAAATGAGATTATCAATAAGTAGTTACACAAGATCTTTGTAAAAATTGGGATGAAATAAATGTACCTTCCTAGAACATGAAAGAGGTTTGTATGTGTGTAGATTAATATGGGAAAAGGGTTCTCCTTTTCAACAGGTTCATAGAGAAATGCCTCATCTTTACATATTGATTTTGAAGTAAACTGATCAATGCGAGAAGTTTTCTATAATGGGAAATTTGATCGATGCGGGAAGCTTTCCTGGATGCTTTTGATATTGATATTTTTGAAGGTTGATCAATGTGGGAAGCCTTTTTACATGGGTAGCCATCCTTTGAGGGTATGGTCTATATTTTTTATTTTTGACTTTTACAAGATAGTTGTCCTTTGAGGGATCAGTCTATGACTTTGATTGGTAGTTTTCCTTCAAGGGATCAGTCTACTTTTTACTTTTTTGATAATGATTTTATATTTTGAATAGTTTTTCTTTGAGGGATCATTCTATTATATATTTTTATTTTGGTAAAAAGCATCCAATGACTTTACATACATTTTTGAGCTAAGGGAAAGACCCTAATAGACCATTTTGAGGAGGTTAGAAGATGTGTATATGACCCACACACATGTGCCCCATGTCATGTTTTTAGTTCGTACAGGGTATTTGCGTGTAATGATTAAAGGGTTTTTATAGAGGAGGAACTTATCCATAGTGAAAGATGCAATGAACAGAGCCGTGGTGCTCATCTTTAAGGTATATTTAGGATAATGACAGATAACCACATGCTTTCAAATCATTACTGTGATAAGATGGATGGTTTTGTGGAGTGATAAGATCTTAGATGTAACTACTGTCATGAATATCAATCATTTAACAGTAGAAAGGCTGCAAGTGCAAGGCATTCAGAGGTTCCTTTTCAGGTTCACCATCAAGGGAAGTGAGATGATACGCTCCCGACCCATACTTGTGAGTGATAACGTATGGACCGATATAATTAGGGGTAAACTTTCCACATTTACTCTATTATAATTGACTGATATTTTTATTTTCTTTAAGCACAAGATCACTAATTTTAAAGTCACACTTCTTTGATATGTTTTTTATAAGCTCTTTTAATGTGTTCTTGATAGACTTGATGATGTTTGAGGGCCATTAGACATTTTTCATCTAATAATTCAAGTTGTGCTAAGTGGTCTTGGTGATATTCTTCATCTGAAATGAAGTATTTAAGGGACACATGAAGTGATGGGATTTGGACTTCAAGAGGTAGGAAAAATTCAAAGCCATAGACAAGTGAATAGGGTGCAACTCCAGTAGGAGTACGGATTGTAATTTGATAGGCCCAGAGGGAAAATGATATTTGGAGATGCCAATTCCTTCCTGTATTATATACTATTTTTATAAGGATTTTATTAAGCATTTTATTAGAGGCTTCAACCTGTCCATTTTATTGAGGATAATAGGGTGATGTAAAGCCGAGTTTAATGTTGAAGGTGTTACAAAGCTTCTTGAGTTATTTGTTCTTAAAATATTTTCCATTGTCTGTGACAAGTTTATGGGGAATGACGAAACGACATATGATGTATTGATATATGAAATTGGTGATAGGTCCTAATTTAGTTGAGGTTAAAGGGATAGCTTCAACCCATTTAGTGAAATAATCAGTAGCTATGATAATGGAGTGATGTTGTTGAGATGATTTAGGATTGATAGCACCAATGAGGTCTAACCCCCATTGAGAGAAAGGCCATAAGTCCTGAGCAGGTTGTAATGCTTGACTGGGGACATGGATGAGATCTGAATGAAGTTGGCATTTCACGCATTTCTTAACATATGCAAAACAATATTTAGTGATAGTAGGCCAGTAATACCCTAGTTGTATGAGACGTTTAGTGACAAAATTTCCACTGAAATGTCCTCCACAAATACCATCATGAACTTATTTGATTTATTTGTGTGATTTAAGGCACCTTAACATAATACCGTCAAAAATTATTTTAAAGGACACCACCTATGATGACAAAGTGAGTGACACGTTGAAGGAATGATCATTTAACATTGCATGATAAGTGAGATGGGATTTTAGATTCAGCAAGGTAGTCGTAATTTTGAGTATACCATGAATCAATTGGATTATCGTCAACAACGTTGATAGGAGGGAGTTCATTTTGATGTGAGGGGTAATCTAATCATTGAATGACCACAAATACTTTAATGTTGTCTTTTGACTCTTCAGTTTCTAATGGAATGAGGGATCCTAAAGAGGCCATTGTCTTTGCAAATCTGTTAGAGGATTGTGGGATGGTTTGGATGGTGTAATGATCAAATGAGCCAAGGAGAAAGTCAATGTTGGCTTTATATTTTTGCAAGATTTCATTTTTACATTGATATTCTCCTTTAACTTGACTGATGACAAGTTGTGAGTCTCCATAGATTTCTAAAATGTGAACACCTAGGAGAATAGTGGTCGTAAGGCCCATGATTAAAGCTTCATACTCTGCCATGTTATTGGTACATTCAAAGTTGAGTTTGAATGATAACAGAATGGGAATATCCCAAGGAGGTATGAGAACAACACCAACCCCTCCCCCTTGTTGGAACTTAGAACCATCAAAGAAGAGGGTCATTTTGATAGGGATAAATTCATATTCATCAACATTGTTGATGGATTCATCAGGAAAGTATTCATGAGGAAGTTGATTGTTGGGAAGGGGAGCATCAACGAGCTGGTCTGCAATAGCCTATCCCTTAATAGATTTTTTTGATATAAACTCAAGGTCAAATTCAGTCATAAGCATAAGCCATCGAGTGATATGGTCACTATGATATGGTTTAGAGTGCATGGTTTTGAGTGGATTGAAGCTAGTGACGACATAAGTTTTGTGATTGAGAAGATAATGATGCAATTTAGAAGTGGCAAAGTATAAAGAAAAACATAGTTTTTCAACTTTGGTGTAACGAGTTTCATATTCATGGAGTGTGCGACTGATATAGTATACGACTTGTTCATGACCTTGGCTATCATGGTGAGTGAGCATGGCTCCTAGAGCATGTTCTGAAGCAGATATGTATAGATAAAATGGCTCTCCCTCATGAGGTGGAGTAAGCACATGTGGTGATAAGAGGTATTGTTTAATTTTGTCAAAGGATCTTCTGAAAATCATAATCCAAGTGAAATTCTATTTCCTTGTGGTGGAGATGATGAAATGGATGCCAATGATAAGAAATTTGTGATATAAACCATCGAATGGATTACAATTTACCTTGAAGGCTACAAGTTGTTTAAGATTGGATGGAGGAGGCATTTTCAATAATGGATTTAACCTTTTTTGGGTCAACTTCAATACCTCAATATATATGATGAATCCTACATTTTTTCTAGTGAGAACACTAAAAACACACTTTGCAAGATTGAGACGAAGGCAATACTAAATGAGATGAGTAAAGATTGATTCAAGGACAACAAGGTGATATTTGTGTTGTTTGGATTTTCCTAAGAGATCATCAACATAGTCTTTGACTATTTTATGGATGAGGTCATGAAAAATGTAGGTCATGGCACGTTGGTAAGTAGCTCCTACATTTTTAAGACCAAATGGCATGACACGGTAGCAGAAGGTTCCCCAAGGAGTGATGAAAGATGTTTTATGTTGATCATTGGTGGTGATAAGAATTTGATTATAACCTAAAAAAAATCCATAAGGGAGAGAATTTCATGGCCTAGTTGTTAGGTCAAGGATTTGATCTATATTTGGAAGAGGGAAATCATATTTAGGACAAGCAAGATTGAGATTCCTAAATTCTATGTAGATGCATAACTTTCCTAAGGATTTGGTTACAAGAATGATATTAGAGACCCATTGTGGATAATCAATGGGTATGATGAAGTTAGCAAATAAAAGATGTTGTAACTCTTCTTTAATAAGGAGAGCTATACGGGGATGCATCCTATGAAGTTTTTTCTTAACAGGATTAGCATCTAGATATGTGACGATGTTGTGTACGATGATATTAGGATCGAGAACAGGCATATCATTGTATGACCAGGAAAAATATTGACTATATTTTGATAAGAAGGTAGTAAAATCTTCAAGTTCTTGTGGATTAAGTGATTGACCAACCTTAACTATGTGGGGATCATGAGGAGTTCCTAAGTTAATGTCGATAGTGGATTCATTAAGAAGGGTTGATGTGTACGGTGGAAAGGATTTCTAAAGGAAATGATCCTCAGCTCCCATATGGGAAAGGATGTCTTGATCATCATGACATTGAAGGATATTAATGGTGGGTGAATATTCTTCAATCATTTCTGGCAAGATGAGAGGAAGTTGTTTAGTGATGTGGTTGGATTGATAAGTTAAAGGACCTAAGGAAATAGTATTGACTAAAAAAAATTTAGGCGGGATGGATACAATGTCATCTATGTCCATAGGATCTTCAGGGGTTGTGGGTGATGATGGTTCTAGTTCAGTGATATGTATAGATGTAGTGGGTTTGGATGGGTCAGAGCTAGGTTTCTCATAACCTAGGCCATATTTCTCATAAGTTTTAAGGGAGCATTGGAAAATCAAGTCATGTATTCCTTGTTCATAATGGCCAAGGCCAAAACCTTTCCATTGCACAATGGTGAAGGTACATATAAATGAAATCTAGATTATCTATGGATTTGAAGTCTAATGTGAAATGCATGACATAGTCTGGATTGATAAAATGAGATGAAGGATGATCTAGTCCCTCATAGACAAGGTTTGTTTTTAAGTGTGTATGACCGTAAGAGATAACATCTCCTATATTAGGCTCATACATGGGTTGCTTATCAGGATGACCATAAGTCTTAGGTGAGGGGATGAAGTTGAGCATGAGAAGGTGATACTCCCCCAAGTGTAAGGCATTGTACAATGTCACTAAGGGAGGAATCATCAGGTAGTTTGGAGGAAGGGATGGACATGTGTTGGTAGATGCTTTGTCAGATGATTCTGATGTGGATTTAGGTATAAGGACATCGTTTGGGTGATATGTCATGTAACAGTTGGCAAAGGGATTTGGATATGTGGGGACTATGAACATTTGACCCTCATGTTTGTACTTGAGACATCGATGAAGTGTAGAGGGAACACATTGCATAGTGCATATCCAGGGGTGTCCTAACAACATGTTATATTGGAACTCTCCTTCTATGATATAGAAGAGTTCATGTAAGGTATTAATGTGAATTTAAGTGGTAGGATAACAATACCTAATGTGGGTGCGATAGTGTCATTGAAGGATCATAGTAAAACTGGAGTTTGACCAATGATGGAAGGAGATAGTTTAAGTTGATTGAAAGAAATGGATGATATAATGTTGATGGTTGTGCCCCCATCAATCATGACCCTTCTAATGATAACATCATTGATTTGAGAAGTGATATAAAGTGGTAAGTCATGCTCTTCAGGACTAAGCAAGGGAACCTAAAATGGCTCAAATGATATGGTTGTGGACGCCTTAAGGGCCCCCAAAATTTTTTTGAAAGATGAAGGGTCATCTTTTGGTACTGTTATTGATTGGAGGGCTTTGATCATGGCTTGCTTATGGGAAGGTGATGTCTGTACCATCTCGTAAAGTGACATTTTGATAGGATCTTGGTGTAACTGTTTAATAATAACCTTCTGTATTGAGGTGGATGATGAGGGTGGTGCGGTGAGTATTGAAACCTTGGCTTTGGGTGATGTTGTTTGATTATATGCTTTAGGAGCTATGGAGATAGATACTTTAGGATTATTAGATGAAGTAGATAACTCATAAGGTGGAGGTATGGCTATGAAATTTTTGGCTTTCTTAGGTTTGGATGGATCCATGTTGTAGTTCTGTGAGTGGGTGGTTATGTGCACATCGTCAACCTGATGGGGAGAGATTTTGGACATGGGATCATTAGATTTATATGAGGAGATGATGTTGTCTGTAGTTCAGAAGGAAGGAAAGATGGATTACTGAGATTTTGAGTGATTAGGTGAAAGGCCTTACAATCCTCTATGGAATGACCTTGTGTCCTATGATAATCGCAAGAGACATTGAAGTCATACCATGCAGGTTTCCATCCTCGTGGGTCTGATGGTTTGAGAGGTGGTAATTTTATAAGTGATTATTGAAGGAGGTCATCTAAAATAGTTGCATAATGCCCCCTAGGTGTAGATGTGGACAGTAGTGAAGTTTTATGTAATTTATCCTTGGGAGGAAGTAATAATTTGATTGTGGGTTATCGGGTTGTCTGTCGTTGAGGAGTCTTGGATGGTGTGACAGATGAAAGGTGAGGGCCTAGTGTGGAGGCTTGGTAAATGGGATTCAAACCTGAAATAATAGGGTGATTGCTAAGTATAAGGGATCGAGGGCCACACAAGTGGTACTGATCTAGGGGGACATAGTAAGGGATCTTAAAAACTTGAACAACACCCTGTTTATGAGGTCCCTTTGTGGTTTTGGATGAGCTAGGTGTGGTTGTTGAAGTAGGTGTTGATGAAGGAAGAGGATTTTGAATGATGTGGTTGATGAGATCTAAATGAGTTGTAGATTTTTTAGGTTTTGGATTGGTTGGTGTAGAGATAATTGGTTTTGTAGATGGGGGATGAATACGGTTCATGGTTTCCTTAGGTGGAGGTGTTTGTGTCATAAATGTTTCGAGAGGTATCATAGTTATATTTTACAAATTGAGGATAGGCATAGGTGTGGTTATGCTAGAAGATGTGATTGGTTGGAAGTGGATTCAATAATAACATGTGACAAGAATGGGATAATGGTTTTAGTATTATTCCTAACGGATGGGGACTTGGTGGATGTCGATATAGGTTCGGTAGATGTCGATGTTGGTTCAATAGGTGTTGATGTGGATTTAGAAATGGGTAATGTTTTAGTGATGGTATTGATAGTATGGTGAGCATGAAAAATTTTTATTTTTGGTTGATCGGTAGATGGGGGATGATTAGGAAAGGGTTGTTTGAATATGTCAAGATTTTGATTTGGGGGTGCATTTGGATTGTCTAAGTGGAGCTCACCTCTATCAATCAAATCTTGAAGGACATTACGGATTGTGAGACACTTTCAATGTCATGTCCCTTAACCCTATGGTATTTATAATAATCATTATCTTGATACCAAGAGGGTTTGGATATAGATGTATCGATAGGTTGGATGGGTGGGAGAGATATCATGTTTACAATGAGAAACTTGTCAAAAACTACACTATAAGTTTCTCATATGGGTGTATAATTACGTTGTTGATGGGAACACTCGGTAGTGGGATTTTCCTTAGGATCATATTTGACTACTATGACATTAGAAGATGATTTGGATTTATAAGGATTGAAATATGACTTAGATGGGAATTCAGTTCATGGTTTCTTAGGATGAAGTTTAACTCAATTGTCTTTTAGGGCTCATAGTTCCAACTTATGGGCCATAGTGAAAGCTTCATCAAATGTCTGAAAAGATTGTATTTTTAGTGTTGATGAAATGTGTTTAGCACATGAATGACATAAAAGTTCAATCAATTCAGTTTGTGGTAATGAGAAGGATAGTTTATTAGTTATACCCCTCCAGCGGGAAAAAAAGTTAGCAATGGACTCATCCTCGAAATTTTTAATGGTGTATAAGTCATTGATAGTGATTTTATGGGCTGAGTTTATGGAGAAGTGTTCTAGGAAAATTTGTGCGAATTGTGTGAATGAGAAAAGGGAGTACCAAGGGATGCTATTATACCAATCCAGGGCAGGACCAACAAGAGACATGGGGAATGTCCTCAATATGAGATCTTGGTCATGGGCTATTAGATAAAAATCATGATGGAAAGAACATATGTGTTGTTGGGGATATTCCTTGCTATAAAATTTGATAAAATTTGGAAGTTCCCAATGGGGTGGATATGCTTTATATGGCACTAAGGGGTGAATGGGCTCATTATAAATTTGGTCATAAGAGAGCACATTCTTGGGTCCTGATGAGGTGGCTTCAAGATTGGATATGTGGTTCATGAGGGATTGAAGAGGATCAGGTTGTGTTGGTTGCTGTGAGGATGGGCCATGTTGAAATGAGAACTAGCTAGGTTGTGGGTATGTCTGATACTGTTGAGGGATGTTCTGTTGGTAGGGAATATTTTTCTAAGGAATGTTAGTAGGGATATTTTGTTGATAAGGAATGTTTTGTTGAGGTGGAATGTTTTTTTGTATGGATATTGTTGAGAATGTTTTGCTGAGGAATTTTTTTGAATGTTTTGGAATGTTTTGTTGATAAGGAATGTTTTGTTGAGAATAATTATTGTTGAGAGGGAATGTTTGTAAATAGGTTGTTCAGACACTATAAGTAGTTGGGACATGGTTGTGAATAATATATGATAAGGGTGTGGGATAGATGTGGTGACGAGAGGTTGTGAATAAGGTGGTGGTTGTTGGAAGTATATTGCAGAGGAAACAAAAGACAATGCTTATTGCGGGATGTTCTGAATAGGGATAGATTGTGGTATGGAAAATAATGGATGCGATGGTTATGGTATATATTGTGAGATAAGGGATATAAAATATTAGAATGAAATAGGATGAGTGGTGGTGATGGAACTAGTATTGATTAAGGGAATAGATCCAAGAATAGGCATGGTAATGTCTTGAATGGGGATGCTAACTCGTTGAGAATGTGATGGATGAGATACAATGAATGAAGCAACAATAGAACTTTCTGGTGGTGTCTGGAAAGTCGAAGATGCTAGAGGGGTAGATGAGGAAGCACTAGTATTCTTTTGAGGAGGTGTTGAACCAGTAAAAGTCTTGGATGAAGATGTGGTTTGTTGAATAGATGTGTCTTGAGAGGAGATTATATGGAGACTAAAAACATGAATGAAAGACACAACAATGGATGTTTCGGGTTGACTGATAAGAGTGGAAGATTTGAAATTTGATGTTTCAAATTGATTAATAAGAATGGAATATTTGAAATTTGATGTTTCAAATTGAATTATGGGTTGATATGAATATATTTGTTGGATAACGAGTTGTTGGTTTGAATCAATAAGGCATGTAATACTAGATAAAGGATCAGGAATGTGTAGTTTGAATATAAATGGTTAGAGTTAGACACCCCTAACTACAAGATAAGCGTTAAGAGAAATGGGATTTGAATCTAACATCTCTTCAAAAATAGGGTCTCCTCTATCAAATAAAGGAGGTTCAGATTATTTTGATTAAGATCTAGGATAATAAGGTTGTTCGGTTTTTTCTTGCTTACGTTTATGGAAGATTTGACTACAAAATTAACGCACATAATCTAAGAGATGTTTTCGCATTTCTTCATTATATTGTTCCTCTATTTCATTCCAAGCTTGTTGATGTTCATATAGAGGAGTAAATGTGATTGATTGAGAAAATGGGTTATGATGTTGTAATGGTGTAGAGAATGGTGTAAATGGTGTAGAGAATGGATAACGGTGGTGGTGGATGATAGAGAATGGGATATGTTGTTGTAATGGTGTAGATAATGGTGTAGACATGTTTTTAGAAGTTTGATTAGGGCTTGTTGTCTAGTAAGTACCATAGTAAAAAACACATAATCACCTACAAATGAAAAATAACTAAGTGGGTTGATTACAAACAAAAGTTAAAGAAAACAAAACAATTTTTTTTAGATTATATTGATTTAATTAAGAAAAGTGAAATGTGAAAATAGCTGATGGGTCCTAGGAAATGGCAGTCTATGGCTAGTTTCAAGAATGTTTATGGTATTTTTCCTCGATATACCCGAAGGTATGTGAGGCCCAAATCTATGTTGTTACCAGATGGGGCTTGGTATTGGGGCCTACCCCCTCACTTCACAGTCCTGCAATGATAAGCGAGTCGAGGGCTTGGTCAATATACCAACAAATAATTGTTTATACTTAGCTAGAACACTGAGTCCATTTCCATATTGGGAGATGAAATCCCAATAGTTATCACCTCTAAAGAATTTTTTTAAATGCGTGTTTGATGTTTTGAGTGATTTGGTTGTGTTTGGGGGAAAGATAAAGTGAATGTGATCAATTAACTTTCCTAATTAAAACTATGTGAGAAAAAAGGATGCAATGGTTCATTTTAAGCCCAAAATGAAATGGTATTTTTGATGAGAAAAAACAATTAAATAATGAAATACTGAAAGAAAAAGAAGGATTTAGGACTCACCATGATAAACGCTTCCTTTTTTAAAAAAATTATGATTTTTTAGTTTTAAAAATAAACAATCCAGCAAACAAATCCTCCAGAAACAACAACCTGCAAAACCAAGTTAGCACAAACATTAGAAAACAACAAAAAATAGTGATTAAAAGGAAAACTACAAATTAATCAAAAGTATTTAGAGAAATCATCAACGATTGACTGAATTGTTGACGATTCACCTAATCGCTAGTGTTGATCAGTGAGAATTTGGCACTTAGAGAAGAAAATAAAGAAGATTCATGTGAGAGAGCAGAGCACATTCAAAGACGTGGAAGTATCGGAAAGGATCATGCACGAAGAATGTTCGGTTGATTATGCATTATATAATAAATTATTTAATTAATGTTATTAATTAAATAATGTTGTTATATGGTTATAATCCTTCATAATCATCTAATTGTATTTATGTCTGCATATGGGTGTGGTTATATTGTTTTAACAATATAATTGTAATTATTCATTTGTGCTTCCCGGATGTTATTGGAAGCTTATGTAATTTGGAATGTGGTTGCACCTGTGCAACTTAGTTTCTTGTTTGTATTCAACTGTACAATACCTATAAGTATTGCAGCTCCTTCCTGTGTAAATGGTTGATTCTGATTAATAAAATATTTAGGCTTCCGTCCTTGTTTACATTTAGTACCAGAGTGAATTGAAGCTCCTGGAAAGGTTGGAGAAGGTTGCAGAGGAAAGAGAATTCGTGGAGAAGAAATTTGCATCAACGGAGAGCCATTGCTGCCTCCTACAGCTTCCCATAACCCCCTGCAAACTCACAACCTCCAAGGAAATTATTTTTTTCCTTGGTGCCCTCTGCACCAAGTAATTTTATTTCCTAGAACTTACCAATTTAAAAAAAATCCCCATCAGGGGTTTTGTCTTTAAATTGTTTAATTACAGATAATTTATTTGTACTATCAAATTTGGAGGAGGAGTTTCTTCTGTGCATAGGCTCAAGAAAGTTGGCATATAGAACGGATCACGTCAAGTTCATTCTTGCAGTGGTAAGCTCTCAAACCAAGCCAAGTTTAACATTTCATTTTTGATCCCTACATTGAAAAACGCTACAGCCTACTTGTATTTGAGTTGCAAACAACTTGTATTTAATTTGGAGATCTAGCCGACCACCATGGTATAATATTGGGTGGCTTCATTGGTTTGAAATCTGCCAATATTGCTCCCCTGTGCATACGAGCTTGAAGTTCAACCTCCACGCAAAAATAGGATTCACTATCAATTGCACATGTAAATAGAGGCTTCACTATTTAAAAAAAATGTGGAGCAGTCCAGGCTCACTCCTCCATGCACGGGACCTGCAAAATAATGCAAAACCATGAGTAATTTCAAACAGTGAACCTGCACAAATAAAAAAAATGAAGGAGATTTTACATATGCGGCTTTACAAAATTCAAAGGAAAATAAAACAAAACAAAGGAGGATAAATCAATACAAACGCATTTCAAAAGGGAAATAGAAGTTCTCGATCTGTTTTTCATGCAAAATCCCTAAAATTACTTCCTTCATCTCATCCACGCATGCAGCTCCACGTGGTAAATCTGCTAGGTCACATTTTACAAAGGTAAGTCAAAATTTACCTTCTTTAAATACACTTTGCTTCTTTTCATTACCCAAGCTCTCATAAAGCCTAAGTGGTTACAAGGAAAGACTTAGAAGTGGGAGGTTTGGGGTTCAAACCCCGCCCCAAAATTACCTTTTTGAATTTGGTGGAATATTTGGTGAAACTGCTAAATTTAGTGGAAAATTCAAATTTAGTTATAACTAACTAAATTTAGTGGAGAAATCCCTAATTTAGGGTTAAAAACAAATCTGCCATTGAGCCTATTTTTTCATTCTAGATATTTTTTTTCTAAAGGAGGTCTATCCAGAAATTGCTTTTTCAGCTATATTTTTGTAATTTTTTGGGCGTAGTAGGTCATTTTGGGTTCCAGAGGACACTAGGGCCCGCAAAACAAAAAAAATTGTTTGCTATTCAATTTTTCCCTGATTTTTGAATGTAATTTGTATACTACATTATATTGTACTACTTTGTAGGTTGCCATAGTCAACTACAAACTTTGTAACTACTCAGAAACTGACATAATTGTAATAACAAACAGTGAAAGTTGGTTTTGTAACACTCACGAGATGCTAGATCTCATTCGTAGCGTTCGGTATATACGGTACCTCTGGGAAGGACTTACGGGTAAAGCCATCGTGACTACTACTACACTTAATGCCTAATATAGTTGCAATGACATCATTTGGGCATCATCCCTATACATCAACGGGGAGTAATAAGGTCACAATGCACACATTATGAGCCATCTCATCCATCTGTGAATAATTGCACGACATAAATTTGGACTGAGAAATTATCCGAGTATATAGCGAAGTTACGTGCGCGTATGAGGATATTTCTTTGAGCCGGTGTCAATAATCACACAGACCCCATTAGTACTGTCTTGGTACCATGTATTGAATTCTTTCACATACGTTAATGCCTCTTTCACGTACTGTCGGGTATATAGAAAGGGCGAGCTTCTTCCACGTACCTCTGGGTATATCAGAAGGGCGCGTATATAGAAAGGTTCAGTATATCAGACTGATGGTATATAGATTGGGAGACCTAATACCTGGAGTGATAAGAACCAAACCCTATTAGTGATCTCTACAAAATGGGCACCAATGCCCCCAAATTTTTTCTTCCGGATTCACAACTACTTAGAGGAAACAACTATGCTACATGGAAGATAAAAATCAAGACACAACTTGAGTTTGAAGAAATCTGGCCTACTGTGAATGCTACTCTGACCAGATCAACTATTGACACAACACAACAATGGCAGTTTGATAAAGTAGATCAGAAGGCTAAACTCATCATCTTGTTTGGAGTGTCCGATGATCTGCAACCCCACATTCAAGATGCCAAAACAGCCAAAGAAGCATGGGATAAATTGAGCATAGTATATGAGGCCAAGAATAAGAATGTTATACTAAATTTGTAGAGTTAGTTACACACATTAAAGTTTAAGCTGAATGAAAAAATAGAAGCCTTCCTAAGAAGAGTTACAGAATTAAGGGCTTCACTTCTAGCCCTGGAAGAACCGGTCATAGATGATGCTCTCATTCCCATTGTTCTGAGAGCACTCCCCTCTTCTTACCACATTTTGGTCACAACACTAAACATGTCAGATACGAGAGTTGGCTTTGAAAAACTGGTAAACCTACTGCAACAAGAGGAAGTAATGCACAATAAGGATGATGAAGAGGAGCAAGCACTGTCTTCACATCAAAAATGGAAAGAAAAAGGTAAAGGAAAACCTAATTCCTATCAAAAATCCCAAAATCAAAATCAGTATCAAGGGGATAGATAGCAGAAGAAGCAATGTCCAATCTGCAAAAGAGGGCATAACCTATAAGATTGTTGGTATAATAATTACAAGAAAGGTTCATCAAGCAACTCTGGACCTTCACAACAATCTAATAAGGGACATTCTAACTACAATCAAGGGAAAAAAAGGGGAACTGGAAAAGAAGACCCCACCAGTAAGGTAATATTGTTGAACAACAAGAACAGTTAGAAAATGAAGACTTCTTGTTCACTACACGATCAAGTGAACCATCCACGTTATCTAGTGTTGTTTGGTATGTTGATTCAGGAGCCACTCAACACATGACCAGCCATAGAGACTGGTTTATTTCAATGAGGGACACGCCATCAAAAAATCATGTTTCATTGGGAGATGATTCTTCATATATAGTTCAGGGGACTGGGAACATTTCTCTACCCCTTGGTTCACACAAATGCAAACTATCAGATGTCCTATATGTCCCTAGGTTGACAAAGAATCTGCTTTTAGTCATTCAACTCCTAGATCACAACCTAAAAATTGACTTTGATAGTCAATTCGACAAGAAAATGTGTTTGATTTGAGACAAATCAAGAGGCTCAAAAATAATTACAAAAGCCTCCAATGTGGGACGCATGTTCTAACTTGTGGCTAAGAAATCCACCTCAACACAGTTATGGCATTAGAGATTTGGTCATGTAAGTTTCAAATATCTTGAAACACTTCGCATGTGTAATATGGTACATGGGATACCATCTCTTCAGAAGGATACAGACAAGTGTCCTCACTAACTAGCAAGTAGACAACACAGAGCTTCATTCCAGAGGAGCACATTTCGAGCTCATGGTAAACTTGATCTGGTTCATACCGATCTTTTCAGTCTAATGCAGCCAAGTCATTCTGGGTTCCATTAATTCATGCTTTGTGTTGACGACTATTCGAGCAAAATGTGGATTTTCTTTCTTCACAAGAAAAGTGAAGCATTTGAAACCTTCAAAAAAGTTCAAAGTATTAGTTGAGAAAGAAACTGGTCATCACATCAGAACTCTCCACTCAGATTGAGGGGGGGAATTCACCAGTGATGAGTTTAGAGACTACCTACAAACTCACAGGATTTGTCGACAAATGCCTCCTCCACACACACCGTAGAAAAATGGTGTTGTTGAGAGAAGAAATTATACTATCATGGAAATGGTGTGATGCATGATCAATGATTTCGGACTTACAAAGAAAAAAATGTATTTTTTGAACAAAGCGCCCATAACTACTCTTGATGGAATAACACCACAAGAAGCATGGTCAAAACGGAAACCATATATTGCACACCTTAGATTATTTGGGTGCAAAGCAAGCGTGCACATACCCAAACAGAATAGAAATAAATTGGACATGAAGTCACAGAAACTCGTCTTCATTAGGTACAGTGAAGAGACTCTTGGGTATAGATTGATGGATCCTAAGACCATAAAATTCTACACCAGCAAATATGTTGAGTTTTTCGAGAAGAAGGAAGTAGAGAATCCTCCTTTGAACTCAAAAGATGTAGATTTTTCACCTGTTGTAAAAATTGAAGCTGATGTTCCCTCAGAAGATGAAAGTGATTATGGGGATGATGGTGTTGATTAGATAGAACCACGACCCATGGGAACAGTTCAGCGTATGCCTAAATGGTGTACAAGTACATTACAAGATGCAAGAATGGATGCTCCACCAGATACATCCACCCCTGGACCACAGACTCATAGTAAAGCAAGAGAAGAAGTTAACTTTGCTTTGATGAGTAGAGTTATTGAATTAGATGAGCCCTCTACAGTCCAGGAAGCCCTATAGTCAAAATTTTGGAAAGATGCCATGGATTCTGAATATCAATCAGTGATGAAGAATAACACTTGGCAGCTTGTCAATCTTCCACCAGGGAAGAAACCCATTGGATGCAGATGGATATTTAAAACAAAGTACAAAGTAGATGGGACAGTGGACAAGTATAAAGCAAGACTTGTAGTAAAGGGGTATGCACAAAAAGAAGGCATTGACTATGAGGAGACATTTGTTGCCATAGCTAAGATCAAAATGATTAGGATGATCTTTGCTCTAGCTGCACAGTTTGGATGGAAAGTCCACCAAATGGACATAAAAAGTGCCTTCCTAAATGGAGATTTATAAGAAGTCTACATGACTCAACCTGAGGGATATGTAGTACCTGGTCAAGAAGCAAAGGTATACAGACTTAGGAAATATTTGTATGGCCTCAAACAAGCACCCCAGGCATGGTACATCAAGATTGATGAGCATCTCATACAACATGGATTTGTTAGAAATCCATAAGATCCCAATATTTACCTCAAAAAGCAAGGGGGGGAGATTGTTATTGTCGTTGTCTATGTTGATGATCTAGTCATCACTAGCAGTTCAATGAGGATGATCGATGCAATGAAGGAAGATCTTAATTGATTGTTCGACATGACTAATCTCAGGCTGCTGCATTACTATCTTGGATTAGAACTGTGGCAGAAATAGAATCATATTTTTGTTTCTCAGATGAAATATACCAATACTACGCTCGAGAAGTTTAGGATGATGGATTACACACAAATTTACTACACCCATGGAGAACAGATTGCAGTTATCTCGTTCAGATCCATCTCCTGAGGTAAGTGCCACTCTTTATCGGTAGCTGATCGGGAGTCTCATTTACATAACCTACACTAGACCAAATATCAGCTTTGCAATGAGTTATCTATCCAAGTTCATGTAGGAATCCAAAGTTTGTCATTGGAAATCAGCAAGGCACATTTTGAGATATCTTAAAGGATCAGTGGATCTTGGTCTAGAATACAAGAAGAATGACAACTTCTTCTTAACTGGATATTCAGATTCAGATCATGCAAGTAACATTGATGATAGAAAATCCACTTCTAGATTTGTATTCTTTATGGGATCCGGACCAATATCATGGGGAAGCAAGAAACAACACTTCATTTCTCGCTCTTCCATAGAATTCGAGTATCGTTCTGTAGGAGAAGCTATCTGTGAAGCGATTTGGGTACGTCGCATACTGGAAGGACTTGGAATACCACATGACAAACTGACCACCATGTATGTTGACAATGAAGGTGTTTTCAAACTTGTTCGCAATCTAGTGTTTCATGAGAGAACAAAGCACATTGAGGTACATGTTTAGTTCATATGTGAGCATGTGTTAAATTACAACATCCAGCTTCAATTTTGTCTAACCACTGAACAACGAGAAGATATCTTCACGAAGTCAGTTTCACGTGACAAGTTCAAGTTGTTCAGAGAGTTCCTCTCCTCATCCCTTTAGAAAATGCACAATTAGGGGGGGGGGGATGTTAGGTTAATTATGCATTATATAATAAATTATTTAATTAATGTTATTAATTAAATAATGTTGTTATATGGTTATATTCCTTCATAACCATCTAATTGTATTTATGTCTGCATACGGGTGTGTTTATATTGTTTTAACAATATAATTGTAATTATTCATTTGTGCTTCCCGGATGTTATTAGAACCTTATGTAATTTTGAATGTGGTTGCACCTGTACAACTTAGTTTCTTGTTTGTATTCAGTTGTACAATACCTATAAGTGTTGCAGCTCCTTCCTGTGTAAATTGTTGATTCTAATTAATAAAATCTTCAGGCTTCCGTCCCTATTTACAAAGAAGAGAGACAAATTCGGGACTTAGCTATTTTCACAATGAAGATCTATTTTTTGAGATAGCATGTGGAGCACACAAACTGATTGGAGACTTGTGTGGCATGCATTGGCTATTTTTGAAGGATCGAATACAAATCACTTTGCATGGATTCAGGAAGAGAATATATCTAATACTGGTAGTTAACTAAAAGCAGTCTATTGTTAGCGCACTTACATGTGTGGCTATTTTTGTAATGGTACGTGGCTAATAATAACATGCGACCTATTTTGGGATTAGATAAGTGGTGAAGGGAAAGTCCCCACCCTTATAAATATGTAGTGAAATATGTAGCATAGGATATAGATGAGAACTATGTTATAGTGAGAATATACTGCCAAATCTTATGCGCGCATGAGCGTATACTACTATTATTGTAAGGAAGCTTTTGTGTATTACTGTATTTAATATAATGGAGATTATGGACTGAATTAAGGTTTTATCATGGTTATATTTTAGTATTGCATACTTGATTTCATCATGGTTATCCTTTAAGTCTGTTATTATCTAGATCTAGATCTAAACATGCATTATAGAATAATATATTAGTCATAGATGTGAATGCTTTAAGTATTCATCATGCTAACATCCTGTAATAGTAAACCTAAAGAGGGGCCTGGTACCTGTGCGTGCTTCGGGTGAGCACTCAGTCTAGGCTAAGTGATGTGCTAGCTCGCTTGGGCTTGTATTGGTGAATTCTAGGCTGCATCATTGGTTCCGTTGCCGGGACCTCTTTTTCAGTTGTTTTCAGGATGGTTCGTAATGAAGACATATCGGTTGACCTTAGCAAGTGTTGAGGCATCGATACACAATCTGGAAGAAGAATACGCACGGTGGTTCAACACTGGATTTGAGTTTACTGCACGCGTGTGGGTGGAACAGAATATGTATGAGAGCTTTTTCACTATCTTTCCAGTAGAATTGTATGAGTGGTTGATTTCTTATGCATCTAAGTGAAATTGGAGGTATCGTACACTTTTCTAGATGTAGGAAGAGTTTTAGGCCCTTTATGATGCTGATCTGATTTGGAATCACATTGTGATACGTGGTTCTATGGTGTTTTGAACAGTTATATCTTGAAGTATTCAATTTTCACTTATTTGTACCTAGAGGTAGCTGAATTCTAGTTTTTAACATATCTAAAAGGAAATTACCTGTAAGGCATTCCACTAGAAATCAAGATCCTAATGGTAACTTTGAATTTGGAGAGTATACCGATGGCTAACTAAACACCACCATGCGTGGGTACAGGAGCATGGTTAGTGAAATATGGCAGACCTAATGGTAGAAAGGAAGAGAGAGAGGAAAGGTGGCTTAAGTATAATGAGGGGTGTGAGAGGGAGTTAGAGAAGTAGTGGGAGGTTATAGAGAAAATGGCGTTGTGGAGAAAGATAGTTTGGGAAGGAGTGGAATTTCACACAGAAGACATGGAACCTGAGCATCCGGAACTCCCCCATTTGGGAAAACATGACAGATATCTCTCCTTGGCCTAACACAGAAGCACACTACCAGAGACGACCTGGGCTTCCAATGCAATTTGAATCCACCTGACAACCTTGCACTTGCACTTGGTTTTCCAACATCTAGTAAAATAAACAACCAACAAGCTAATTCAAGAAGTGGAAGAGTAGGAGCGAGTCTTATAAGAGGCATGGTGATGGCAGCACAAATGGATTCATTGTTATATGGTAGTGCCTTTTTGGGTATATCATCAGCACATAATTCAGGTGCGCATATTTTTGGAATATCTTTTGGGAGTGATAACGCTTCGAAGACTGTCATAGTATAGTTCAGTTCTACTATTGGGACATATGGAAGTACATCTTATGGTCCGACCCCAGCTACAAGTTCAAGATCAAGAGGCATAGGTAGCTCTAGATCCTGTGGATCTGGTGGTTCTGGAGGAAAAGGAAACACAAGAGGTTCTAGATCAGGTGGGCAAGGTCCACACCAGCCCCAAAATATTTATATGGAGATGTCTCTTTGTCTTCCAGAGTATAGGGTCATAGAAGATGCTACTGAACATGTACATATATGTGAAATACTATGGCACACAAAAGGAATCACGGCTTCTGAGCGTAGGGCAAGCCAATTTACTACTACGTTACAAGGGCGCACACACAACTGGTACAAATTTTTTGACCCTGATCAGACTTGTGTAGACTATACAACTTTAAAAGATTCATTCCTTTTAGAGTTTCACATCCTTGCGTTTGAGCAGAAGAGTATAAGTGCACTCAAGTATATTAATCAAGGCACTACTGAAAGTGTCAAAGAGTATGATGCCCATTTTAAAACATTGTTATCTAAGCTATCTTATGACATACACACAAGCCAACATGCATAATGGTTCGTTGGGGGTCTGATTACCCCTTTTAGGAGGGAATTATCACATAATACATACATTGATCCACGCGAAGCACTTGAAGCAGTCTTACACGCTGAGGCAGTTGGAAGCATAGACACTAGGTGAGCCCATTTTTAGAAGCACAAATTACAGCTATGGAAAAATAGTTGGAGAAAATATCAACAAATTCAACACATGAGATGCACAAAGGGATTTGGTGCATAGATTGTGAAATAGAAGGTCACACAAAGGATAGTTTTCCTTGCAGATCAGTGAGCTCGTTGTTGTCGGATTGTGAGATATGCCATTTAAACCATGATGCTAGCCGCTACCCATTACTATAATGCACGATAAGGAAGAATGTTTCAAGCTAGTACAAAATATGCAGGTCCATGAATCATGACATGGAAGACTGTTATCTGATTGATCAGTTCCATGATGCTATAGATATTGGTGTATGACAGATAGGAGTCTCAGATAACTCTAAAGGAAAGAACGAACATCAGGATCAAGATCAAAATCATGCGTGCTATGATTAGAATGAAGGGAATTTTTAAGTTTGTCATGGAAAGGGTTGAGGATACCATAGTGGATTTGGAGGATGAGGTCATGGTGGTGGAAGAAGTGAGTCCCCTTGCACTGAACATGTTATACATGTGCGATCTCCTAACCACTACATGCATGAATTTCCTCAGAATATTATACGTTCTTTTTGTGGAAAGAACCATAGCTATGAGGAGTTCCTGAGACTCGTATGATCATCTTATTAAGAAGCATAAAAAAGAAAAAAAAAGGCACAAGTATGGTTATGTTACAACGCACTATGGAAAATCAGTGGATGCCTAAGTTGGAAGCAAATTCTGACGGCATTGCAAGTAAAGATCAGGACCTGTGCTAAAGGCAGCATGTGCACCAGAGAAGCATTGAAGCAGAAGCCTACCATCACTAAGGAGGATTTTTTACATGGATGGTACCTAGATCATGACCATCATAAGGATTTTTACCAGGAAACCATGGAAGTTCTCAGGAATCTTCAAGCTGAGATGCAGTTACTTAAAAGAGAAATCATTGAAAGATGGAGCAAAAGAAAGCATCAGAGATGATCCAAGCTGATATAGATGACTTGAGAGAAGCGTGTAAAATTGTTGTGCCAGGAGAATATCATTCCACTATTGGGGAGTTGGTTAAAAGGAAACACTTTGCCGTGTACAAGTGCTGAGACTGGATGATAGAACCTACATGTAAATCTTCCCCCTTATAGCCAATATTATGACAAGGAAATCAATATAAATGTTGTTGTTGGAATGAGGTGTCTATTGAGTAATTTATTGATTAATACATGTGTAGATAAGTCAATGTTCTTACCTTAGACACATGGGTAAAAATGAGGAGACCTCCATTACAACAATCCTCTAATTTATTTTTCATGGCTAACTGGACTAAGGCCACTCCCATCAAAGTTTTAAAAGATGCATCCATTACCATACAAAATGCCAAGTTCACTGAATACTTTAAGGTTATAGCACTGACAGATTCAGATAGCTTCCCAACTCTATTGGGGCATCCTTGGTGCTAAGTAAATAATGCTGATCTTCAGTTCAACCAGGGTTATATCAGCTTTGAAAACAAGGAGGAAAGAGTTATTATCCCGTTAACAGATGGAAAATTTGTGCCCTATGTTGAGCCCTTGAGTGAAGAAGACCTAAATAGAATTTATTTACATGCCATCCAGGATCCATAAGTGCTCAAGCCATGTAAATAAGGAATCCTTTAGTGGGAGGATGCACAATATATTAGTGATACTACAAGTGTTGCTTATGATAATTGGGCTCATAACACCTATGAGTTGGTAGGGCATGAAGTAAAAAGCATATTTCCTACACGCAACAAACCGTGTTATGTCAAGAGGATAGGTAACAACTCAGTAACTAGTTACAATGGAGAAGGAGATCCTATGGTATTCATGTGTGCCATGGAGGAATATGGATAGACCCATCTGGAAAGAAGAAATATGCTAGCATATACACTACGCGGGATAGTAGCACACTGATGGGTGGCCCACAAGGATAATATTATAGGATGGAATGAAATTAGGATTTCTCTTGCTACTAGGTTCTTCAGGAGCAATGCACCTACTCAAATCTGTACTTATCATGGTAATCAACCTGTTCAACACCACATTCAGAAGTGTGAGAGACTCTAGATAGAAGGGCAGGAAGATTTACCACCTTCACTATGGGTGCACAAGTTTTATTCCACTTTACAAGGATGCGCGCATGCTTGGTATGTATATGCAAAACTCCATAGAGAGACTAGAAATTGGAAGGATTTAATTACAGGAATGGCCCAGATGTTTGACTTCTTCTCTACAAAGCCTCCAGTGGAAGAAGCATTAAAATTCATAAAGTGCTTAACTATGGGAGATAGTGCCAAGGCTAAAGAACTCCTTCAGGAGTTATTGGATGAAGGAAACTCAGGAGCATGTATTTTTGAAGAAACATAGGCCGATGTCACCCTACTTCAATGCGCTTTCCTTGAGAAATAAATAGGAAATATGTTCTACTTAGTGGATGAAAAAGAAGTAGAAAATATGGATGTAAACCATTCAACAGGTAGGCATGAGGTGTTGGATAGTGTAGATAAGACCATGCATGCCTATCATGAACCTATGAAGACAAAGAAGGTGAATATTGGATCAGATGCTAAGCCTAAGGAAGCCATAATTGGAGACTATTGGTCAGACTCTGAAGTGGCAAAAATCATAGAGTTACTATGGGATTATCAGGACTTATTCCCTAGGGGGTACCATGAACTTAAAGGCGTGCATGAATCATTAGGGGAGATGAATATAAAGCTTAAAGAGGGTGTGTGCCCAGTTAGAAAGAGACCCTATAGGATGAACCCCAACTTGTGTGAAAAGGTCAAAGAAGAGATTGAAAAAATGTTGAAGTCTGGGATTATCAAGCCCCTTGACAAGTCAAAATGGGTTAGTCCAATGGTGATCAGTATCAAGAAGGATGGATGGATTAGGATCTGCGTGGACTATAGGGAGCTGAATGCTACATGTCTGACCGATCTGTTTCCCATGCCATTCACTAAGGAAATACTAGAAGGTGTTGCAGGGCGCGAAATCTTTTCGTTTATAAATGGGTTATCTGGGTATCATCAGGTTAGGATTTCCCAGGAGGATTAGGAAAAGACTATATTTACTACTGAATGGGGTAACTTCATCTATACTGTAATTCCTTTTGGTCTAAAAAATGCACCTATTGTATTTTCGCGCATAGTTGTTCAAGCATTCAAGGAACTTATTCACAACTTCTTACTGGTTTATTTAGATGATTAGATGGTGTATGGATTAGTTAAGGATCATTGTGACAATCTGCGCTTAATGTTTAAAAGATGTAGACAGTTTGAGTATCTCTTTGAACAATAAGAAGTGCATATTTGCTTCACCATTTGGAATATTGTTAGGACACATAATCTACAAGGAAGGTTTCTTGGTTGATCCAGCCAAGGTTGTAGTCATTATAGGCCTAAGAGAGCCTACTAGTTAGAGTGAAGTGCACAGATTTTTGGGTCATACAGGATATTACAAAAATTTTATCAAAGGATATGCCAAAGTTTTCACACCGTTAGAGGACTTACTGAAAGGGAAAGGTACATTCTACTGGGGAGAATTGCAGCAGCGTGCATTCGAGACATTAAATTAGAAACTTACTACCACACCTATTCTATGTTTTCCTTCATGGGACCAACCATTTCATGTACATGTTGATGCCTTTGGCATGACCATTGGTGCGGTGTTGGATCAACCTAAAGAAGGTATTATAGATCATCTTATCTATTTTTCAAAGAGAAAGCTGACTCCTGCAGAACAGAATTACACAACTACAGAGTGTGAAGATTTTTCAATGATCTATGTGCTACATAAATTCCGACAGTACCTACTAGCTACACCATTCATATTTTATACAAATCACATGACATTGAAGTATTTAGTAAATAAGCCCATTCTACAAGGGCGCATATGCAAATGGATTCTCTTATTTCAAGAATTTCATTTCATGGTTGTGGTAAAACCGAGGAAAAGTAATTATGGACCAGACCATCTATCCAGAATACAGTGAGGAGAAGAAGCACAAGAAATTGAAGATACCATGTCAGATGCACATTTATACAGGTTACAATGAGTGCCATCAGAACTCAAGGACATTGTTGTCTTTCTACGAACATGTATGGCACCAGAAGGAATGGAATCCTTTGAGAAGAAACATCTTTATATACACATTGCCCCATACATGTTAATTAGCGGTGACCTGTACAAACTAGGTTGAGATGAAGTATTGCATCGTTGTGTATTGGAACACAAGTACACGGATATTATGGAAGAATCTCATGGTGGTATTGTAGGTGGCCACTATGCAGGCGATGCCACTACGTGTAAGATTCTACTCATTGGATTATGGCGGGAGACCTTATATAAAGATTATAAGGAATTTTGTAAGGCATGTGATCATTGCCAATGTCTTGGAAAACCATGTCAATGGGATGAAATGCCCCTAAAACCTATTACTAGTGCAAAACCATTTGAGAAATGGGCTATAGATTTTGTGGGACCTATTTCACCCACTACACAAAAAACTAGATCGCACTACATCATAACTTGCACAAACTATTTGACAAGGTGGGCAGAAGCAGCACCTACAAAGGATTGTACAATGGCTATAGCAACCAGGTTTATATGGGAAAATATTATTACAAGGTATGGATGTCCTTTAATTTTGACCAGTGATAGGGGCACGCATTTTCTTAATGAGACAATCAGAATTTTATTGGATGAATTCATGATTGCACACCATAAGACTACACCCTATCATCCTCAGGACAAATGGAACTACTGAGGCTTTCAACAAAATTTTGAGCCAGACATTGACAAAAAATGTGATGTTGGAAGAAAGGATTGGGATGATAAAGTATCTACAGTACTTTGGGCATATCAGACAACATATAAAAGGTTGAACAAAGCCACACCATTTCAGTTAGTGTTTGACACAGAATCAATTCTTCCTATGGAATTTATGTTACCTTCTTTGCGTATTGTGTGCGCTAGAGGTCTAGCTGATGAGAAAGCATTAGAATAACGGATTTAAAATTTAATTAAGCTGGATGAGCAATAAGCCATAGCACGTTGGATTCAAAAACAAGAGAAGGTTAAGAAAAAAGCATGGCATGACAGGAACATCAAGGATAAAAATCTTGAGATATGATAGATGGTGCTTCTTTATGATTCTAAATTTTTGCACCATCCAGGAAAACTCAAGGTACATTGGTTGGGGTTTTATGTTATCACTCACATACTTGAATCGGGATCTTGTCAATTAGAGTCCCTTGATGGAATACAACTACCCAGTTACTTTAACAGGAGTAGGATGAAGCCCTACTATAAATAAGTCTTCTTGGTGTTTGTAATAAGGCAGTGTTGTCATTTAGATTAGGTTTTCAATTCTGCATTTCCTTAATGTGTTTCCTTCTTTTTTGCTATGCTTTGTCAATTTAATTGGTGTGTTTGTGTAATAAGCGCATTTACGCGCCAAAAGCTAATTACTATTTGAAGAATTTTTATGTGCAGAGGACTGCACATACCCTTAGTGTGGGGTAGGTTATTGAGAGCCAGGTATAAGACTGTTGAAAATAAGTACAAATGAAAGGAACAAACTAGTACATGTGCTATAAAAAGATATTTCTTCTAAACATGACGACCATAGATAGAGATGAATGAAGAAATAAGTATAATGTGAGGTAAGTAGAGTCCTTGAAAACTACCAGTGGAAGGCGCATTGACGAGGTACTTAGGTGCATGGAAGCGTGTTGAAGATAAATCTACAAGCAAAAGGTAGGAGGGCACGCTAGAAGGTTATAGCTTGGGCGTGAAGATGTACCACGTGGAAATAACAAAAAAATGGTCGATTAATGACAGGATTGTTGGTAGGTGGAGGAGCAATAAATGCACTAACTTTTTGAAATTTTATATAAGGATGGGATGTGACTTCATTTTTACCATTGCAATTGAGAGAATTTGAAAAGGGTTAAGTATAAATGATTCAAAAAATCTGTTGAGGTGTGAAGAGTGTGGAACCAGATGTGGAGAGAAGGTTTGTGTGAAGAAAAATCTTGTGTTCCCATAGGTGAAGGGTTTAAGTGAAGTAGACATGTTACAAACAAGCTAGGGCATGCGATTTCCACTAGGGCATGAAGATTTGAACTAGGGTTTTGACTTGCTCGATTACAGAGGGAAGAAAATAGATTTTTTTTTTCAAATGGCACCAAAGAAAGCATCCACAACAGGAGAAAAGGGGAAGAAGAAGGTTGAAGTGGAAGAAGAAATTTCTCCCGAGAGTAATTTATTAGAAATGTCGTATCTAGAGGGCATGATTGTGGGACAAGATTGGGATTCCCATGCCAGTTAATGTAAAATCAACTATTACAACCATCAAACAATAGATAATAAGGAGCTCGATGTGTTGCTGAGCACAAAAATGAACAAGCACACAACAGAAGATATGTCAGTATACGATGACGCGGATGAGAAGTTTCTGAAGCAGAATGGAGTCTACCAGTTGTATGAGCTGCCATACTTTGGAAAGTATGAACCATTGTATCAGTGGTTGATGAGCAGAGTCCATGAGGACTTCTTTTACTTCGCCAGACGGAGGGTAAGAATCACAACTGCTTTGATTTCAATAGTGATAAGAATAAGGGCCTCATGAGTGGATTTGGATAGTGATTTAATTGAGTGCAATCCTGGAGACAAGGAAGGAACTGGGGTATATCAAGGGTCCATGTGGCATGGACATTGAAAAATTTAATAAGTACCCAATAGTGCAGGCAGCTGCACATTTTGTAACAAATCTGAATGACCAAGGAAGATGGTCGCAGGTAAACACAATGTGGTTGTACGTCGCAAAGAAGATGTCTAAAGGAGTGGTCTACAATATTGTAGATCACATAGACAAGACAATCACTGAAGAAGCACAGACGGGTGACCAAATAAGTTTTGGCACTGTGTTATTATCTTTAGTGTTTATGGAGATTAGGGCACCTAATAGGCCAAAGGAGAAGATTTGGGAGTACCCCACGGAACAAAAGTCACCTGCAAAAAGATTTGGAAAATACTTATGTGATAGATCAATGAGAATACCATTCAAGCAGAGGGCAGAGATGTGGTATCATAGACTTCATACGATGTTTGAAGAAGAGTGGTGCATACCCAAGGATTTTCCTTTGGTGGTGGGTAAGGAAATTTAGTTTGTAGTCTACCAGCATTTTTACATCGAATGATTTACAATGAAGGACGGGGCTTGGAGCCCATTGTGTAAAATGTCATATGCCTTCATAGTAAGGTATTCCCAGGCACCAGTTCACTAGTTTTTAGATGCACACCACCTAACCTTCAATTTAGACAATGTATATTGTGACTACCACACTCTGAGAAAGAAATATGTATATCCAAGGTGGAATACCTACATTAAGAGCCTTATTTCAGATATTATAAGCATGAAGCCTGTAAGCTTGGCAGTTGAGGAAACTGGAGCAGCACTTATGTACATGTAACTCAAACCCAAGTTGGAGAACACTAAGTATGTGGAGAATGAGTTCGCACTCCCAGGGCCATTGAAAGGTAAGCATACAATAGAGAATGTTCTAGTGCCTAAGCCCATAGAAACAATTCAAGTAGATGATGAAGAAGAAGAGCATGAAGATAGTGGTGGTTTGGAACACAAAGGCAAAAGACAACCTCCAAATAAGGAAGAAGCTGAGCACATGACTACACCACCTCAGCCACAAGAGGGAGATGATGAGGACTTGGATGTAGTCTAAGGAGAGCACCATTTTAAAAGAGTATTCAGGATAACAAGGACCCAAGGTTCTACTCCACAATTAGTGTGCAGATTGCCTCGACTCTCTCCATAGAAGGAGATAACTGAGAAAAGAAGAAGGAAATTGAAGTTGAATGAGGAAGCAAAAGAGTGTGAGGAAAGTGCACCCAATTCTCCTACACCTCTAGAGAATGTGGAAGAACAAAAAAATGAAGAAATGAAGGATGGGGAAGAGGGAGAAAAAGGGGCAGATGAGACAACAACCGAGAGTGCTTAGTACATAGTATCACAAGTTACAAATCTTAAAGCCCAATTTACTAAGCATCCTAGATCAAGAAGAACAAGTGGGGAATATATTCCACCAGTCATAGGCTACCCCGAGGACATAGGTAAAATTATCTGCACCCGTTTCCAAAGCACAATGACACAAAAGGATTTGTATGGTTGGGATTTGATGGATGAAGATATGACAACTATGTGCACAAGGAAGCAATTTTCATGGTCGATGCACATGCACATGGATGAACCATATTTTGATGTGTGTGAGGAGTCAGGCATATCAAGGAGGTTGAAGAAGATAGCTCAGACCAGACACATAACAACCTACTATTATGTCAAATGAACAAGTGATCAATACTTTGGTGAAATTTTTGACGGAGGTGGCACAATGGAATATGGATAAAGCTACAATAATTAGGGTGCTAAGGGAGGAGATCAAGACCAAGGATGAGGAAATACGTCACCTAAAATAGGAAAAATACTTGGCACAGAAGAATAATGTTGTTTTTATTAGCATGGTAGAGGAGATTGGGGACAATGTCATGAAGGCTAGGCCACACTTATAACCAAAGGTACCCAAAATGTTTCCTTCATAAATATATTATGTAAGTACATTGGTGGAATTAGTTCTTGAATATGAACCTCTGCACATACCAGAGCCAAAAGATCGAACACATGAAGTAAAGCGGGAAAAGGCTTCAGTGATGCGGAAGATTGCATCATATGAGGGGTTTCTTCAGATTTTGGAGGAGGAACTAAAGAAGGAAAATCAAGCACTGAATAGTTTTACAGTGTGAGAATCTGTTATAAGAAATATGACCATTTTAGAAGATAATGAAGTCCTAAAGGCCATGAAAGATGAGATATTGAGCTGCGTAAAATAGTTCGTGCTTTTTAAGAAGAAGCATGAGGCCCTTACATCAGCTCAAGAACCACACAAGGAAAGGATGGATGAGCTTGCAAAACTCATCACTCAAAAGATGGACTTATTAGAAAGGAGAATGATTTTCATGTCCAACATTGTGTTGGTATTGCAGAATGAGAAGGGAGAGATTGCAAGGGATGAGTTAGAGTCAATTACAGTGGATATTCCAGAGAAGGTAGAGGCTGTGCTCAATGATTGAAATAATTTAGAGGTGGAGATAAAAGAAGAATATCCCAAATTGATTATTCAGATTAAAGCAGAAGATACTGTAGGGTAAAGACATTATTTTATTCATCAAAATTCTTTCTATTTTTCTATTCATATTCTTTTATTCATTTTGGAGACAACCATTTTCGGGGCGGAAATGCAACTAGTGTGGGGTAATGTTGATTAGTTAGACTCTGGAACTTAGCGAAGAAAATATAGAAGGTTCACATGGAAGAGTAGAGTACATTCAAAGGCATGGAAGTATTGGAAAGGATCGCGTACGAAGAAGAGAGATAAATTCGGGACTTAGCCATTTTCACGATGAGGATTTATTTTTGGAGATAGCGTGCGGAGCACAAAAACTGATTGAAGACTTACACGGCACGCATTGGCTATTTTTGGAGGATCGGCTACGAAGAAATTTACATAGAATCAGGATGAGAATAGATCTACTACTAGAAGTTAACTAAAAGTAGTCTATTGTTAGCGCACTTGCATGTGTGGCTATTTTTGTAACAGTGTGTGGCTAATAATAGCATGCAACCTATTTTGGGATTAGATAAGTGGTGAAGGATAAGTCCCCAACCTTATAAATATGTAGTGAACTGTGTAGCATAGGATATAGATGAGAACTATGTTATAGTGAGAATATATTGCCAAATCTGATGCATGCACGAGTGTATACTACTGTTATTATAAGGAAGCTTCTGTTTATTACTGCATTTAATATAATGGAGATTATGGACTGAATCAAGGTGTTATCATGGTTATAGTTCAATATTTCATATTTGATTTCATCATGGTTATCTTTTAAGTTTGTTATTCTCTAGATCTAGATCTGAACATGCACTGTAGAATGATATATTAGTCATAGATCTGAATGCTTTAAGTATTCATCATGCTAACATCCTGCAACAACAACCCTAAAGAGGTGCCTGACATCTTTGAATGCTTCAAGTGAGAGCTCAATCTAGGCTGAGTGATGTGTCAGCGCACCTGGGCTTGTATTGGTGAATTCTAGGCTGCATCAGCTGGTGATTGAAAAAATCACTAGCGATTACTAAATAGAAAACCAAAAAATAAAAAAAATGATATTTTGATTAAATGAAATAATAAATAATGAAATAAGGGACTTAGGGATGTTCCACCAGGCATGCCAAAATGTTCAAAAATATTCCTACTCCTTCAACTTGAATTAACTAAGCGAGAAAATATGAATATACCGACCTCTGAAGACGCGGGGTTTAGTGATACCCGTAGATGTTGATTGATGATGCTCGATGTTCCGCTCCATGAAATATGTGTGCAATCTCATTTTTGTAAAGAATCCTGTATCAAAGACACTACACAAGATATGATTAATAAGATGGATATGCGAGTTGCTCAAAAAATTCCGATTCCAAGAATCCAAAGGGTTTCCTTGAAGGATGTTAGCTTGTTGTTTAAAAAATCAAGTTAATTGAAATTGGATGAATAGTACATGATAAATCGATACAATATATATATATATGATATATAGTATATATATATATATATATATATATATATATATATATATATGACAAATGATAAGATGATCCAAATGTTGATAGAAAGATAGATAAGAGATGGATAAAATACATATTAGAAATAGACTATGGCTCGAACTCAAGCTCGAAAGGGATATGTTGTTCAGCCTCATATGCAGCCTAAGCAATTTCAAATTCGATGAGTATGTAGTTAAAATATACTCTCCACTAGTATTCTAATACTTGACGGAGTTCGTGAGTGAACTCAAAAATATTGTCCAATTTGTCTGAAATAGCGTTATGAATAGAACACAAAGTCCGATCGTGTAAGATATTGTACTAATCCTAGTAAAAAGGATGTCAAATGATTGGAAAATAATGAATGCTAGTAATTTCATAAGAAGGAACACCAATTACCATCTTGATGAAAGATGATGCAAGAATCTGGTGCAATCTACAAGTTGAGTGATGGAGGGTTAATCCACAAGAGGTCCAAAATTGTTCCAAAATGCTCAATGGAAGTAAATGGTGATGCCTGATGTTGATTCTAATATCCAAGTGTTGAGTGATGATGTACATGAAGCTATAAACTATATTGAAAACAATAATTTGTGAATTAAAGTTCGGGATCCTAGGGAGAGGCTGGAAAACTACGTTAAATAATCACTGACAATTACCAGAATTGCTGGCGATTTCGGTATGTTTGAGATTTGGAAGGAAAGTGGTTGGAATAATTTACTAAATAAAGGTCTTTGGTTTGGAATTCAAATGGATAATTTTTTAAGTGGTTGGGGATATGTTATAATTGTTTTGGAGGGTGAAAAAATAGGTTGAATTTGCTTTGATTTTTCCTAAGTTGGCCTTTAGGAATATTCCTAGGTATTTGAGTAGGATTTCACGATTGTAAAGAAAGATTATTATGAAATAAGTGTGATAATGATAGAATATTGATGCACTTAATTGGATAAGGATTAAATATATTTAATTAAGGGAAATGAAGGATGTAAAGGGGTGTAGATTTTATATAACTTAGGTTAAGGATTAGACATATTTAATTAATTGAATAAGGATGAGAGGTGTATGAATTTAGGATATGAAGTATCGATGTATTTAAGTAATTGATTGAATAGATATGAGGGGTGTAGAATTTTGGTTTATACAGGGGGACTTGTAACACGTGTACAAAACTAGGAGTTTTAATTCTCAGATTAAAGTGCACGGAATCACTAGTCTTTACAGACAGATGGTTATGAAACCATCGTGGCAGTTGCGTAGCCACCACTCTAGAAAGACTGAAGGTTATATAACTTAAAAGGAAAACACTAAGGAAAGGAGGAAGAAAACATTTGTGAAAGTAAGTTGAGGAAATGATAAGTAAGGAAGAATAAGCCACATAAACAAGTTGTAAGCAAGAAAAAGGGGACCAGGACATCATTATTTGATCTGGAAATATAATTTATCATCATTAGGGATTTTATTGTTCCGAAAATGTAGCACCATGCAATTTTGGGTGCGTACATATTACCCCCTTGGAGAATCGTTTTATCCATGAATGGGCGTAAAACGTGAAGTCTGAGTATGGCGTTACCAAATAGGAAAGTTAGAAATCATACCTAACGTCTATGTGTTGAAATCACACCAATCCAAGCTTCTCGCCACTTGCAAAAGAAGACGGGAATTAAGTATAGATAAAAAACATAATCAGAAAAATATTCTAAATTAAAATGAAAAGATTACTTACCATGTCAGCGGGGATGTGAAATATACCTGCGCTAGTGCTCTAGCCCTGCATACACAAACACTCAAAATGATATTAGAAAATTCTATATAAATTATTTTTTACTATTTTTAGAAAACAATAAGAAAAGAGAAAGTTAGAACCTCATATGTAATAAAAAAATCTCACAAAAACAATACAAATACAAGTAAAAAAAAACAAAAATTCAATACTTAGTCAATAATCTCAAAACTTCCTTGACGGTTATGCAACCGCCACTTTTAGCAGTGTGGTAGTTGTGCATTCATCACTTGCCTAATCGGTAATTGTGTAACCGCCGCGGTGGTTTTGTCTGCGAATTGTGGGTCATACGCTAAAGGCTAAAAATGTAAAAATAAAGCAAAAATACATCAAATTAAATCAAATAAAGGACTAATCCTACATGGTGCCTCCCTTGTGCTCATTTTCACTATTAAATCCCTAAAAATACCCCCCTACGACTACATTTGACTCATTCCCACATTTTAGGGAAAAAATAAACAAATAAAAATAACTAACCTAATCATGGCCCTCTATCACTACCGCTAGTTGCACTGCCATCGTCTTGAAGTGCTTGTCGTTTCTACTATTCTCTCGCGTGAAATAGTCACAGGTGATCTAGAGCTCTAAAATTCACTACGTGGGTAAGTAAAAATGACTACTAAAAATAGTAAAAAAAAATTATATAGCATTTTCTAATATCATTTTGAGTGTGTGAGCATGATTGGTTGCCTCAGGTATTTGAGAGGTTGACCCAGGAGGAGAGGGACTTATTATAGAGGACCGATATTTGGAGGGTTTCATAGACATGATTGGTTACACCTACTAGTCACTTACTTTTTGACTTATTGACTTATTGGGAAGCAAACTGGAACACTTTTTGGCTTCCTGGAGTCAAAGGTGAGTGGTATATCATCTTAGAAGATTACTACCAAATTTTGGGAGTTCCTGTCGCTGACAGGAATTTGATTAAGCTAAAATGTAATTTATATGCCTAATATGAATGTAAGATTGTAGTAAATGAATAATAAATTAAGTACAATAATCTACCCAAGTAAACTAAGTAATAAATAGTAAAACCCTAAGTGCAAAGGATGGATAAAAAGACTTGGTTGTTTTGCAGAGATCTAAAAGATGTATAGAGTTGGAGAACATGAAAATGTGAAGTATTGAACGTCACACTGGAGCTCATAAAAATGTAGATCTGGAGGAGCAGGTTGGAATGGGGCACCTAGAGAGGGACATGGCACCCGTGGTTGTCTTGGACCTATTTTTTTGCTCTTGGGTCTACAAAAATGCTCAAAAAACTTCTTTTGAGGTGTCACAAGGTTTTCTCTTTTAGTCATCTTTGATCACTCTGTGGTCGCACCAAGATCTCCATGGTTTTTGGAAACCTGCAATGAAATATGCACCTGTAAAACCCTCACATAGACATCAAATCCTGAGAAATAAAGATGCAAAATGATGGGTCAAACTATCCTCACCTATCAAAATGGTGAAATTATGACTAAGAATTGGACTATATCTTAGACCTAATGTAGTTCCGTGTGTGTGCGGAATTGTGCCCCAAGTTGCTCTTATTCATGTCGTACTTGGATATTGAATAAGTAGCTAGATATAGAATGCAGTAAATGTGTGCATGGAATAGAATTAACTTCCCTCCTATGAACTATAATGCAGAAAACTAGCCTTTGTGTCCCTTGTGAGGGATCTATATGGATGCAATGGAACTCCTAGATACCTTGATGGATGTAACCTCATGTGGTGATAGATAGTGATTAGTGTTTGGTCCTTTATTATGATCACATAAATTTATATTTATATGATTCCTTTTCTCGAATTTCTTAATCAACCCTGAAAAGGATGACTACTAAAAATATAATATGCTCAAATGAATAGAAAGGGCGTAAAAAGAGAGTAAAGTATAAAGAGGAGAGGGGTGCCCAGAGGGGACTAGGGTGCCTAGCCCTGGTGTTTTGGTTGGGTGTTGGTGTCTAAGAAGAAAAATAACAAATAGTAAAAATGCAGACTGAGCAAGTAAGGGTGCAAGACTGAAAGTACCAATAGGAAACAAGGAAATGTGGCCAAAGACATGGGTTAATTAATACCTTTATTACTTAGGAATCATATGAATATTATTATGTAATCATAAGTAGATAATTACCCAAAGTGCACGATTTTGTGTCTACATTTTCCCCCACTTTATGTTGGTGAGTGGAATACTCGGTAACATAAAGTAGATAGAGATGCATACCTAGTAACCATGTAGATCGATGATGAAACTGTGCCAAGGGACAAGTAGAAGTGTGGAGTGATAGAAAAATGTGAAGCATGGATGCTAAGGAGGAAGGTGAAGTGTGGATGCTAAGGAGGAGGAAGTGCAAAAAGTAATGAAAATGAACCTAGGGTGGAAACACATGTGTAGATGTTATGATGTACTTGTTGCCGATGTTGATGTTGTTTTTTTGTGTAGAAGAATTACTATGATGCAAGAAACGTGTAGATTGCAGGATCGTAAGATGATATTAAATGTGACATAGGGATGATGTGCTAGAATGTGTGATGTTTTATCCTAAATTGTATATCACTAGATGGGTAAGTAGGGTGTCATAAAGCATGATGATTTAGCAAAAAGTGCATATCATGATATAGATGAATAGGATGTTAGAAAGCACAATGATTTAGCACAAAGCGTATATCACAAGATGTGTGAATAAGGTGATGGATGAAGATGTCACATGGTACGATAAAAAGATTGATTGATTGATTGTGAAGATCAAAGTGTAGGATGATGTAAGTGTGATGAGGTGAGGTTCAATTTTGATTTGTACCCTTGGAATTCGAGTATGAACTATGGGACTAAAGTGCGTCATAGGGTAGTATGTGTAGCACGTAGAGGATGATGAGTAAAATGTGCAATATGTATAGAAGATGGCATACATGTGTGATGTGCAAAGGGCGTAATGTGTAATGTAGAGTGTGTAGTATGTAGTATGTAATGCAAGATGCGTAGATTATATAAGTGTGGAAGTGTAAAAGCACCTGTGATATCAAAGATGTGGATAATGTGAAATGTAGAATAATGTAGTGTGTAGAATGTGTATGATGTATGGGTGTATAAAGCAAAAAGTGCGAGGTAGATGAAAGATTTTATATGTAGAAAAGGACATGATGTGTGAAGATGTGTAATTTATAAAAGAATGTGTTGCAAGGGTGAAGTATGCAATATGTAGTGTGACTAAGTAATGCAAGGGATATGTGTGGTGAATGTGTCTAGTGTAAAATGTGTGATATGGTCAAGTGTGTGAGAATGTGTGGTGTGTGTACAATGTGTAGTGTGCGAGGTTCATGTATATAGGATTCCCTCAATAGTTAAGTATTAACCATAACACAAGAGTGCATCATCGGGGAATGATGATACAAGTGTATAAGCGAAAGTCTAGGTGTGAAATGATGTGAATATAAGAAACCTGGTAATTCTATGGGAGAAATAAACATGATGCCCCCAAGTTTTCTAATGATGGATATTTATGCAGCAACGAGAGAGGTACCATGTCATTATGAGAGAGCCTTATTTGTGTTGTGATAAGAGTGAGGGCCAACACAATGGTAGGCCGAAGTAATAGTAGGACCATGTGATAGTGGCAGAATTTGAAATGTGTCATGGCCATTAGTAGGAGTATTTTCTTTGAAAAAAGTGATTGATTGGAGCTTATGTGGGATTGATGACACTATAGAAGACTTGATAGGAGAAGAAGGTGGACTAATTTTGAGAGGTGGTTGCATAATTTTACATGGTAATGTTGTGGATGACTTGAGAGGAAGAGGTGTTGAACTAATTTTTAAAGGAGGTTGCTTAGGTTGACTTGATAGTGTCATATATGCCTTAAGAGGAGGGGGAGTGAGACTAATTTTGAGAGGTGATTTCTTGAATTGAGTAGATGGCATAGGTGGCACTTGAGTGGCTGAAGAAAAAACATTATAAGTGATGACTGGATGGTCATTAGACATAAATGAATCAGATTTAGGAACCCATTGAGATGTAACAAGTAGAGAGGACCATGTAACAAAATGTTGTGCAATGAATGAGATAAAACCTTAACGCTCAAGATGCCTGATTCTTTATTGTAAATAATATCAACCATTGTCAGTATGTCCATTGATTTGATGATAATTACAATATGGAACACCCTGATATTTTGGAATCCAAAAAGAAGGATAACAATGAGTAGATGAAAAATTGATTAATTGATGAGTTATGAGTTTCAGAAAAATATCTTTTTACTTAATATTGAGTGCAAAATTAAGAGGTGCAAGGAGCGAAAAAAATTGAGGTTCTCTAATATGATCACATGCAGAAGACATAAAATGAAGATGAGATGTAGAATGTGAACAAAAATGATCCTAAGAAGCATCCTTAAGATGTTGGATTTTAGATTTAAAAGATGTAATGGTGGATTCCATAGCCTGAAATTTGTCTTGAAATAAAGAATGCAAAGCTTGAATTGATTCCAACATGGGTTGATTAAATGGATGATTAAAAATAATAGGGTTATTAGATAAATTATTGAAAATAGAACTCACTCGATGCATCGACATATCTCTAGGGAGATACATGGTGTCTAGGGTTTTTTGCATAACAACTTGGAAACTAGGATGCATATTAAGTAAATAAGACAAAGAAATTTGAGGAATTTTAGGATCCATGATAGAAAATATGATGTGCCAAAGAAGGATCTGAATGGCTGGTCATGAGTGGGGCTCACCAAAATGATTAAGCTAAAATGTAATGTATATGCCTAATATGAATGCAATATTGTAGTAAATGAATAATAACTTAAGCACAAAAATTTACCCAAGTAAGCTAAGAAATAAAATGTAAAACCCTAAGTGCAAAGGAAGGATAAAAAGACTTACTTTTCTTACAGATATCTGAAATATGTACAAAGTTGGATAAAAGGAAAATGTGAAGCACTAGATCCTAGAAAAATGTAGATATGGATGATCAGGCTGGACTGTGGGACGCAGAGAGGGAAAGGGGTGTCTTTCAGCGCCTTGGACTTGTTTCTAGGTGCCTAGGTCTGTGGAAATGCTCAAAATAAATCCTCTAAGGTGTCATAAGGTATTCCCCTTTAGTCACCTTTGATTGCTCCAAGGTTACACCAAGACTGTTGAGGTCATTGTAAATTGGCAATGAAATATGCACCTACAAAACCCTCATATAGACATCAAATTTTAAAAAAGAAAGATGCAAAATGAGGGGTCAGACTATCCTCAGTTATTACAATGGTTAAATTATGACTGAGCACTACACTACATCTAAGACCTAATATAGTTTTGTGTGTGTGTGTGCAGAATTGTTCCCTAGGTTCATCTTGTGCGTGTCGCACTTGGATAACGAGTAAGTAGCTAGATGTAAAATGGAGTAAATGTATGCATGGAATACAATGAACTTCCCTCCTATGAAGTGTGATGCAAAAAACCATCCCTTGTGTCCCTTATGATGGAGCTAGATGGATACAATGGAGCTCTTGGATGCCTTGATGGATGCAAACTTAGGTGGTGATAGATATTGCTTAGTGTTTCTTCCTTTACTATGATCACATAATATGATTCCTTTGCTTGAATTTCGTAATCAACCCCAAAAAGGCTGACTACCAAAAATATAAGATGCTCAAATGGCTAGAAAGGACCCAAAAAGTGTGAGTAAAATACAAAGAAGATTAGGGAACCTATAGGGGATGAGGGCACGTGATGTTGGCCTCTTGGCTGGGCATTGTTGTCTAGGTTGACAAATGTCAAAGAGTAAAAATGCAGACTGAAAAAGTAAGGTTATAAGACTTAAAGTAGCAAAAAAAACAAGGAATGGTGGCCAAAGACATGGGTTAATTAGTACTTTTGTTACGTAGGAATCATATGAATAGTAGTATGTAATCAATACTAGATAATTACCCAAAGTATGTTATTTTGTGTCTACATAAGTTAGTATTAATGAGTGTCAGTTCAGTAACTTAGGATCGCAGCTGGTCTACTCATTTGGGAGATGCACATGCACCTGATATTGGTGACAAGTAGGCCATAAGACTACTCTCAGTTAACTTTGCACCTATCGCTACTCCACATAAATCCATTATTGGTATCTTGGCCTTGGGTCATGATTTGGGTTAAGGGTGGGGACAAGTTATTGTACTGCTGGTCCCTAATAGTAGAAAGTACCTGAGTTATACAATAGAGTATATGTCTGGAGAGTGGATATCTTGGAAACTACCTATTATGATTTCTACAAAAAATTTATTATAAAGGGAATGTACCTCAGTCACCCTACTTTAGTAATGAGTTGGGTTTATGAGAATATGATCCCCTATCGGAGGGGAATTTGGATAACTGATCCCACAACAGTTAGAGCATCCAGATGGGTCAACATGGCTCCACTCAGGGGCCCATATCAGTTGGTTTCTACACTGACCATGACAGATATGATTGCATAACCATTTTAGGATATGACCAACATATGACATGAGGAGACTATTAATTTGACATCATGTAGTTCTATAGTTCAGTTGGTTGACAAGAATGGCTGAGTAAATACTCATCTAATCCTAAAGGTACCCTCAACAGTTTGGGTTACCCTATGCAGATGCACTCCCAACAGTGTCTACAATGTACCAAGGAATTCAAGATTTGAGAGATTCCTAGAGGGGCAAGTTAGAGATTGGACAATTGTTACTCCATGGATTCCCATTGGTAACACCATGGGTTGCACCATATCATGGTGTTGAGGTAGTAGTTAGGCCAAGGCCCAATACCTCAAATTGAGGCAAGACTCGACATGAAATAGAGAGGAGGAGGATGAGACTGATTTGGGATCAGAGGAGGAGAGTGATCCAAAGTGGGAGGCCATTGGAGAGGCCTTAACAGGTGTCAAGAGTTGAGGAGGATTTAGAGTAGGAGATGATACACACAGAGGAGGACTTAACTGTATGAGGCCGAGACGAGGTGTAGACACCAAATTTGGGTCACACTCCCCTTGGTACCCTTTAATTAATTAGCGTAATATATTTTACTAATCATGACCCCTTCATCCCATATTAATATTCATCCTCACATTATTAATTAAATTAATTAAGTTAATTAAGTTAATTTTCCTCACACCTCCACCTCATAATGACACCTCATCCTGGACCCATTCTAGGGGCATTTAACTCACAGTGATTGCTATCCAAAATTCACCCCTCGAGGTAAATTTTGATAACATGCATCAGATTCTTGAGTCCCAAGTAAGTAGATTGATTTAATGCCCAAAATCATGTTTTTGGAGCCCCTTTGGGCTTCTCTCTAACCTCCCCATCCAAGGAAAAATCCCAACGAGTTAGAAAAAATTGAAAAAAATCCAAAAATGGGGTCGCAGGATTTTTTAATACATTGCGGCTCTGAAGGCTGTGGTTTGTACTAGTGTGGGTCATACCAAGGTTCATCACACCATGTTTGCAGCCGAAATAAAAAGGAATCAGAAAATTCAAAACTTTTTGTCCCAGGCGGTCCGCAGGACAATTGGGATGTCAGGACGCGTGAGACGTGCAAAGCCAAAATGGCCACAGGTGGTGAAAATCAGAAAAAAGTGGAATTTTTTGTTCCATGCAGTTTGGGACAGCTAGGAAAAGAGTACACGCATGACGTGAATCAGCTGATTTTCCACAAGTCAGTCTATTGCGGGTGGTGCGGAGATTTTCATCCGAGACAATATGGACAAAAGTACGTGTGCGATGTGAAAAGGTGAAAAGGCTGCAAAAGGAGCCAAGGAAGCCTAGATCGGCTGATCCAGAAGAATGTGTCCCGGACAGCTGGGACACGTGGACCCACTTTTTCTGCAATACCTGCAAATCAAAGAGAAAAGTCAAAGTTTGACCCTGAGAACTTCAAATGGCCCATAACTTTTGGACTTCCGAGCTCCGATTTTCATAAAATTAGACTTTCTAGAATTGAGCATGACCTCCTCTGCCTCACAAAAATTGGATTTATTGATTTTAATGCCAGGGTAGATATATTTAAATAAAATAAACATATTCGGCTCAAGACAGTTAATGCTCATTCCCGTCAAATGACAGAAAACGCCTGCCAGACCCAAAATAGTTGCTCGCACTCAGAAGGCCATAACTTTTGAATTTCTCAACGAAATTCAAGTCACAAAATTGTTACCATTGGGAATCACATATCTTCGAGCCCTATTTTTTCATAGACTAATCAAGAAAATTCTAGATTTGATGAGAAATAAATTGGTATTTTTTTATAAAATATGGCTGGGTTCATGACAGTGTTTTATTTGGTAGTTGGGAGTGTGATTAAGAGGCATGGTCATCATTCTTTCTCTGCTACAGCACCTGGGACAATATGGGGAGCCTTTTACAAGTGACATACAATCATTTCACTCCATTTAGTGCCTCTTACAAGTGGTTGAAGGATAGATTTTGGGATTTCCATTTTCCTATAAATTGGAGTGTTGGGCTCATTATAAAAGGGGGAGTTTTCTGGTAGCAAAGCTCTATCAAAATTTCTTTGTGAAGCCAATGTGCTAAAAGCCCTTGTTGTGGACTCCTTGCATGGTGATCCAGGCCCTTATCTTGTAACAGATTGAACTGTGCATATCATGAAGCAATAAAATATAAGTTTGTTGATGCATCTTAAACAATTATGTTAAATTGCATAATAAAAAAAGACCCTTCATACCTTAATTACAAGTGTATTTTTGTAAATACTTTATAGCATGCCTGCAAGGATACATTATTACCGTGCATTGTATGACACATAGTTGTGAATGCGAGTTTGCTAGATTATGGAGACATTGCCATCACCCCTTCTAGTCTACACTGTTGGGTTTTGGAATACCCAATCGCAAAGGCTTGGAAGACTACTCTCAAACCAAATCCTTTGGACTGGTGTATCTACGTGATTAAAACCATGTTTAACAAAAAAAAAATCAAAATTTCATGTTATGCACCCTAATATCCTTGGTACCCTTAAAACAGTAAGATTAGGAAAGATAAATTATTATAGACACTGCAAATTTGGGTCACACTCCCCTGTGGTCCCCTTCAATTTAGTTAACAACAACACAGGTTAACTAATCATGGAGGTCCCTTCATCCCATATTAATATTCAGTCCTCACAACTTGTTAATTATTTTAAGTTACCCATGTTAATCCAATAACACCATCCACCTCATCCTATACACCTCACCCTGTAGACCCTTTCTAGGGTGTTGTGATTCGGTGACTCACAATGACCAAGTCATCACTCTTAACACTTGAGTCATCACTCCCAGTGTTGAGTCACTACTTGACCCCAACTAATTAAGACTTCTTCCTAAACCTAACTGAACTTCTTCTAAGATCTTCTTGCCTTCTCTCACATGAACTCTACTTCCCTAAGTGGACCCAACAAGGAAAACACACCAAATATGGGAAGATCTACCAATTTTTAGTAAATAATACTATTTCACCCTAATCGACACCAATTTATCCTCAGCCAACGTCGGTCACTTAAACTGCCATTGGTTCCTTTATATATAAATTTACAACCTTTTACCCAGGTTGGTCATTTAGTTATTGGAGCTTTATTGCATTCAAGTGCAAATATTCAAGCTTTCCTGCATCTAGACGACAAACACACACAACAACAATGCAAGATAAGTAGCTGGTTCTCCTTCCAGAGCGTTGGAATACTCACGGGAGCACACAGGTTGTACTGCCACGACACTGGACTCAAGCACCTCTTATCCGATCGACCATCAACCATCTCGACTCACACGATCTACAAAATACCAAGTACTATGATTTTAATCATTCATGCTTATCCCATTGTATATCTCTTTCTTCTTTCAATATTGTATTTCTTCTGCTACCTGTACATCATCTTCTTCCCACCAACCCAATATTTAACCATCCCAAGACTTTTCACCCTTCTAAAACCTCCTTCTTAGTGCTCTTGAGTCCTCTAAACGATATTATGATCCTAAACCACACTACCCTCACTCTCTGTGTAATCACAGAGAGCCTAAAACCCCCTTTTTAATAGTCCATATCTATTACCCCTACTGACGTCGGTTCTCTGACCGCCATCAATTTAGTCCCCATACCAACATTGGTAATCAGACCGATATCGATCTCTGTGTCATTTCATATTCTCAGACCAACAAGCTTCCCACTCACACCAAAACCAACCCAGACCTCAACCAAATCAACCCCAGACCCTTACCAAGACCTTTGAAAGACCTGTCTGACCTGAACAAAACCCCGGTTCTAATTAGATTTAGTTTTATTTTGATATCTATCATAAACTCCAGTGTATTGTGTGTATGAGAAGCCTAAATCATTACATTATAATAGGACTTATTTATTTCATTTGCTTATTCACATTGAATTGTTATAAAATAGTGGATTGACAACCTCTCTACGAAGCGCCACGCTTCCCGGATCTAGCATACGCTAGGCAGTCCACTGTCATATACTATTTAATACTGTTTTATGGTCTTGCTTTGCATCTACAGGTAGTCCTTCCCAGAGAAAAACGAGTTCTCTATGATAAGCTTGGATAATGTCAATAATGCACGCATTCTACCTTCCACCTTCGCCTCACAGGTATTTGTCCTTAACCATTTACCTTCTATCTATTTCATCCTAGAAAGCATGAAACTTATTGGTGAAACATTTTGGCATGCCCAGTGGGACCCATATGGGGTTCTTTGCATTGTTCATTCCTAGGGAAAAATCTTGTGTGTCTATTTTCATTCGAAACAAGTTCACATTAAGCTTCTTCTCTGGAAATATTATTTTCTTCTCATTATCTCAGTAACACTTATTTTTTGGGATTAAAAATAACTCTTCTTTTCTTGCATTGCATTGCACTTAGTGAAATTCATCCCCTTAACCTCTTCATAATTTATTCTCATCGAATATAATTTGTGGATTTGGGTTTTAAAACTCGTGCACTTGCATTTTTGAGTTTGTTGCACTATAGCTCATCTAAATTGTGGGTAACCTATATGCCAAAAGTCATTCCCAACTGATGGTTGTAAAATTGAACCGTAGCTCACATTTTGCACACTCTCTATACCAAATCATTGAAAACAAACTACACAGTTCTTGAACAACATCTTTCCCGAAAGAAGTTGTCAACGATCACATGATCAAAGGATTGACAGTGGGCTCCAGCTAGTTTCTCTATCCAGTCATCATCTTAGAGAAGGATTTCCCACGCTAAAACTTACCTGAAACCAGCCATAGTTGTTGGCTTTTATAGGGCACCTTTGTTAACCAAAAATTCTATCATGCTTACAGTCAGTCCTAAATGGCATAAGCCACAACATAAAATCTATAGCTTGGGATTTTTTATTTGTTAGCTTTTTGTCTGATTGCGATTTGAGGTGTGAGTTACGTTTCTTCATTCTTTCTCATCCTTTTACGCCACACATCATGATTGGTGTATTCTGGTTTTATTCTAGGTGTATTAGGACTCCTCATAGCCATACTCAGTCTCTAGGTTGGTCCTTTTATTTGATCTAAATCAACAAAACTTCATTTTTCCTTCTCTTCCTAGATTTCACAATAACTGATATCGGTCTAACAACCGCTATCGGTTACATCATCTCACCGCCATCGGTTAACTGACCGATGTCAATTTTATACTTTTTTTGTTATTTTTACCAAAATAGTATTTTCCACCTTTCTATTATTTATGTGTCTTATTCTACTATTTTATCACACTTTTTGGTCTCTGATATCATCTTTAGAGTCCAGGTTGACCCATTTTCACCTTTCATTTCCAGATATTTGAATATCTTATTTTTCACAGTAACTGACATCAGTCTGAGCTGACTGGCGGTGGTTACCCTCATATTGACATCAACTACTCCAACCGACGTCGGTCTCTGTATTTTTATTTTCCAATCAGAATGACGATCTAATCACTCATTTAGACTGATTTTTACCCACTACTTCTGTGTTTCTGCATCCTTTGTAGGGATTAGAATACCTATTCTATTATTAGTCACATGGTTTTGACTCGTAGACAAGCCAACACCCTCGTATTTCAAGCTATCTGTTAGCTGATCCCACCTAGACCATTTCCCCCTTCCATCTCATCACCTCTGAACCCTACTTAGGATCTTGCTATTCCCACTGGTGATGAGGAGTTCACAAGACTCCTTGATCATAACCCCACCACTCAGCAGTACTATCTCGCTCATTCATCTACTTGTAATTTATCAGGAAGCTTGTATATGACATGCCTTCATCCATTCCTCCTACCCTCGCATCCACTTTTGCGTCATCTATTACTAGCTTTTCCTTACCCTCTTCCACCTTACCACCTATGGTTTCCCAACTTGACCCTAAAACATTGATATCTGTTGCACCTACGACATCTGTCGTGCCTTTGATTTCTTTCACTCCTATAATGTCAACCATGCCTTTATCAACCACCTTGAGTGTAGGTCTAACTGCACCCGCCACCTCTCATATACCTATTGCCTCTTAGCCATTGTTGGTGTCAACAACCCATACTCCCTTCCAAAACATCGTCCTCTCCATCCCGCTGTCTCTTCCTCCAATTTCTACAAGAGTCTTTACGTCCACTCCACCTACCTACACTTGTCACCAGCAACCCCTATCTCATCTACCACTTATTCAAGATACTTTCCATCTACATCTATTTCGACCTATATTCCTTCCTCACAATTTTCGTACTCGGCACCACCACATACTGGGATGTCACCCACATCATACCCACCTCATCTACTCCCTTATACTGCATAGGGGGTGCCCAATCTTCACAACCTACCAATGATCTTATCGAAGTGATGATGGACAAGATGCAGACATTGGAAGCATCTGTCTCCGGCTCATGTAACTCTCTGACATACGATGAGATTTGCAATGATCCCATTCAGCCATCCATTCCGATTCATCCATACCCTCCCCATTGAGAAATGCCTAAATTTAACCGGTTCAACAACAAAGAAGACCCACAAAAACACTTGCAGTCTTTTAAACATGTGTGTTATCTGATCGCTCATGATGATGTTTGCTCTTACAAACATTCCCAATGTCCTTGACATGATCAAATTTAGATTGGTATAGTGCTCTAGCCTAGGAATTCCTTACTTTCATTTAATCAGGTAGCTCAGGATTTTCTAGACCACTTTTCTATCAACATTGTCAAGAAGGTCACCATGACTGGCTTGTACGTGACACACCAATATGAAGACAAATCTATCATATATTTTATTGCTCATTAACGGAGCTTGATCAACCAACTCACATTCCAACTGCCTCAAACCGAGTTAATATAATTGTTCACCAGAGCTTGTGCTAGAAACATCTTGCCAACTCTCCAAGTTCAAACCTTTCACATGTTTAATGAGGCATTCACCATGGCCCAAAAACATGAAATTTGTGCCATTGAAGAGAAGAAGATACAATTGCGTAATAAGAATGTTGCTTTTAAATCAAACAATACCTCTTATTCTTCCAAACCGTAAAATAATTACTCTAAAGCAAAAGGATTTGCCAATGCAGTAATTTTGAAAGCTGACCCATCTCACCCATCCAACCAATCAAATCCTTCTTCCAATATTTCTCATGTTCAAGATTTTCAGTTCAAGCAGGAGCAACAAAAATATACTCCCATAGGAGAACGCTACTCTTCAGTTTTAAAAAAAATTCTAAAATCTGAAACATTCACTCTTCCACCCGTCAAACCACATACTGGTTTTGACCCCTCTCGTCTTTTGCCTGCATGGCACAAAGAAAATGATTACTACAACTATCATTGTGTTAGAGGTCATATTGACGATAATTGTATAACTTTCAAAAATATCATCCAAAAAATGTTAGAATAATAGAGATCTTGTCTTGGATAATCCTAATGCACCAGCTAATTAGAACCTTCACATCTTCAAGAAGTTGTTCCCAAATCACACCCCGTCGTCTAACCAAACTGGTGAAACCTCAACCAATGATAGTAACGGTCGAGAGGTGCACGTTATTTTCGACATCGTACCGGCTCTTCCTGCTCAATTTTCTCCATACTCCATTCTATCGAATGGAGATTATCACACGAGATCCTCCATCCATGGAAGGACTTATTTCATACGTTCCTTTACCCATAAAGGAGTCTCCCTTATCTTCTCCTTCACCCATGGATGAAGACCACCATATCTCCTGATGCAGTTTCCCCACTCACCTCTCAACCTGATGAACGACCCACAATAATTACTCTTCTACCCATAGGAGAGTCATGCTTACCTTCTTCTTCGCCAAGAGACAAACTTACCTCACCCAACTTGCCATATCCCCTACCCACAGGGGATCCAGTAGTAGTGTCCCTTCATATTGGTGACAATTCTCCATTGGTTTTCAAGGATCCTATTGATTTTCTCTCATCTCTTTTACCCATAGAGTCTGAAGCCAACCATTTCCCTGTCTCACAAATATTCTTTACATGGATTACTACCAAATCCACAACATCCCCCTACATTGGTGTCATTCTCACATTTAGCCGACCGCTTGGATTATGTTAACAATTCCATGCTTTGGGGACATCTTCAACTTCCTATCTCAACTCAAATGCAGATGTTGTCTGCTAATACTTCCACGATCTATCCAAAGGTGTTTCAGAAAACCAAACCCACCATGCCCATGCTAGTTGTAGTGGACCCTTTCTTCATCTACCTCACCCACACCTAAACCTTTACCAACAAACAAAATTTTTCCTATGCCGTAAAACCTTACCTGTCCCTATACCTTCCCTCACGTCCAAACCCACATTACCACATTAGGATTCATACCGACATCAAGTCTAGTCCATCTTACTGTAAAACTAGATTTAGCCACATCCTCAAAAGCCTTCACAAATACTATTCCCCCACCTAAGAAGAAGACCCAAACCCTTAGGCCGCATACACCGGCTTTGTCCAGTACCCCTCTGTCACCTTCATCACTTCCATCTATCCCCAGGTCCCCCACCCATCTACCTTGGCCAAACATCCTCCTACCCATGAGTAAATAGAAAACTATAGCAACCCACCTCGTCACGATCCTTTGTTACACCCAAATTACCTACACATCTTATGTCTTCCCCATCACTTACATCCTTTCTACCTCCTATACCTACACCACTTCCAATATTCTCATCATTACTCATGCCATTCCCTTCCCCTCAATTGGTACCTTCTACATTGCCTCTTACCACAACCTTCACCGCACCTCCATTATCACCTTGGTTCACCCGTCCCCTTCCGCCAACTACCTTCCCTTCTACATCATGCAATTCTCCTTCACCTTTACACAAGAAGGTGCAACCAAAGCGCATGATCCCACTACCTTCCAAAGAGGTAATTAAACCTACACCACCTTCAACAACTAGTTCACTTGCTACATCTTTACCTAAGAAGATGAAATCCAAACCTAAAACCATATTATCTACCAAACAAGTGGTAAAATTCACTCTACCTCCTATTCCACCTCCAGTGATGCCTCCCCCACCAAATTCACCCACATTTCCATCCATTCCCACACTTACTTCACATTGTGATCCATTGGCAGGTGTCTTATGCCAACATCTTAGCTAACCTTTTGAAAACCTTTGTCATCACATTACCACTGCTTATACCTTAAGACCCACTCAAACCTAAACTAGAAGGGTTTGATGATACCAAAATTTGTGTTTACCATTTTGTGTCAGGGCATGATGTGGAAAATTGTAAGGATCTTAAGACTATTCTTCTCCAATTATGTCCTCTCAAAGAAAAAATTGACAATGATTATCTTTTAGATGAGGACCCTCTTCCACCTGAACCTATCACCACACATCCTCATCCCTTCCCTATTCAACGACCTTCATCTCCCCCTCCACAACCCTTTTATCCTCCTCTAACATTTGAGATCAATATGGTCTGCATAAGAGAGATAGCCAAACCTCTGCAAAATTCCAATGTGTTGCATTATTTTCACAAAACCAGTATATGCCCTCACCATATTTTTTCTAGTCCTGTCGCTACACCTATCACAATGCACTTTATCATTTACCGCAGATCAATATGGTTCAAATTGCCACTCGAGCCTAGAAGGACAAAGGAAAGGAGAAAATAACCAACTCATCCGCTACTCTTTTACCCAATATTCCATCTGCACATGCACCAAAATAACCATCTGTGGACCTACATACCCTATTTATGATGGGGTTTCCCATCATATAATGCTTAATAAACTACACCAGTCTCCTCTCAAAATGTCTTTGTATGACCTCGTCTAAACCTCTGAGTCACATCGTCATGACTTCATTGAGGTCCTGTAATCTATTGAGGTTTTACCTAATGACCCTATGCCTATTACATCCATTATCACTCCTCATCATGTCGCCACTCTCACCACTTTGTCCCCTTCCTCTGTTCCCGCTACCACTCATCAAATAGCCGCTCTCAATTTCTTAGACAACGAGATTGTACCTCTCCAATCTGAAGATCTTGACTCCACCATATTTATTTCCATTTGTGTTGAAAATATACACGTTTGACACATTATGATCAAAGGAGGTGCCATAATTAGCATCATTTCCTCCCATGTATATAACTAAATACAAATCCCTGCCAATTGCATGCATAATAACCCAGTTATGTTGTGTTCATTTAACGATGCCATGACTTCCACCCTCGGCACCATCATTATCCACATTTTTGTAGGCCCCCATACCATTCTTGAATTATTCTATGTCTTAGAGGGGGAATTATAGTATAACATGATGCTTGGCCATCCTTGGATCTACATCATGGGTTGTTTTCCTTCAACTTTACAATGTTGTTTAAAATTCGAACATGAAGGTCACAACTATACCATTTCAGCCAACCCTTCACCTTTCAAGACCTGTAACATGTTGTATTGACCCAATGATGTCCTTATACCAGTTAAGGCATCTACCACTGCTAATACTTCTTCTTCAGCTGCTACCTCATCTACCACTTCTGTCACTACATCTTCCGCAACTACCTCCTCTATTCCCACTACTACCACAGCTTCTTCAGTTGACCCATCAGCCAACCCATCTACTTCTCAAACATCCAATGCTTCTTCTTCCCAGTTGTCCAGGGATTCATCCATTCCCGCTACTCACATACCAATTACTGATCACTTAGAAGGTTTTTTTCAATGCCTCACTCTAGGGGAGTACTGCATTTATAGCATTGAAACATTCCTTACTCCTGAAGAGTATGGTAACATTCACCAACATCCCCGCTATGATCACTACATAGGTGATGTTTTCCCCTATGGTCCTCCCCACCTTCGCACCAACTTAACATATGCGGGACTTAATGCTTCTACCTACTCACTTGAGACACCTTCTCAAACTCAGCCATTTTCCTTTGACCAATCTCTCACCAACTGTTGCTTCACCCACACCTTCCTCCATCATTATGCTTAGAAGGGCTTTGGATTTGGTTTCTATGAACAAGTTTGCCATACTATCATTCCTTGCACCACTTGTAATCATAAAGACGGCAATGGTATTGGATTTACCGAACCACCTCCTAAGAAGGCTTGAGTTGAACTCATTGAGGATGATAAACATTCCCCACCCCATTCACCTACTTCACCACGTTCACCTACAAAGTCTATGGATCTAGAATCCATTCCTCCTAACTTTTTTTTTGTGAACACCGGTTTCCTAAGACCTCTGACTTATCAGCATGATGGCAAGGCTCCCTATTATATTATCTTCTTGTATCCTGACATGATAGATGATGATACACATTCTATTAACATCATTCAATGTTAGGACGATGAGTCTATTCTCACCTACCTTGGTGCGGAAGATTCTTATATTCACTGGTCATTACCTTCTAAGATATAAACCATGTTGAATGAATCAACCATCGAAATAATGTTAGAAAAATAAGACTCAAGTTGCTTTTGATTCTCAAGATCGCCAAAAGGTGTAAGAGAAGAGCATACACAAAATTTAGCCTAACTCAAGTAAAAAATAGAAATACAACATTCATCGAAGCATTAGACAAGTTAGAAAATTTATTCAACACAAAACTTGTAAAAGAGAAGTCAAAAAAACTATAAAATAACAACAAACATGAAAAATTAGATTATGGAAGTTCTTGAAATTCAAGCCAAAATTTTACACAGAATGCTAGTGCAAGCTTTTTAACGATAACCCAAGGCTATCAATGATAGTGAAATCTTAGCAATGGTATAAAAATCATATCAAATAGACACAAGGGTGCTAACAATAATGTATGTAAATTATTTGTGAAAACATAGAAGAAAAGTAGAGCAACACTAGTGTAAGAAAAGAAAAGCTAATGCAAGGGTTGTGCAATACTAGCGCATGTGCTACAAAGAGGTAGAATTTACATAGAATAGTAACACAGGCCTAGAAATGGTAGAGAGAGCATATCAACAGTAGTGCAAGTATATTAACAGTAGCACAAGCCTTTTAACGCTGACGCAGAGGTTTTAACACTAGCGCAAGATAACTGTGTAACTTCAAAAATATAGGATTTTGACAAAATGAATGTCAAAAAGATCAAATATTTTCTGATTAACTTAAAATTTGGCAACACCTCACCTCTCTTATACCTATAAGGAACAATCAACACATGCAAACTTAACAGAATAAGTTAATAAATACAATATTTATCAATAAGTGCTTAAAAGAGGGTTAGTAAAGCAAAACATGAAACTAAACTACAAAAAAATTGAAAATAAGTGCATGAGACAATGGAGTAAGTCCCACCGAGTGTTCCAAATGTATGCATATTAAAGAATATAAACTAATTAAATGAAACTAACAGCAAGTAGTTCCAATTAAAAAGATAATCTATTATGAAAATAAATGATAAAGCTTAAAGGAAATAGCTACTCTAATGAATCAACATGAATAAAACATCTAATGCTTAAGTTATCCCTTGAAATTGGATTTTATTTGTAATGTACGATTTCTAATTAATATGAACCTATTTAGATCATGAGAAATCAATTTTTATGTTGTCTTCAAGTGAGGAAATAATCTCACCAAAATGGCTTAATGACCATGTTTGGATCTTCTTTTACTAGTCAACTATGAGAAGAATGGATGCAAAGATGAAGGAGTTATTCCAACATTGGATAATGCTCTTATCATATGCCAAAGTTTGGTGACAAAGATATAAAGGTGTAAGGTGTGAAGGAAGGAAGTAGGTTCTTTATATAGCTTTCCAATTTGGGAGAATCTAGAAACCTAGTGAATGTGGGGTAAAAGATAAAGTAGAATTAGAAAAGATAAACATGATTAGAGTTAGCAGCTCATGGGAGTTGGAGATGATTTAATAAATCAACTAGGATTGATTAATAGGCCAAGATAAGCTTAGAAATATATTTGGAGGTGATTTAGAGGAAAATAGGTAGGACTGAGATGATTTAAAAGGGGGATTTAATTAATAAGTTCTATTAATTAAATACAATGTTATAAAGGCTTAATTAACTAATAATAGTTAATTAATTAATTAGAGAAGGATTACAACTAACGAAGTGTCGTTAATTGACATCTGGAATGGGGGAGAGGCTAATTAATTAATGAAGCATTGGTAATTGACTGAAATGGAGGGAAACATTAGTTAATTAGTGGGAAATTACTAAATATAATGGAAAGGATGGGAAAGAGGATAATCATTACAATTTTAGTATTAAAACTGAGTAGGTAGATTTTAGATGTCTACAATTTTCTTGCGTCATATTGTACTTATAATTTTTATATCATATTTTATATCAATTACTCTACAATATGGTTTAACAAATCTATTTTTGTTAAATAAACCTCTAGCTTGCTTCCCATAATGTTTTCTTCACTCTAGAGTCAAAACTTAATGAATTTTGGCCAAATAATATATGAATTTGCATGAAAAAATCTAAATGAATCCAAGGATCCTATTTATAATACTTCAAAGTGATTTCTCCAATAAATGTTACATACATCTCCACTTTTTTCCTAGATCGGTGCGCCGAGCAGAATGGTGAGAAGGGTTCTCAAAGAAGATGATCCAAAAATCCTTTTGGTTCATGAAGATAATTAAAAATTCCCTTGTTTGATATTTTTAGTCTCCTAACTCTTCAAGAGGTGTCTAAAAAATTTCGAGAAAGTTCCACCTCATAGAAGGATTTTTGTGATGCACCAATGGGAAGATTGTTTCATTTTTAATACTCCCATAATTCTTCCTTGATCATTGCACTGCGAATTGGGATATTTCATCATTATTATTTATAGTATATGATCTCCCAAAACTTTATGAGGCTCCCAAAATATTTCAAATAAGGTGACTAGCTGTTTTGGAACTTGCATTTCCTAGTGCCTTGCCCAAAAATACTTGGTATTGTTTAACTTGTTCCCGAACTCAATTTTCTACACAGAATATTCCTAAAATTCCTATGAAAACTTCATGGTTCTCCTTCACACCTATATATTATTTTACTTTTTCTTATATACTTTCGGCGAGTGTTCACCAGGGACAAAAAGACCAAAAATAACCCTTTTGAAGCCTCTAGGAGCACTGTTGTTTCTTAGATCGTAGTAGCTTCAAGAGAAAGGTGAGTTAAACTTATCTAAACATGAAAAACACTTGAAAATCATGTTATCACATTCCTCTCGACTAAAATGAGGATGAAACAATTGAAATACTGGTGGGAAGAAAGGCTTACATTGACTGAGAAAGAGAATTTCAAGTGTGGGTTTAGTTTTCATGACCAAAATTTTAAATTTGACATACTATAAATTTAGCATGACAATAACGACACATGTAATCTATATGTGTATTTAAAATTTTAGTATATGGTTTTTTTTGTTAGACAATGAATGTGTTTTCTTTGAACTCTCAATTTTGTGATGTCATAAAAAAAATGAAATTCAAGGGATGAACATGTTCATAAATGATCTAATGATATTAATATGTTTTATACCTATTGAGCCTTAATTAATACCATTTGCTAGTTTGTGTGTAAGTCTCGTCATAATTTAAACATTATTGTTTTGTATTTTTCCATTGCGTAGGTATCTATGTGTAGGATAATACATAACACTTACTAATTGAGATTTTTCATTTTGATTCAGATTTATCCCTATAATATCATAGTGAAACACCATAACACCAATCTAGATTCATAAAATCATTCTGATGTATTAAGGGCCATTTTTATAATCGTATATGTCATATCCATTTATTTTCATCTTGTTCAAATATACAACTCAATTCTGAAACCAAACACTAACATTTCAATTAGGAATTTGATAGAAAGGAATATAGAATTTATCCTTTTCCAATACACCAAGAATAAAAAAACATTATTGTGTATTTTTTAGGAATTAAAAAATTAAGGTAGAGAAGAAAATTACAAAAAACTTGTGAACAATATTATTTTCAACACCCAGAATCTAACAACTAGTCTTAATGTGGAAAATATTATAATTGAGAAAGACATGTAATTACCTATACAAGTAGGTAAAATTCCCATGTAATACGGTTTCACAAGTCTCATGACCAACTATCAACATTGTGATTGCATCATCCTAAAGTTGCTTGCTTGAGACCTATAGATAACTTGAAAAAACATAAGATGATGACAACAATATTGTTCTCCTTATGATGATAAGATAAACTACATACTTTTCTTAAATTAAATAAAGGAAAACGCTAATATTATAAAAAGAATAAAGTATAACATTGTACATGATATCTAGAGGCCAACATAGAATGATAGATGCAAGGATCTTGTTCATTCACATACTCATGAAATAGTAAAATTTGGTTCTCATCCATTTTATATGTATCATGAATCGTAATATTTTTTTGGTTAAATAATATTTTTAGGGTACATCTGTTCAATTTACAAATGTGAAATGAAGGAAATATATACAAATTAGTAGAAGGCTAATAAGTTAAGTATATTTCATAATATACAACCCTATATATCTAAGGAGTGATGGAAACAATATCTTTTATATAGTTATTAGATCATTGTCACACCTCACTCAACATGAGTTCTAAAATTGATAAAAAGACAACTACAAAGCCATAGTCCAATTTATAAAGGAAATAATAATGGTATAATTTTTTTTTAAGTATAACAATATTTAAGGATGGTTTGGATTGGAAGGTCACGGGAATGATGAAGCGGTACCAAAACGTATTCACAAAATAATCATGTCAGAATTAAACTTTTCATGGTGTGGCGACAGTGTCCCAATCTTGGTTGTGGCCAAAGATTCGGTGTAACACCACTTTCACAGTATGGAACAATTTTATGGTTATTACTTTTAATAATGTCGACAATAATTATTGTAATGACAATAAGGGTTGAAATACCCAATAGCGATACACTATCACACTCAAGATAATATGGTAAGGATAAGTGTAATTATACCAATTAGTAACGTAAGAATTATTATAACATTTACGGGTGTCCATGAAATTATTACGGTCGTGGCTCAAAAGTGAAATGTTAAATAATAAAATCAAGTTATCATAAATTTTAATTAATAATTACGACATTTGCAATATAGTGCAACCATCTCCTAAGCCATTTCCCAATTAAAATAATAATACATTTATTTTAAAAGAAACCTTATTCACTTAAGTCAAAATCTAATTAAATCAGGGCCCTAGATCTTAGCTAATCCCCATTGTTGGATATTCCAACCCTAAAATAAATATGAGGATAAAATTTTCAACCCTAATTATAATATTTCATTTTTATCCTTCTCGTTCATTAAGGTGTTTTCCTTTATTTTTTATTCGTAGGGAGCAAGGAGCAAATGGAGGGGCCAATGCAAGAATTGCAGGAGGCTTTCATCACATCTATCAATTGTTTACATATTTAACTCTATTCGAGGTGCACATAGATTGAATTTTTGTAACAAGGGTTTCATTTCTGAGTTTTTTTATTTTTCTCAAGTTGATCCAATGGATCTGTGGCTCTCTTGTTCATTCTTCATTTTTTAATTTTCTTCTTATTTTTTTGGTGTTCTTTCTCTGAACATGATAGAATTGAACTTTATATACAAATGTGTGTGAGAGAGAGAGACAAAATATATATCTTAGTGTAAGAAAAAAATTACTGCAAACTGCGCTAGAGGAGAGCCCTACGATGGCAACCAATTATCTAATGGCCTTATGACATGTGGCGTTAGCAGCAGCCAAGGGTTGGTTGGGTGGTTGGTGGCAATGAGAGGGAGGCTATGGGGAGTGTGGGGCTAGGTAGGTCGTGGGAAGGCCACGAATGGGCCATGGAATAAGGAGGATGTGAGGGATTATGGGGGATAGTATGGAAAACCATCCCACCCTACCCCATATTTGTTTTTTTTAATAAAATATACAACCCCTTTCTAAGAGAATTTTTCTCAAGGAAAATTTTACCAAGGAGTTTTTAAAAAGGAATTTTACATTCATTTGGTTTTAATACATTTAACTTGTGTGTGTGTGTGCGCCATCAATGATCAAGCAATGTTTAATTTTAGAAATTTTATTATTGTTTGAGGATTCAAATTTTGATATACTTGCAAGCATATAACTTTTTACACACACACACACACACACAAGAGTTACGTTTAAACAAAAATATTATTTATTTCCTTCAAATATGAGATAATAATTTGATGGTTTTTTTATTAGAACTAAAAGTTCAGATTTCAAACCCATAATATAGTGCAATACTTAAGCAATTTCTACCATTGAATTGAAAGGATGAAAATACTATAACTTTACAAATTAAACAAAATATTTTTTTCATTCAAGTAAGCAGAAACAAAAAAGCTTGAATTGCTACCATTTTCCTTCTCAAATGCACCAGTAAACAACAGATAATCATGGAAATTTTAAAACCAACAATTTCATTAAATCAAAATTTTCATTAAGAACAAGCTAAGGTACAATGTTTCCAAATTTCAACTAGAGTCGGAAGAAGGATAATTTTCATTTCATAATATTTAAACTTTTATTTATTTCTTAAGTTGAATTACCCATTTCCAAAGGAAGATTCTAAAGAGGGAAAACAAGAAGAGATATTTTTTTAAACTAGTAACTTAAAATAATCATTTACAGTTTGCTACAACAATCCCACCAATAATTTAACTATTCAAAAGACATGTCATAACAACTACAACAGTTTATATTGTTCTTTAGATAATGAAGAAAATAACTCTAAAATGTAAGTATTACAAGCCCTCCTCACAAGAGGAGACAACATGCCCAATTTTACAATTAACCATAACTCCATGCACATAATAAAATCCTGCAACCTTTAAAAAAAACAATCTTCAAGCTCTATGTCATCCAAAAGTAGCTTCACAATCCATGAGAAACTAACGTGTTTACCTCCCAACCTATAGGCATAATTACATGCCTTAAGGTGGACCAAAAGGACATGTTATCATCCCTCCGATCCCATAGGAAAGAGGGAGGGGAATGCCTCAAACCAACAATATAAAAGTGTCACCAAAAACACACCCATGAATACAACACTTAAGAATTACACCAAAAAATAATGCAAACATAACTGACCAAAAACTAAAGATGCACCCAACTTCTCAATGAGGGAAGAGGCAACAATATATCCAGAGAATTGAAAATTTTAGAACCAAGTTAAACATAGTAAGCCACCATCTCCTTAGCTCTCCATGAGATATCAAAATCCTCTCCTTATCTCTCCATAAAATCCCCCCTTATCCCTTTGTTCCCTTCAAACCAAATGAAAGGGTGAATCAAAGTTCCCTCAAGCTTGTCCACCAAGCATGAGGATGAGTAAAAGTGGGATTCTTCCCTCTTCCGGGCACACATACCCAAAATCCATTCCATTCAAGGTTGGTTGGGGAATCTAAAAAAATAAATTTAAACAACCAATTTCAACACAATTTTTTACCATTTCAAAAACTTTGAGGTAAGATCCTACCTCAATATTAAGAAAGTGATCTAAACCAATCTTCCAAAATCCACTTCTTTCTCCTTGTAGGCTTCCAAAAGTAAACCCAAAAGCAATAAAAATGAAGCAAGTAACCCCAATCCACTCCATAAGAGGGGATGATATAGCAAAAAAGAAACTCAAATAACCAAATGGGAGGGTGACAAGTGTCACCCTCCACCTATGCTTCAACCAACTCAAAATCCCCAATATTTACACCCTCAAAGCCCAAAAGTAAAATATAAAAATAAAAAATATCCATGCAAGCATGGAGGATCCCCACATCCCAACACCAATTACATAATAAAATTTCATAAAAGATGAGGGAGAATAAAATGGGAAAATGGGCTCAATTTTCCTTGGAAATATCCCACCCACCCTTAGGTATAGTACTTAGGGGTTCTTTCCAAGGAATATTTAGTCCTTAACTTTCCTTATAACTCCTAAGTGTCACCTTTTTTCCAAACCTGAGTTTTGGGAAAATATGGCATTTAGGAGAGGTAGTTGGGCTCACATAATCCATGATTAGGTGTCCTAAATCCCCCATTAGGAAGAACAAAGAAAGACATAATCCCAAGTTTGCATAATTCCAAGGGGTTAAATTTAAACACGAGATCAAAGATAATAGAAAAGAGGATTGAAATTATCAATTGCAATGCCATAGAAAGAGGGGGTTAGCCAAACCAAATAAGTAAGAATTAATAATACAACATCACAAAGGGTGGTAATAATCCACAACAATAACCATGGTCAATTAAAATGACCCACAATAAAATAACAAGGATGGAAAATTTGGCCCTTATGGCACATTGTAATGGTTCGAGACATCCCTCCGCCTAAGTCCCACATTTCTCACGTGGATAATTCTGTCACCTACACACTAAACTCAAACATTATACTTTCTTAATAATAGCTAGCAAATACGATAACAATATAACAATATCTCATTGATAATCCACACATGATCAACAACTAGCTAGTGAATAATTACAGTATGATCAATCATCAGTTGAACAGGAGGGAAAACATGATAATGCATCTACGACAATATGTGTGTGTGTGTGTATACCATCATGCGAGATCTCATAATCTATTCATAACATCACATCGATACCATAAGATAAGCAAGCATATTGGCATCATATGCCCTGTAAATCCCTATCGTGAAATTAGTTAGCATACAATATCATCATATAATTATCCATGTAGTAGCATAAAGTATTGTGAGATTCATCTTCTCATAAAAGATCATAAATTTCATGCAAAATTTTCAGTTAATATAAGCTAGTCATATGAATTTAGCATAGAAACAAGAATGTAATAATTTATTTGAAATATACCTCAATAAATATTGTGACATTTAATAAGGAATCATATTCATACTTAAATCACATTCAACTCTTCAACTTATCGTTTTAACTAAACTCAAAAAAAACACATTCATTCAAATACATCAGTAGAAGAACTAATTTAACTAAATCACTTCAATTAGAAAAAATCATTTTCATATTGATTATGTAGATTTTACAATATTTGGCCATCCTATAATTTACCCTATCATTCAATGCATATATGCCTCTATAAGATTTTACAAATAAATCTTTGATTCAAACCCAAATATATTATGAACTATTGTTGTTGTGCAATATCCGAAGTAGATTTTTTATTAACATGTCTAAAAGGATAAAAAAACTTCTTTTGGATTTGTGTTTCGAGAATTTGCAAAACTTGGTCATTTTTTTGCATTCTTCCCCAACTTTATTTCCAAGCCAAATATATTATGAATTATTTTTTGTGAAAAATCTAATTGTTTTTTTTTTTTTCATTAATAGGTCTAGGGGAGAAAAATCCTCTCTCAAATTGTTTCCTGAGCATTTTCAAATTTTGGTCATTTTTTCCTTCTTCCCTAACTCGCTTTCCAACCCAAATATATCATGATTTTTTTTATGTGAAAATTTTGAATAAGGTTATCCATAACAAGGTCCATGAACAGAACCTCTCTCAAATTTTTATTCTAATCATTTTCAAAATTTGATCATTTTTTACCTTCTTTCCCAACTCACTTTCCAAACCAAAAATATTACGAATTGTTGTTGTTATACAAAATCAAATTTTAATTTTATACCATTTCATAATATCTATAAGGAAAGAAATGTTAAATTAGATGGCCTTTCATTTGATGGTCTTTGGTTAGAAAAATAATCATGTAGCATAGTCAAGAGTTACTTATAGCATACTTAAGATGACCATGTAACATACTCTAAAAGCTTCTTGTAGCACACTTCAAAGCTATCAAGCTTCACGTAGCCTACTTAGGAGCTACCTATAGTAACATAGAAGCTTCATATATAAACTTGGTTGTAACATTCTTGGGAGATTTCGTAGCACAATTGAATATATTATGTCAAATCCAAGATAATATATTGTGTACAAATTTTTATTTTTGAGTAGAAAATTATGTGTTCATTTTGAGTTTTAGTGATCGAAAATAAGAGGGAAATGCCTCTTAGGAAGACAAAAATCCACTTTTTTGGTTCAAAAACCATATTTGGAAGAATCCGTTGGAGGCATAATAGAAAGAAAAATATAGGGAAAACATAATTTTGTAACCAATACTAAAAATGAGGGGGGAAATTATGCTACTTATTAAAATGCTGGAAAATTCATTTTCTAGGTCTGCCTCCTTCATTCGCTGGTGATGGAAAAATGAAAGTGGTGAAAAAAAAAAGTTTACTTTTTAATAGCTTATTATCATGATAATCTCAAGACATTGGATGAAAGTATACGCTATATATTCAACATCTTGTGTTGATAACATCATTAATGTGTGTAGGAATATCATTGGTGGTTGATACCTACAAAGCATCCATAATGAGATAGAGATCTAAATCCCATTTTCATATATTTATAATTTGATAACGTGGTAATTAATGTCTCTAAATAGTCATTTGGAAATACTTATTGGTATTATTGTCAATAGTGACACCTATATCCTATGTGTGTGATTAATATCTTAGTATATGGTGCTTTATACTAGATATTGAATGTTTTTTATTTGAATCCTAAAATTCGTGATGTCATCAATATAATGAAATTCAAGGGAAAACCATCCCCATACGCAATCTAATAATCTAATTACTACCATTGGGAAATTTGTGTGCAAGTCTCATCATTATTAAAATATTGTCATTTTTTAATTTTCCATTGTGTTGGTATCTAGGTCTAAGATAATCCATCACTGTAATCTCACAAGGAAACAAGGAAACATCATAGCACTAATATATATTCCTAAAATCCTTTGGATGTATTAAGGACCATTTTAGAATCATATATGGGATAAAACTAGCATTTCACTTGAAATAATTTGTTATTACTCATGTCAAATCCAATTCTTTTCATTTGGTTCAAGATATACAACCAAAATCTAAAATCAAATCCTAACTTTTCAATTAGGAATATGATAGAAAATATGGTAGAATTTATACTTTTCCAATACACTAGAAGACAAAAACATTATTGTGTATTTTTATGAAAAAAAAAATTAGGTTGACAAAAAAATTAAAGAAATCATGTGAACAAGATTATGTTTAACAACTAGAATCTAGAAACTATACTTAATGTGGAAAATATTATAATTTATAAATATAAGTAAATATATATGCAAGAAGGTATAATCTCCATGTTAATATTGTTACACAATTCCCATGACCAATTATCAACATTTTCATTAATGTTGTTTGCTTGAGACCCACATAATAACATGACAAAATAAGATGATGACAAGAATATTTATTTCCTTATAATGAGAACATATTTTTCTTAAATTTAATAAAGGAAAACAATGATATTATAGGAAGAATAAATTAGAATATTATAAATCATATCTAGAGGCCAAAAGAAAATGGAGGATGCTAGGATCTTATTCATTCACATACTCATGAGATAGTACATTTTTCTTCCCTTCCATTTTATGTATATCATGAATAATAATATGTTTTTTGGTTCAATAACATATTTAGGGGTACATCTATAAAATTTGCACATGTGAAATCAAGACATGATATACAACTTCAACAACCACAAATATTGTTTATAAAGTAAAATTCTTACTTTTTTAGCTGAAATATTTGTATAAGGCTAATAAATTAAAGATATTTCATAGTATGCAACCTTATATATCTAGGGCATAATAGAAACAATATCTTGTATATAGTTATTAGATCATCACATATTTCATTTATTAAGTAGAAAATTGTTAGAGTAGGTAATTACCTTAGTTCATGTTCACCTAGGTACTTTATTTACCTTTATTGTATTTATCCTCACCCACTTATGTGTGTGGATATTTATTTTATCTTATTTAGATATTAGGAGATATTATCTAGTTGTTAGGTATAGTTTTTTCCTTGATCTATGGTATTGACTAGTTCTTTCCTTGATCTATGGTATTGACTATATCCTTGATGTCTAGTTCTCTCCTAAATCTATGGTCTTGACTAGTTCTTTGATGACTAGTTATTTCCTTGATTTATGGCTTGATCTACAACCTTGACTGGTTCTTAGATTGTTACTCCTTGCCTAGTTAAGCAAGGCCCATTCTCAATGTATTGCATTGAGTTCCATAATAATATATGATATTGCTGCTCATTTGTTTTCAAAGGTTTTATGTAAAGTTATTCTGGAAAATTGCTTTCATCTTATTGATCATGGTGTTTGATTAGCATCTGTCTTCTTGGCTTGGAGTGATCTAGTTATCGTTCCTTTCATGGTATCAGAGCAGGAGATTGTTGTTGGCATTCGTCTATAAGTTTTATTTTGCAAATAAATTCATTGCATATTCATATATTTGGGATTTGGTCGTATTTTGTTGTTGCATGCATTTTTATATAAAATAGAGGCTTCCATTGGATCCGGAAGGCATGAAAACCCTACGATCAACTGTAAACTCGGTTGTTTCTACAAGTAGTCATTTTTTGTGGTTTTTTTGTTGTTGCAAAGAAGCACACTGGATCGCCTCAGGATTCGTGCCCACCAGAACTAATTTAAAATCCTTAGCCCTTCGTCATATGGTATGGTCATATGAGGGTTTAAAGCTTCTGATTCCTACTAGTAGGTGCTTAACTTCAGCCCCCTTTAATTTTATTTGTGTGGTGAAGGCAACAACAATATATTTTGTTTTAGTGGCAACTAAAATAAATAACAGAGAAAAATATTAAAAAGCTTGTAAATTTTGATCGGTAACTCGGTTTTGAGTGCTGTTTTTTACAAAAGTGCTTGTTTTTTCATTCTCTTTCCATTGGAGTTATTTATTTTGAGACTTGCATTATAATTATAAAGTGCCAAATATGGAGGAGTGTTGTAATCAATTGTGGATGCAATTTTGGCTGAGCCCGACGTCCTAAATTTTTGGGAGTTGCAGTTTGTACCTATCATGGATTTTTATAATGATATGCTTTTCTTTGAAGTATGTGGAATTCAAGAGGGTATTGCAAAATTTGTGGAAGAAAGTAGATCACTCAAGAAGTGAAATTCTCTTCTACAATCACTCATTCACGATAAGGATATAATAATACACTCCCTGTAGAACAAACTTGCTAGCCTACAACATCACCATCATATTGTGGACAACCATATCCATGCTCCTAGTCCACTTGCATCTGTTGCTCTTGTACCCACTGACATTGATATGTCAATCTTTGAGCCTAAACCTGCTTTTGATGCTTCTAAACCTGTGAGGCTTGTTACTGCATGCTCTTCCACATCTGTGCCTATTACAGTACCACATGTTGTGTATCCTACTTCTACTCAGTTGCATGGCTTTTTTGGGAAGCATACCACTGCATTCAGTTCTCACATGATCTGTTCTATGGGTCTCACTAGCAGAATCATTGGTAGACATTCACAGGGTATTATATCCTCTATTTCACATGTGAAGTGGAATTCTTGTCATGACATTGGTTTTCGAGCAGATACTTCATTGGGATCACACATTGACAGAGCTCAGTTTTTTGTTTGCTCGACTCTTTCTGAGGATCATGAGCAACACATGAGTTCTGCACTTTCACTCAGGCTTGAGACGGTCCCTAAGATTTCAAGTGTCAGACATGATCAACCTGACACATGTTCTGATGTTATTTTGCATGCACCCATTATGTATTTTACACCAATTCATATGCAGACATCTTCTTCATCCATCCGTGTTGATTTGTGGTGGATATCTGATCACTCGTGGCGGCGACATAGGCATTCATTGAGAGGACTCTACAAGCATGGCTCCTCCACCATTCGGCCTCTTGCTCCACTTTCTATACCTTATGCATTGTGATGCTTCTTGTTTTGAGCATTTTTCTTTAGCAGGTGTAGTGTATCTCTCTTGTTTGTTGAGAGATTTTGTATCTGTATTTTCGACACTTTTGACATGTTGACAGTATCTCTTATAGGGGATCTATTCTAGTGCATTCTAGTGTTAGTTTGTCAGTGTTCGATTAGCTGATTTTGGGCAACTCATATAGATTTGTAGTGTCACTTCACCCATTCAGCAGTATGGGAGGGTGTGGTGTTTATCCTACTTCTTTGGGTTTCATGTCCTTTCCGTGTTACCTTGGCTTTTCTTGGATCGTGACACTCTGGAGTTTGTATCCTTTCCTTGTTGCTTTGGTTTTGTTCTTGGATCATGGCACACCTACTTGTAATAGTTGATCGAATTATGTTTGGTGTTTTTTTTTACACTTTCGATATCACTCCATTGAAAGTCTCCTTGTATGGAGCTATTCTGGTGAAACCCAGTGTCTTTTGTTTTTGAGTTTTGTGATCTAGCAGTGGATTCAAACCACAGTGCACACCAAACTTCTTCAACATTGTACGAGTTTTTTGAGTTGAGCTTCTTGGGATGCCTTGAGCGGATCTTTACTCTCTTTACTTTGTTGTTACTAGTTTTGGGTACCTTACGGTGTCCCTTTTTTCCCAGTTATTGTACATGAGTACCTCATCAGGCCTAGTTTCCGGGACTCATACTGTGGACATGCCACATCTATTTTGGCCCCTAGCTTCACTTGGGGGGGGGTGTTAGAGTAGGTATTTAACTTAGCTCATGTTCACCTATGTACTTTATTTACCTTTAATGTATTTATCCTCACCCACTTATGTGTGTGGATATTTCTTTTATCTTATTTAGATATTAAGAGATATTATCTAGTTGTTAGGTATAGTTCTTTCCTTGATCTATGGTATTGACTATATCCTTGATGTCTAGTTCTCTCCTAAATCTATGGTCTTGACTAGTTCTTTGATAACTAGGTATTTCCTTGATTTATGGTTTGATCTACGACCTTGACTGGTTCTTAGATTGTTATTCCTTGCCTATTTAAGCAAGGCCCATTCTCAATGTATTGCATTGAGTTCCATAATAATATATGATATTGCTGCTCATTTGTTTGCAAAGGTTTTATGTAAAGTTATCCTGGCGAATTGCTTTCATCTTATTGATCGTGGTGTTTGATTAGCATCTGTCTTCTTGGCTTGGTACGATCTGGTTATTGTTCCTTTCAGGTGAAACCTTCATTTTAGTAGGAGAATAATATTTCATTAATGCAATGTTTTAGTATGGCATGAGGAAAGTACTGTGAGCTTCATCTTCTCACAAAACATCATAAATTCCCTACAATCATTTCAGTAAATGTAAGTTATTTATTTAAAATCTAGTTTAGAAACAAGAGTGAAGCAATTTATTTGAAATATACCTCGACGAATACCATGACATTTTATAATGAGTCAAATTCTAACTACAAATACATTCGAATATATAATTTGTCCTCTTAAATTAACTCAAAACACACACATTCATTCAAATACATGAGTAGAAGGCACTAATTTAGCTACATCATTTCATTAGAAAACTTCATTTTCTCTTAATTTTCTATATTTTACAAAATCTGGTCATTCTAGATTTACCCTACAATTCAATGCATCTCAATCTCTATAAGGTTTCACTAATAAATATTTCATTTAGACCCAAATCTATTATGAATTTTTACTGTTGTACACAATATAAAGGGGGTCTTTCATTGAAAAATCCAAGGGAATAGAAACTTCTCTCAAATTTTTGTTTTGATTTTCAAATTTTGGTTACTTTTTTCCTTCTTCCCAAACTTTCTTTCTAACTCAAATATATTATGAATTACTGTTTTTGTGCGAGATCTAAAAGAGGTTTTTTTATTAACATATTCAAGGATACAAAAATCTCTCCTATACTTTTGTTCCAAGAAATTTCAAAATTTGGTCTCTTCTTCAACTCGTTTTCCAACACAAATGTATCATGAAATAATGTTGTTGTGAAAAATATGAAGGTTTTTCATTACCAGAGCTAGGGGAATGAAAACCTCTAATACATTTTTGTCTAAGCATTTTCAAAATTTAGTCATTTTTTCCCTTCTTCCCCAACTATATGTCCAACCAAAATATACTATAAGTTGTTGCACTATCATGCCAATTTTGAAGGAGGTTTTTCATTAAAAGGTCATTGGGATCAAAAATCTCTCTCCGATTTTTGTTCAAAGAATTTTTTGAAATTTGGTCATTTTTTGGGTTCTTCCCTAACTAGTTTCCAACCTAAATATATTATAAAATGTTGCTTCTATGCAAAATCTGAAGGATATTTTTCATTAAAAGGTCTAGGGGAATAGTAACCTCTGTTAAGTTTTATCTTGAATAGTTTTAAAATTTGGTCAATTTTTGTCTTCTTCCCCAACTCACTTTCCCCTATTTTTACTTCATCTTCTGCTACCTCAATCTTCTTTACAATATAGTTCGTAATGTAGAACATGTAATCTCACTTCATCTCATGTGGAACATGTAATCTCAAAGTCACTATATATATATATATATATATATATATATATATATATATACAGAGAGAGAGAGAGAGCTTGAATTTATAAAAAAAACTCTTATACATATTTCATGGGTATTGCAGTGAGGTTTTCATTAAAATTTTGATGATATCCTTAGGAAATTCCAACAATGTTATTGATACCATATATTTCAAGTTTTAAGTTTTATAACTATTGAATCACCTAATAAAAATGGATGGATCATCATTTATCCTTGTTTAATAAATGTAAATTAGCATAATATATGATATTATAAACCATTAAAGTAAATATATTCAACTTTTATTAAAAAAAAAATTGAAAAAGAGAAATATTGTAAAATACTATCCAAGAAATAGTTTATGGAGTAAAAAATCTTTACAATCTTAGTTCAATCCAGGGATTTATCATAAAAATCTAAAATCCAGAAAAAATTATTGAAGTGATATGAACTCTTGTTACCTAGTCGGAAACAGAAAAAGTGAACTTACGAGATATGGTTTCTACCTAGCATATCATACCTTCCTTCTATCATGTCTAACTTTAAAGTAATCTAAATAATTGAGTAAGAAAAAATTCCCAAACTAAAACATAATTATAGGTGTATCAAGCCGAGATCAATTAAAAATATTTTAAAGAATTTTAAAGGTAACACCATCACTTATAGATATTAGTGATTTGTTTGATGTCTCCTAGTTGGAGACAGTAACCCATTCCATTTGCAAATGCTCAACTATTCAACGTTCACCTCTCCCTTGAAAAAAATAATAACATAGGCATATTTGCAATCAATTGTATTTATAATTGTAACCATAGTGAATGAACGGTAAATGGAACGTATTAAAGTGATTAATATTATATTCGTGATAAAGTTTAGAGTTTTCTCAAGATAGCTAGAATGACCAACAATGTAAACTATGCAAACATAATAATCAATTTAAGATGGGGGTGAAGAATTGACCTCCTTTTTTATTAGTGTCTATGCCTTCAACGAATAATGATGTTGACCAACATGAGTAATTTAAGAGATGACAGTTCAAATTAGCAGAAGACACAATGCATATTGATATTAAGACTCACACTAGGGAGAATTTTATCAAGGAAAACAATTGAACTAGACTTCAGTAATCCATGCATCGAGAAAGATAAATACATAATGTGGGAGGACCTACAAGACATTAGGTATGGGGAGATATGAGACCATAAAAAAGGTATAAAAATGTCTCACCTTAAGTCAAAAGTAACACCCTTTTTCCCTTTATAAACTAATATTTAATGTTAATTTAGTTTTAATTTAGGGACTTCTAACTGTTTGAGATAAAATATAAAATAAATACTTAGTTTTTTCTTTAAGAATAAATTTTCTCTTAATCGTTTTCTATGACTAATATTTCTTGGACAAAAGTTACTATATTTTGTGCAAACATGGTATACTAGTCATAATGGAGGCAAAGAAAAACTTTTGGAGTAAGATATATGCGACATTATATATTCTGGAGTGAGAGGAAACCAATCATACTTGTATCCAAACTATTTGGATTCAAAACTTTCATATCTAGTCAGCTTTAGAAAAGGTTCGGAATAGAGAGTTTTAGCTCATATTTTGTATGTGATTTTTTCTCCAAATTGTTCAGGTGGCTCTTGAGAATCATACAACTCTGGAATTTACCAACCACCCCAAAATTTAGGGACTATTGATTTTTCATAAGCATAACACATCAAAATCCTCATTTTGAATACTAGCCATGTGTCACCATAGAAAAGAAAACAAATTGATAGTTAAAATAGCTGTGGATCCATAGGAATAAATTAAAGTGTTTGGCATAGTCAGGAATGATTTAAATTGATTTTTCCACGTATTCTATTAGATGTGCGGATATAATAGAATATTTTAATGAGACACCCTTCCATGTATTTCTCCTCAACTCATGGAATGAACCATAAGATTTTAGTATATTTTTCTTCCATAAATGTTAATGAACAAAGAATAAAAAAGTATGGTTCTATTAAAAAAATATATACTAGAGAATAGGTCATAATCCTATATTCCTGGTCGATGGCCATAAATTTAACACTAGCCTATTATAAATGTAATCATATGATAAATTTGTGGGTTGAAAAAATTGATTACCAATAATAAAACTATGGATACCAAAGAGTTTTGAGTATTTTTCTTTTCTAGCTTTTGTATCATTTGTATAGTCCTAGATTAACAGAGAATCAAGGGCCTACGCACTTAAGGAGGAAGGATATGTTATTGGTATTTTTTTATAGTAGGTTTTCCTCTCGATGTTGTTATTGTTATGATTTTTTTCTAGATTGATATACAAGTTTTTATATCATTGTTGATTCTTCTTTCAATTAAATGACATCTATAAGATCCTAGGAAATATCTTCTCTCTTATAGGTCTATAGAGTTCTTAATAAAGCCATCTTGCTACCTATTTGGCCATATTAAGATTTTTAATCCTCAATCCGTAGACAACGTATCAAATCAATGGGAATAAAAAACTCTCCTTTAGATTGAGTATAATTACTATATTGCAAAAAAAATCATATCACAATATTAAGAAGATGCTTAAATGTAGGGAATAGTGTTTTACAAGTCAAATAGACAAGATCCTCACCATAGTGAAAATGTACCCTCCCCTTTGAGGGTTCCAAAAAGGCTTCACAAGCTCCTTCTTATAATAAACTATCTCCCTTATGTAGAGAACCCATTTGTTGATTATTGTTTTGTACACAATAATAAACAACTTCTCAAATTGTGAGAAAGGGATTAGATCTCTCACTCTCACTCATATTAGAACCCTAGATGGACTTGGAGATTCAAAGTACAAATTACTCTACACCATATAACTTTAGTTGGGACACACATATTCTAGTTTTAACCTGTATTGGTGTATCTTGGTATACCATCACATGGTAATATTGAGATCAAACCATCATTTGCATGTTTTGTAAGTATTTTGATTTTAAAATTCCTATTAACTATTGATTCCCCTTATGTCCCTAACCTGCACACCATAGGACACTAGACTATACATGTGAAAGCACATCTTTTATTGATTATAAGCAAGGAAAACTAATATTTGGATCAAAGAAATAAGATCTTATTCATTAGTTCGAATATTGTTTGAATTTATTATCTTGGATTTTATTTTATTTAACATTCAACTTCCCTAACACAATCTTCCCAAAGTTTCAAATGGGTCCCCACTCTGCTAGATAAAGTAGGGGTGTGTTATGATCATAACATTCTTGTTATAAGTACCAATAATATTATGAGTATTGCTCATATCTTTTATTATTGATTTAATATGGTTATGAATGTAATATACTCTTCTCGGTCCCTTCCTATCGTAACACCCACAACTTAGTTTATGTTTGTGAAGGTTTTGGGTGCCTATCATACAAGACATATCAATTTTGGCCCTAGGTAATGACTTGGTATCACTATAGGGTTACTCTTGTATATTTTATTGAATTTAATAAGTATTTCCTTATTCTTTTGACTTTCCAAGTAGAAAAAAGAGGAAACAATACATGTACATGATTAAAAATTTAAAATAAATTACCTCGATTTTCTCAAGGTAAGTAAATGACTAATATCATTTCCATACAAACTGTTGGAAGGGAATGATCATATATAGAGTATTTTTCTAGGCTATTTTTGGGCTCATATTTGCATGGAAATAATCATTACACCTCTTTCTTGAATCACTTCATGCTAGCATATATTATATTGCAACACTTATTCAATTATTACAAGGATACTGAGTTTCAAGAGTGGCTAGGACTTATGTAAGAGAAAACTCATTATGGGGTATTAGAAGTAGAGTCAATATCATTTCAAGGTATTGATAAAGGCAACCTATATCATGATTTTATTAAAAATCATAGAATTTTGTTGAAAGCATAATCTTGAGTTCACATTAAATGCATCTAACTTTGTCAAATTGAAATATTTATTGGAGTTTTTTGCAAGAAACAACTATTTATCTAAAAAATTAATGTTGGTTAGGTGAAGTGATAAGGATAGGAAAAATAATATCAATTTCAGGTGGGGCGCTCATTTTTGAACTCAATCAATAGTTAAAGAAGCAGGGGAAATAGAGAATAATAGTTCTATAAAAGTTTATGCATATCAAAAAGACGAGATAGAGAGAGAGAGAGAGAGAGAGAGAGAGAGAGTAGTTTAAGCCAAATATATATATATATATATATATACATAAAATATAGAGTAGAAAATAAAAAATAAGAGTAACAATAGTCTCTATATTCTCTATATTCTTCTAAGATAACCATTATGCTATATATTCTACTTCTTTTTCTTAGACTATTGTTACTCTTTATTCTTTCCAAAATAGAGAGGAACAATAGTCTGAGAAAAAGAAGAAGAATATAGAGCATAAACTAAAGACAAATATATCACCCATAGAAATAAAAAATAGAGTAACAATAAATGATAAGAATATAACAGTAGCTATAGCAAGAAGATCCCAACGTATACTTGGTCATTGAACCTTGTTTATAAAATACAAATAAAATCCCAACATATAAATGTTGTTTCAATATAAAAATCCTATATTTAAAATACAATTTTGGAAACTATATATTATTAATATAAAAGCATCGTTGTACCTTCTTTGCTAATGATTTATTTGGATTTGAGACCAAGTCTAGTAATTTTTTTTGTAGTTTCACCCTCACAAAATTTAAATGAATATGAAGGCTTTGAGGATTTCCACTTGATGCTCCAAATTGTTTCCAAAATGTTTGTTTGTGCTACGGTGACAAAATTTCTTCCCAAATAACCCTATCCTTACAACTAACTTCTCTTAACTAAATTAGAAAATTTCCATTTTAATATGTTGAAATTGGTGCCAAAATGCCCAAATAAATTTCCCTCTAACACTTACCTAGGAAAAAAATTCTCTCCTGATTTCCAATGACGATAAAATAACTTTTAGAAAACATTTCCTTCCCGATTTCCAACACATTATTTTTCCCTCAGGATTTACAATGACGTTAAAATGAATTATAATTTATTTCCCCGACTCCTCCCCCATACTAAAATGAATTAGAAATTTTTTTCTCTCTACATTAAAATATGTTTCTTTAGCACATTTTTTAATATTAGTTTTATTTAGATTAAATGTTTTTTATTTTGTGTTTGTATCAATATTGAAAAATTGGTTGTCTAGTATCTAAAATGGTATTTAATATAAGAGTTATTTTAAAAAGGTGATATATAAAAAGAAACCTATATGAATACTAAATTTTTTGGTTATCTAGTATCTAACTTGGTATTTAATCTCAGGGTGATTTAAAAAATGATGTTATATAACAAGAAACATATATGGCCAAGTCTATTTATGGCCTTGTTCTGTAACTGATTTTTGTTTTGTTCCTAGTGTCTTTGTTTATGTAACTGTGTTCCGTGATTGTTGGGAGGGTGAAAAGGTTAACCCAATGTTTTCCAGCACTCGTGTAGGGTGTGTGAGATGAATAAATGGGAACAAAGCCCAAACAAGGAAGACTAAAATTGATGTGCACATCTGATATAGGAATATTTCAGGGGGGTATGGAGTATGCATGGTAGAGACCATGGCATAAGAAAAACAAGGGGAAAATTCTAGAATACAAGTGTTAGTGAAAAACAAGAAATGCGCAGTGAAATGACAACTAGTAAAAGCATATATGAAAACAATAAATAAGAACTTAGCGAGTAGCTAGTTGCATACATGGGACACCACTTAAAAGGTCACAAGAAAATAGGATCCCTCAAGGCTTGTGTAAAAAATGAAATCAAATAAACATAGGGCATAGCCTACAAACAATGATAAACAAGATATAAGCTAATCAAATAACCATTATTGGAATCACTCTTGCAAGGAAAATGCTACACATGAAGTACCTATTAGCATGTTAGGGAAATAAATAGTATGCGATAATGTGATATTTGAATATAGGAAGGAAAATGTGAAATATTGCAACAATAGAACCTGACAAGAAGTAGGAAAAAAGGTACATGCCCCTAGGAGCCTCATTAGTACTAGTAATGGACAGGACCAAGCATCATACATCATGTAATAACCTGTAAGTGACCCGCATTCACCTCAAGATACCATGTGATTGTGAATGTGTGTATGATAAATGATAAAGCATATTATGAACCGTAGTAACATGTTAAGAAAAGGTGTAACATAGAGTAGTATAAGAAAAGAAGAATTCATCTAATCAAGATCTAAGCTAATGTTTTTGGATTTTTGAATGTATATTTTTGAAATAAAATCAGGTGTGGTGTATGAAAAGTGATTCCATATGAAGAAACCCTCAACACTCAAGTATGAAGTTGGAGCAAGAGTGTGTCATCAGATGGTGTGGGGGAATTAGGATGCACCCAAGTGTGAATTACAAAATGATATATGCAATTAGAGTAATAGGAAAGGGACCATGATTAGTTGATGTAAAAGAAGTGTGCATGTAGACATGATCTAGGATCTGATGATCATGGGAGAGTACACGAGGCCAAGTGTATGCAATAGATCTAGATCAAGCATGCAGAGAAATAGACTGTGAAACATCTCTAGACGGGGTAAGTGAAGTATGTGACCTATGTGAAGAAGTGTGCTTATGAGGTGGGTTATGGGATGAGTAGTAGTCATATGTGAAGTAAATTGAGATGGATGTGAATAAGGTGTTGCAAGAGGAGCAAGGGATCCATATAGCATAGGAGGTGTCAAGGCTAAGGATCCATCATGAATATAATAATATACACTAGGAATAGGAGCAACGAAATATGGGATTTCTGGAGGAACAAAAAAAAAAGGTGTTTTTGATCTACATAGGAAAATAATTTAACACATGTGAACATGAGGCAAGGACCTAGTGTCACGTGAAACTGGATTCATGCATGCAGAGAAACTAGAATAGGTGGAACATTAATAAGAAGAAGAGATACTCAAGAATGATGGAAATATATTGAGGTGAAAAACCTATAGAGTCCAAGATTCTAATGGTATGAGCATGAAGTGTATAAGTAATAAGAGTGTGTCTATTAGGATAAAATGGAATAGATGTCAATTTGGGTTTGTGGTCAATAATGGAAGGAGTAAGTGTGAACATAAGGATCAAGATGTGATTCAAAATATGTGTAGCATATGTAATGTTAGGAGGCTCACCGGTAGTAATGGTGAGAAATAGGTGCAATTTGAGAAGATTATAAGTAATAAAGCAGTATGAACTAGCCCCTATGATCATAGAAAAAAATATAGAAAGAGAGGAATGGATGGCCCCCATGAATGTAACAAGATAAGGTGTAGCGATAGTAAATGAATCATGCATAGGATCTTCGAAAGTGAGAGCATTAAGAATCATTGTAGAATCAATGCATATTGCTCTAACTTGTCATGAGGGAGGTGCGGAGAGAGATGTAACCTTTGAAGCACTAAGCATATGATCAATATAAGTACATTGAGAGTGATACATAATGGTAGGAGTATCATGGGTGCCAAGATAAAATTGATCATGTAAATCAATAACACTGGGGTGCATCCCAAGAGGAGAAGGATGTGTAAAATAGGTAATTTCATGAGCATCATCTATGAGAACAATATGATGTGTGGAATCTACTATAGCATTATCCATGGAAGAAGGTGTAGCAAGGGCATTGTGTGTTATGACACGGGTAGAAAGAAGTGTATGCATAGTATGTAACCAAAGATGGCCTGAGAAAAAATTGTAACTGAGATTATTAGGCATGATATGAAATGATACATTGAGGGTACATGGTCCTACTATAATGGGTAGGAAAATTTCACCTAATACTTGCTTGGGAGTATTATAAAAAATCGTTGATGTATAAATTAGATGGGGTGAGATTAGTTACAGAAAGGCGTGTCTGATGTAAAATAAAAATATTACATATATTAAGACCAGATCCATTATCAACCAAAAAACGCTTGACTAATACATTGTTAATATGGACTTGAATATACAAATGGGCACATTATCAATTATTGCTTGGGAAGGAATATCATTAGAAGTAAAATATCATGGTTTAAAGAAAAAGTTGAGGAAAATCAATGAGTAACATAGGTGGGGAGGTATCAGATCGGATTAGGGTATGATTCATAGTGTGTCGTAAAGCCTCGATATATTTTGGATGGGCTTGATAGAATGAAATCAAAGAGATATAGATGGAGGAGCGTAAGGTCTGATCAATAAATGAATTCACTAAATGATTTAATAAAATTAAATCTAATGTAATGACACTACTGATTAAATATACATAACAATATTCATGTAAGATAAAGTGAAGGAAATGGAAGCAAGAGTGATATATAGGGTTTGAAGAGTGACTCAACTTGTATATATAGGTCTGAACTAATTTTGTACTGATGAATAGGTTGGAAATACATATTATGGATTGTATTATCTTTATGTCTAATTATGGAAAGTGATGATATTAGGGACATGAGTTCCTGGAAGGGGAAAAAGTCGTTTAAGCGCTAGCATTTGTTCTGGGTGTTGGTGTCTATGAAAGTGCTCATGATATGGTTCTTTTTGAGTTTCTTCATGTCACTCCTTATCATTACATGTCATATTAGATCATTTGATATGTCACACCTATAACCTACAAAATAGAAACTAGAAACTTGCATAGTATTCAAGACACACATTATATGAATTAATATAAGGAAATATTCTTGAGTCGAAATGACCTCGATTGTCATCCTCAATGTGATTTTCACTGAGCATGCTACACTATATTTCAGAACTCTATATAGTTATTGTGTGTGTGTGTGTGTGCGATTGAAATAATGTCCATTGAGTTAGGATTATGTAGTACCATACTGCACACAAAGATATAGAAGGTTACAACTACTATATCCCAAATGTAAATGTGTGGTATAGAATCCAAAATAAACCCTCCTATATAGTCCAAGTATGTAGTCTAGAATCTACTTCTTGGTGTAGTAGAAAGAAAATATTATCTCTTTGTATATGTATGTGCCTCTTGAATGCTTGTCCCCATAACGAGCTCAAATAGGACATATATATATATATATATATATATATATATATATATATATATATATATATATATATATATATATATATATATATGACTACCTTGCTTAAGTTTCTTTCATTAACAAGTGAAAGGATCAACTAAGAGGGATAAAAGAAGACATGAAATAAGTAACATTCGAAAGATCAGAAAAAGAGGAAAAGATGACACAGGCATGCCCAAAGGGGACAATACCACCTGGGCACTCCTGTCCCTAATTGGATGGTCCTTTGCATAGAGTGTCAGAAAGATAAGTTAATGAAATCAAAGTTGAGTAAGATGTTGGCTGGTATGCAAAATCGTAAGTTGTCAATCAGAAATAACAAGCAATAAATATTAACATGATAAAAAGAAATGTCAAAGAAAAGTAACGGGGCTTCAATGAGTAATTTTCTTGCTTAGGAGTCATGCATATAAATGAATCATTTAAAGGCAAGATTTACATAGTAAGTGCATGATTTAGTGACTACATTTACTTAGAAAACAAGTCTTAGAAAGAACTATTGATGGCATAAATCAATAAAGTCACTAATTTGGTTGATATTCTTATCTATTAATAGATATGGATAAGTGTGTACTAGTGGGTAAATTGTGGATATTATATTATTAATAATATTACAAGTCCATCCTAAAATCATATAATATTGTATGGAAAGTTAAATCAAGTAATGTGGTGATGATGTTTTAGGAGACATTGAGCAATGTAATAGGATTCCAAAAATGAAATAAGATCTATGTCTCCAACTTTACGTATGCACTTAATATTGTCTTGAATAATTATTTTTTTAAGGTGTTGGTGTGAACCACTTCAATATACAATTTTTATAAATCAAGCCCCACAATATCCAAAATATCTTGGTAGAACTCGTAAGGGAACTCATCAATACCAAGTGCTCTATAACATTTTCATTTTAATCAACCATTTGCATAGAAGCCTCACAAGTCTCCTCGGTGGAAATCAAGTGGTAATAAGCTACATGTTGCCCATTAAAAAGCACATAAGGAACCACTTGAAGGAATTGGGATATAAAATTTTATCAAAGGTGTAGAGGGTAAAGCAGAAAACAATCTATGAAAATGAGAGACAAAGGCTTTGGAAATTTTAGGAAGAAAATCAAGTTGAATATCAACCTATTTTATGAAATTAAATCAATCAATTGATTACCTAGAAATGAACAAAAAAAATCATTAGAGGATTTGTCCCCAATTTTTAGCCAATGCATGTGAGCTCTAATATGAGATCCATGAGCCTGGTAGGGTTCTTCAACTTTGATCTTGTGCCTCCACAAATAAAATGAATTTTTCAAATCCTCATTGAGATTGTTCTAATTCCTATGAAATTATAAGGAATTCATTGTGTGACATATCATGATCATTATGGAATAAAAAAATTTCATGTTGACAGTAAACAAAAAGGTAAGAAACTACCCAAGTTATGGCATCATACCACCAATTACTCCATTTAGAAGATCTAGATGGCCAAGGAGAAATGTTCAAAATTTTCATGATGTGTTTATTAGTCCACAAGTTATGCAGGTGGATAGTATTGAGCTATAATTGTGCATTGACAAACCTAGGTTGAGGAATGATCCACCAAATTTCAAACTTGATGGTAAGGTGGTATCAAAGAAAATATCTCAAAGTGACAACCACAAGGTAGTCAAAATTATTAGCAAAGGTAAATATATTTTGATTTTCAAAAACCTCTGGTTATCTATTAGCTCCCAATCCAAACAATTTTGTATCATATATCATGTTTCCTAACATAAGGAGTCAACCTATCAAGGGTCATTTTGTTAAGGTATCCTTCCTTATACTTATATAGAATGAAGCTTTTATTTATGAATCCATGACACACCTTGGTAACTTTTGTAAACCTTCAAGGTCTAATTTGTATTTCTAAGATCCGATGCTTTAGGAAAAGTACAATTCCCTTGCCTACTTGGTTGTCAATCTTCTAGTAGAAATAGATCAATAATAGAGAGAAGTTTAAATTCTTGTCATTCGTGTTTTCCTTTTATTGTTTTTTGTCTTATTTATAAAAGTATATGTTGGATAATATTAAAAAAATTATTGAGTTCTAGAATATTAAACCCTTATTTTTAGTAACATGAAGTTCCATATTTGCACCAAAGTTTAAACTACCACTGATGTTTATTATTGCTCTTGTTGAGATCCCTCTAAGGTTTCATTAAGATTAGCCAAGATAGCTAGAATCTATCTCTAGGCTAATGAAAAGTAAACATGAGGTTTCCATATAGTTTCTTGGGACATTTGTTTTCTCTTATAAGATAAAGGCAACATGGATATCATTGATATCCAATAGGAATATTATTTCCTTGTGTTCTAAATGGGTCATTCACACCATCTAAGATTAGGAAGCATGGAAATTATTTCTTTAATATTATGTCACCAAAATATTTTTCCTCCTAGCAACACTTGGTGGAAGAATAGTAGTCTACATGCTTTGTTTGTTATCTTTGTTGGGGTCTGAATTGAGGTTCTTTTGGGGAAAAATACATATGGAAAAACGTTGAGGATATTAACCTTTATTTAATTGGTGATGGGTTTCATTATGGTAATTTATTCAATGATCAAAACCTCTAGATTTCTTCCATATATTTTCCAACAACCTATTATCAGTATAAAATCTCTTCAACTCTTCAGAAAATGCATATGTGCAGTGTGAGATATCATTTCTTATCATGATTTGATCCCCTAGTCTATTTTACAAAAGAAGTATAAGTGTGTTTCTTATGATATGCCTTTGAACATTCATAGTTAGGATCTTATGTTGTATGATATACTAAGCAAACATGTTCTTCCACCATTTGTAACTTGGTGGAAGGATTGGCGATGGAATTTTGATACTCCACGTAAAAGCTACTCACCAAAGTTACTTTATCAATTATGAGTCATGTCTCACCTATTTTAGTAAGCTTGATTCTTTCCAAAAGTGGTTTGTCTATCTTAACCAAATTTGGAACTCTAATATTGAGCCCAAAATTTCCCATTTTCTCTAGTGCTTGATCTATCAGGGTCTGTCACTTGGGGAGAGAGTTACTCATATTGGTGTCTTACATCCCAAGTGTCTTGCATGTAATAAGATAGAGACCTTGACACATTCATTGTGGACTTGTGTTCATGTGCACATGGCATGACAATGGATTTTCGGCCTTTTTGCACCCTTCCATCTTGAGCCCATCACCTAGGAAATGGATTTGTTTAGATACTCTAATCACTAGACAACATGCATTTTCATTTTGGAAATTTTTGAGGGCTAATTTTCTTAATTACCGTTGTAAAGCTAAGAATGATGTTATTTTTATTTGTCAACAATTTTCCAATAATGAAAAGTTTTATGTACTCACCTTTTCCTTTTTTCATATTCAAGTGCATAAAAATAGTTTCTCTATAATTTCAACATCTAAAAGAGTTTCACAACCGTTGGGGGATTTTACCTTCTAATATGATCAGAATCCCTTTATATATCTTTTCATTGTATGGTAGTTATCTTATGCTACCTCATCAACTATGTCATAGTCATTCACATAGTTTGTTCTTATCTCCTCCTTAGGGGTCATGGGGTCGGGTTTAAGAAGGGGAGACAAGGAAAATTTAGTAGGAATGTGGAGTCATCCTCATGGAAATTCTAATGTGGACCATTGTTTTGTAGCTCATCTATGGATAATGTTAACGTGATATTTCTCACTATTCGGTCACCCAATCAGGGGGTTCTTCAACCACTCGTTATGCATGATTTAGGACAAGATGGATGGGTGGTGCTAGATTTGTTGTCAAGAGAGACATTGTCTTGAGTTTCTCTAACTCCAAAGGATGATTTTTCACCTCATCCATCTAGAGTCAATGCATGTGCATGTTATCATTAGAATATATTGGTAGCATTTTGTAATAATACTTATATTCTAAGTTGTGTCTCTTATTAGTTGTATTTTTGGGGCCATGAATACTAGTTGGCCAACTTTTCATCATAAACCCTCTTATGTACTTATCTCACTAATTTATGATTAATAAATATGATAGATTTGTTTCTAATGAAAAAGATATTTTTTAAGATATTATGAAGAACAAAATACAATATTTATTAAGTAAAGCAAACAACATCTAGAATAGGTCTTACACAAATACATATTCTAGATGGTGAGTGATAATAATAATTAAACTCGACAATTTTAGAAAGAGTCTATTTTGTATAGATACACTTTAATAGGTCTTATAGACACATTTTTCCTAATTGACATTAAAATCATCATCATTGTTTGAACCGATTTTAAGGTATCCTCTTGTAGTAGCACATACTTAGAATTTTCTGCCTTGTATTAGTGTTATCCCAATATTTGAACTTAGGTGAAAATTGGGGTAACCATAGCGAAATTTAGTTGATAGGTGTTTTTATAAACATAATGAATTTGGTGGATTCAAAAATTTTACTAAGTGTTGAAATAAATAGACCAAACTAGAATTTGTTTACAAACAATTTTGCAAGTTAGTTGTAAAATTCTCCCAAACTTTTGAATCCTAGAATGCTTTTTCAAATGTTCAATAGACTTTCAGACTTCTTAAGCACATTTGTAATTTGCTTGCAATTTAGAAAAGAAAATCTAAATTCCATAATACACTTTTTCCTAATATTTGGAAGGATTTTGGACTAAGCACATTTGTAATTTAAATGCAAAATGATAATGTGACTCTAGATCCCAATTTCCTAAATTATTCAGGGATTGGAGTTTCAAAACTGCGTACATTTTTGCATTTTTTTTGCAAATCACGCGTTGACCTTTATATCCCAATTCAACACAATAAATGCATCCAGAAATTACTACTCACACATGCCAAAAATTTTGCCATTAATTCCAAAATTGTAAATTGGATTTTCAATTTTCATTTTCATGTTTTGATTTTGTAAATTGCTCCTACTTCTCCACATCAAAACTCCACCTTCATTTTTTTAGCAGGATTTTTTCTATTTTCAAGAAAAATTTCAAACCTATTGAACATTGAGGTTAGTTAACTTGATTATTGATTTTTTTAACATTTTAGCCCACTTTTTCCACATAAAACCCTAATTCCTTGTCAAGGATGTGTTTTTACTTTTTAGGGTGTTGTTTTAAGTGATTGATAACAGGAAAAACACACCAATAATTCACATGTATCCAAAGAATAAAAAATATATCATTTTCCTGTAAAGGTTTGATTAAAAACAATAAAGCAGTTTCCAATTGTTTGGCAGATATTCTAGATGTAGGAACAAGCCAAATCCTTTCCTAGTATGTGGTAGATATTTTTAGTTCATAAGAAAGTTAAAACTCCACCACGTGAAGGGAATATATTTCAAGTGTTTAAGCAGTCTAGATATCTACCAAGGACTTTAACAGAAATATCTAGTGCATAAGAAAGCCAAAATCTACCAATATCTTCATGAATGTTAGGTTGTAAAAAATATATCAAAGTTTTTCCATGGTCTACGCCAAAGATTTTGGTTACAAAAGTAACTTAAAAATCCAACTCAGTGTTTTTTGAACCATGAGAAGTGTTTTTACAATCAATTTCTCCTCCAAATCCATGCCTAAAGGATGAAAAAACAAAAGAGATGAAATATTAATTCCATGGGGTCACTCCCCCATCCAATCTAGAATCTAATGTGGATAAAATTAGAGGCACAAATTTGGGGCATATTGATTTCACAAAATATTGGGATATAATTTAGGTTGTTCCCAAATCAGACTAGATAATGGGTATCTATAATAGTGGGCTTCCCTTGGTTGTATTATATTCCATTTCTACCCAGAGTTTGTGCTGACACTTGACAAGAACCTTGGGTGCATATGAAAGGAATCTTGACAAGTTGACAAATCAAAAAGGGAATATCTACTCTACCTAGGTTCAAAATATATTGAAAATCTATTGAAGCTTCGTGATTTTGAAGCTTATTTGGACATAATGTCAGAATCAACCCAAATCCTTGGGTAAACAAACATATGATCTTGCATAGGAACATTAAACAATCACTTCTTTGAAAAACCAAAGGCCTTGTCCACCAGACTACCCAGAGTACTGATGTGGTCAGACTTTAAAATGGAAATCAATGACATATCAAAATTTTGAATAAGGTGGTGGGGACCCGACAAAAAAGAGTTCCAAGAGTGGATGTATCAGTACATTCACACAATATGGGGGGACAATTACCATATCAACTGGGCAGAGCTAATCAATTACTCAAGTCATAAGAAGCTCTATGAGGTTCATATTACAAGAAAATTTTATATGACCTCATACTTGGTGTATGTTGCTGCCAAAAAAGGATCTTTCATGAATTGACCCATGTCAGTTATTTGAGTACAAATAAAGTATATGACTTCTACCCTCAACAAAATCTCGAGGTCAACTTGCAAACATTTCCATCAAATTAACTATGTGTTCTATTACATCATTAAAATATTGTGACCAAGATGTTGGTGTTAATCACACCAATTATACAGACATATATTTAGATCTAAGAATACAAGAAATAAATACAGAAATAAACTAGAAGAAATAATACACAAGATTTAGCGTGGTTCACCCAGTGTGGGATAAGTCCACTAGGAAGCAACCAATATATTATTCAAAGCTTTACATAGGATATACAATGAAGATCTACAACTTCCGCACCTCCTGTATGTACAATACTTTCTTCCTCACAAGATTCTCTTTTTCTCTCTCCAAGAATTCCTTCTTACAATTATAATCAATTTACCTTCTAACCCAACTTTCTAGCTTATATAAGCATATACATACTTAGGGAAACTTAGCTATGTAATTACAACCATTATATCAAATTTATATCGAAGTTTAGATCTAATTCTCGTGACTTAAATAAAATCAATCACGCACAGGCAACTGATGTCGGTTACCCTAACCGATACCAGTTCCTACTTGCTTGGCCGATGTCGGTCCCTAGGTAAGATGCCAGCTACTATGTATTCCATCAAGTTTGTAAAGCATGTTATTTGTGAAGAAGTTGAGCTCAACAACTCAACAATCTCCCACTTGGAGATAAATTGCTACACTGTATCATACAACTCCATCCTTGGATCCTTTCCTTGGCTTGTTTCTCCCTCTTCAAGTCTCAAACTCGAAGACCAACAAAAGTGGAGTGTAACTCCAACTTCTCCTTTGCCAAAGGATTCATTAGCATATCCGTAGGGTTCTCTTTCGTATGAATTTTCTTCAGTTTCAGTTTCCCATCCTCTAACATGATGCTAAATATCTAGATTTGCATAAATAAATTAAGCAATAACTAATTGAAATCAACACATGAAATGAAAAACTACAGAAGATAGAAACTAAATGTAAATAGAATGGAACAATTTCTATTGAATATGAGAGGGCATTTTATACAATTTCTTTCTCCTAAAATCATGGAGTCAAGTCTTATCATTTTATCCCAATGTCTCTCTTTTATTCCCTAGTCTCACTCTCAATCCCAATATATTCTCACATATTTCTATCTCTATGAGTTGTACATGACAACTAATTGTGCACACCCATATATTATTTTTTAAATATTAAAAACTATTACTACCAAATAACCCAAACCACTCCTAAGTGTTTACACTATGAAAAATATTTCGATAACAGTCACCCCCTTAGTGTGAACATGAGAAAGTTATCTCATGTACCTACTCATGATCTACAAAGAAATGAAGGTTTTTAATGAGTACCAACAACTCAAACAATATGAGGTTTTCAAAGAGAACCTCCAACTCAGAAAATGGTTTTCTAGTGGAACCAACCACTACATAGCAGCATACACTATTTTGCTCACATCATTGTTTCTAACTTAGAGGGATTACAAAACAAAAATTATGCTCATGTAGGAGCTTTAAATAGGAATGTTACTTATGTTCATTATTACAACATAAAGTAAACACACAACACAACAAAAATAAAAGGTAACCAATACAGTGAAGCAATCTCTTTGTTGGTGAATAACAAGATATGCCAATTTGCCTCCATCCTCCTATGCCTCCATCCTTCATCGTGATGTTGTTAACTCATCTGAATTTTTCTTTGAGGATCATTTTACAATTATATTGGGTGTCGGTTTAATCGATAATGCACCCTTACAATAGTAACCAACTTTATATTTAACCAAAATAATAAGGCATATCAGAGTTTTCTTACTGGAAATCACTCACTATTTTTTTACAAAATAATTAGAAACGTTAGAATTGTTTTCACTATTTATCTTAAAATACAAAATGGGTTTCTATAATATTTTGAAAAAAGTTTTTCATAATACAAATAAACAAACCCAAAAAAATTGCAAAAAAATATGAATCTGGGTTTTTGAGAAAAACACGAATTACCATTTATTTTTTTAAGATCAGAATCCAGAAAATGGCAATGGAATCTTTAAAACTCTCAGATCTAAATCCTTGAGGCTGTGGTTTTTTCATGTAATCACTCTCATAAATCTTCCTAACCTACTCTGATACCATATGATGCTAAATATCTAGATTTGCATAAATAAATTTAGCAATAACTTATTGAAATCAACACATGAAATGAAAAACTACAAAAGATAGAAACTAAATGTAAATAGAATGGAGCAATTTCTATTAAATATGAGAGGGAATTTTATATAATTGATTTCTCCTAAAATCATGGAGTCAAGTCTTATCATTTTATCCTCATATCTCTCCTTAATTCCCTAGTCTTACTCTCAATCCCAAGATATTCTCACAAATTTCTATCTCTATGAGTTGTGCATGACAACTAGTTGTGCACACTCATATATTATTTTATAAATATTAAAAACTATTACTACCAAATAACCCAAACCACTCTTAAGTGTTCACACTATGAATAATATTTCGGTAACACAACACCTGTCGTATGAAGTGATATCTCAATTGAATGTGTTTTGTTCTTGAATGAAATGTTGAGTTCTTTTCCAAATGAATCACACTTTGACTATCACTATACAATTCTGCAATACTCTTTCTTCTTTCCCAAATATTCCATGAACATGCTCATCCATATCATCTCTTTGTTAGCCTTTGTAGCTGCAACATATTCGGCCTCTATAGTAAATAAGGCCACAACCTTCTACAATGTAGAAATTTAGCTAACTGTCATGCCACCTACTACGAATACATATGCAGTGGTGCTCCTCCTACCATCTAAATCACCAGCCATATCAGAATAACATATCCATATAAAGAAATATCTGACCTTGCATAGCATGACTGCATGTTGGATGTCCCTCTCAAATACCTAAGAATCCATTTGACTACTTTACAATGCTCTTTACCTTGATTGTCCATAAATATGCTCACAACTCCCACTACATGTGCAATATCAGGTCTAGTACAAACCATTTCATACATAAGACTTCCAACTGCTAAAGCATATGGAACTTGTGCCATCTACTCAACCTCCTCATGTGATGTAGGAAATTGTTCTTTACTTAATTTGAAGTGTTCAACAATAGGTGTACTTATAGGTTTCAAATTCTGCATATTAAACCTTTCCAACACCTTATTAATATAATGTTCCTGAGATAAATACAATTTCTTGTTCTTCATGTCTCTAAGAATTTGCATGCCAAATATTTTCTTTGCAGCTCCCAAATCCTTCATTACAAATGTGTGAGTTAACTTTTTTTAAGTTCACCAATGTCTTGCATACTAGATCCTGCAATAAGCATATCATCCACATACAGTAACAAAATAATATAGCTTCTATTTTCAAGCTTCTTGAAATAAGCACAATGGTAAGATTCACATCTCATATAACTATGCTCATGCATAAAACTGTCAAACCTCATATACATGTTATCTAATTTTTCCCTCAAGTGAATTCAAACAAACATGACCTTGCACAAAGAAAATAGGAGGATCGATTCAGCCATGGGAGCTCACATTTTGGGTTTGAGCCAAGTGAGTTGAAGTGGGCCGAGCTCATTGTAAGGGAGCTTAGGAATTTAAGCTAGTTTAGGGAATGAAGGAGCTCCGAAGTCTGAAATTCAAACTTCAGAGGCAAGGTCATTCAGAGGTAAGCTGAGGTGAAATCGAAGGACTCGGCGGAAAGAAGCATGAAAAAGGGTGAAGAAGTTTGAAACCTGAACTCCGAATTTTAGAGTTCAGGATTTTGGAGATTCAGAGGTTTCATGAGCTCATGCAATTGAACATTGCCATAATCCCAAAGACACAAAGGTCTGAAACCTGAAGTATGAATTTCATGGTTTCAACATTTCAGAACATTTTGGCTCTTAGTCAGATGAACAGTACCCAAAACCCCGAAATCTGAACTCCCAAAACCCCGAACTCCCGAAATCCAAACTCACAAAAACCCCGAACCCCCAAAAATATGAATTCCTAAACCCCAAACTCCCAAAAACCTGAATTCTTGAATTCTTGAAACCTCAAAACCTTGAACCCCCAAAATCCTAAAACCCAAAGTCCCAAAATCCTAACGGTCTACAGTGTTTTCGAAGTTGGTAATTTCAAAGTTTCAGAGCATTGTAATTCTAGTGCATGCAAATCACAACTTGAATCCCGAAACCTAAAGTTCTAAATTCTTGAAGTTTGGAATTTCATATTTCAGAGGGTGCAATGCAGGGTTGAGGTTCCGAAAAGGCAGATCAAACACTCGCATTTATTGCAGTAAGGCACCCTCATCTTTAGATGGCCATAACTTTTGACTGGGAGCTCGGATTTGCACAAAATAGGACTATTTGGAAATCTATCGGTGTCCTCTACACAAACATGACTAGTTTTATTAATTTTAATGAGATTAAGTTTTTTTAAATAAAGAAATACAGTCCACCACTTTAGAGGAATGTTTTCAAATTTCTCACTTACCAAAATGATGAAGGTATGGGCTTCCTTTCTTCCTCAACAAGGCAAGGTACCATGGAGGTATGGGTTTTGTTGTGGAACCCATCATTGTTGAAGGTGATTTTAATGCATTTTTGGGTGGTTGAAGGAAGATTTTGAATTCCTTCTCTCTCCCTTTCTCTCATTCTTCCTATATATTATAAGGAGGGGCTCATTTAAAGAGGTTATACACCTTATATATGCCCCTCCCTTCTTTCTTTTCTGTAAGATATTTTTGGAGCTCAAAACCTCCATATTGAACATTGTAATACAAAATATATGCCTTTTACCCTAAATGTGATGTATTGTATCAACTTAGAGAGCAATAAAATTAGATCTGTGGATGTTTCAAACCCTATTCTACATTCTATTACATCTTTTTGATCTTTCATTGGACACAAGGTTATTGTGTATTGTTGTTGTTTTAATTCAAGGTTTTGATAGTGGTGTGTTTATTGTGCAGGTTGTTCAACATCCTTCTTGGTGCATCACCTTCCCTTATAGTAGTTTTTTTTTCATGCATTTCCTCTATCTCTATCTCCTTGGAAATATTAGATTAGGGTTAAAAATTGTAACTCTCTGCACTTTGGAGTAGTTGGCACTATGATAGGGTAGGAAGCCGACCTTCTCCAGAGAGATATCCCGATTCCAAAGTCCCACACTTTGGGATAACTCCATGTTTGACAAATCACACTGACTGCCTCAACCATTCAATTGCAAGTAAACAGGGGTGTTGTGATTGTGCCTCAACAATACCATTTCCTTGGGGCTTGTTTGAGCCCATACAAGATCTTTTTCAACATACACACAAGTTTCTCCTTACCCTTGACTTCATAACCAAACGGTTGTTGCATATAAATCTCTTCCTCCAAATCATCGTGAAGGAAATTTGTCTTAACATCAGGTTTCTCTATATGAAAATATTTTACTACAACTAAACTCAATACAGTACGTATGGAAGTCATTTTTACTATAGGAGAAAATATGTCACCAAATTCAATACCTTTTTTTTTTCAAATCCTTTTACTACAAGCCTTTCCTTATATCTTTTATATTCACCCTCTTCTTCCTTGATCCTGTAAACCCATTTGTTGTGCAATGTTCTTTTACCTGCAGGAAAATTAACCAAATCCCAAGTATGGTTCTATTCCAAGGATTCCATCTCCTCATCCATGTCATGCTCCCACTTCTTGTGGGTTTCATCCTGCATTGCTTCTTCAAAACTCTTTGGTTCACCACTATCAGTCAATAATAAATAAGATAAGGAAGGTGAATTTTTTTTAAGAGGTCTACTTACCCTTTGTGACCTTCTCACTGAGATCTAGGGTGTTGAGGCTCAATCTGTATGTCCTATACATTAGTATCCACCTCTGACATTGAATTAACTGACGTCGGTCATGTTCTTTTGTAACTGATGTTAGTTCATGCGATTGACACCAGTTACTGTGTGAACATGTAGGTTTCAATTTTAAATCTGAGAATGCATTTTCATCCACAAACTTTCCAACCAATTCATATTTGGGTACCAAAACTTAATGCATGTACATTCACTTTTCATTATATTCAATGTCATAACTCTTAACAATCTTAAAATCCCAAAAACGGAATCTGAAATCACCAGAGCCATAACTAGTAAAAGTACATCTCTTGGAATTAGCATCCAACTTATTTCTATTTTCTTTATCAATATGCACAAAATATTCTGAACCAAATACTCTAAGAAAATAAATATCTACCTCTTTTCTAGTCCAAGATTCTTTTAGTATTCCACCATCAAGTGCACTTAAATAACCATGGCTAATTAAATAAATTGTCATGTTTATAGCTTCTAGTAAAAAATGCTAGAGTAATCTAGCATGTATCCTCATGCTTCTTGCACATTCCATGATTTTCCTATTCATTCTTTCAGCAACACCATTCTTCTATGGTGTTCTAGGAACCGTTATTTCTCTAGGTATTCCATTTATTGAACAATAACCATTGAAATTATTGTTGCAGTACTCACCACCACTGTCAGATCTAAGACATTCTAACTTTGAATTTGATTCATTTTCCACAAGGGTTTTCCATCTTTTAAAATTCTAAAAAACATCATATTTACTCTTAATACAATAAACCCATACCTTTCTTGTGGCATCATCAATGAAAGTCACATAATATTGGAATCCTCCATGAGAAGCTACATGGGATGGTCCCCACACAACTGAGTGCACAAACTCTAATTTTTCTCCTTCTTTGTTGCCCTAACTTTGAGAAACATCACTCTCTTTTTATTTCCAATTATACAATGCTCACATAAATCAAGATCTACATCTTTCAAATATGAGAACTTACCCTTAACCTTTAATATATGCATTCCTTTTTGACTCATATGGCCTAGCCGATTGTGCCACATGTTTGCATCTGAATATGAAGTAGATAACACAGAAAAGGACAGTAATGCAAGTAGACAAATAGAATGTTCATACCTTCTTGCCTCTTATTACAACAAGAGATCCCTTGGTAACCTTCGAAGAGTATGTTGTGAATGTAACCATGCAACCAGATTCACTTAGTTGTCCCATAGAAATTAGATTTCTCTTGAGGCTTGAAACATGCCTCACATCTTTCAATATCCATGTATTTCCATTCTAAAATTTTATATAATCTTCTCTGTTACCAATAATATCACACGGCTCATCATCTCCTAAATAAACATGCCCAAAATTACCCTGGACATAATTTTTGAAATAACCCTTATTAGGGGTAGCATGGAAATAAGCTCTTGAATCTAAAACTCATGATTCAATTTTATTATCTAAGGAGAGAATAAGGGCATCTTGCATTAACTCTGAATATGTAACATTTACCTCTTTACCTTTGTCTGGTAGATTCTCTTTGTTTTCCTTGAACCAACAATCCCTCTTTGCATGGCCTTTCTTTCCACAATTCCAACAGATCATACCTCTTCCTTTGGATTTAGATCTGTCATTCCTAAACTTTGATTTCTCATTATTCTTTCTCTTAGATCTCTCCTTATGCCTCCCCCTAATTTCTACATTTAAAGCATCCCAGATGATGATTCTCCTATAATTTTCTTGTGTATTTCTTCATGCATGATTATACTAACCATATCATAAAAATTTAAAATATTAGTAGCAGACATTGTATTAGTAACATTCATTAAAAATTTATCCCAACTATCTGGAAAAGATCAAAATAATAAATGTTATTTCACTTCATCCTCAAACGGAATATTAACTGATTTTAATTGATTTACAATAGAACGGAAATCATTTAAATGACTTGATATAGATTCACCTTTTTGCATCTTTGAATTAAATAATTTCTTCATCAAATAAACTTTATTTAAAGCTTTACGTTTTTCATATAAATTAGCTAAATATTTCATCAACTCTATCGTGATTGCTGATTCAGTAATATTCAAAGCCATAGATGCTGCCAAACTCAATATTATAGATCATAGAGCCTTTCTATCAAGAATTTTCCATTCTTCATCAGTCATATTTGTAGGTCTTACCTTCTCATCCAACAGTAAGTATATATCTTTCTAATACATATAATATTCCCCCTCTATCTTCCATAATTGATAATTATGGCCGTCAAATTTCTCCACTCTGTATTTTCCATCTTCTGCCATTGTTCTAGCTCCCACTCAATCAAAAATTCCTCTTTGAGTAAATTTGTCAACACACAAAACCCTCAAACAAAAAATCTCTAATCCCAATTGTTGGGGTTAATCACACTAGTTGTATAGACATATATTCAGATCTAAGCATACAAGCAATAAATACAGAAATAAACTAGAAGAAATAATACACAAGATTTAACGTGGTTCACCCAGTCTGGGCTACATCCACCAAGAAACAACCAATATATTATTCAAAGCTTTACAGAGGATATACAATGAAGATATGCAATCTTCCACACCTCCTAGATGTACAATACTTTCATCCTCACAAGATTCTCTTTTTCCCTCTCTAAGAATTCCTTCATACAGTTATGATCAATCTACTTTCTAACCCTAGCTTTATAGCTTATATAAGCATATGCATACTTAGGTCAACTTAGCTATGTAATTACAACCATTAGATCAAATTTATATTAAAGGTTAGATCTAATTCCTGTGACTTAAATAAAAGTAATCACGCACAGGTAACCAATGTCGGTTACCCTAACCGACATCGGTTCCTACTTGCTTAACTAATATCAGTCCCCAAGTAAAAAACGGAAGTTACCCAGCCAACATCAGTTACTGTGTATTCGATCAAGTTTGCAAAGCATGTTATTTGTGAAGCAATTGAGCTCCATAACTCAACACAAGATTGGCCAACACTTTTTTTTTCTATTGAAGCTTCTATAGACATTTCCCATTGGGGGTCTTAGCTCATCCAATTCCCTACCTTTTCATACATTTAAGTGTGGTTTTGAAGGGGCCCCATATATTTTCCAAGAGTCGCCAATAATAAATGGGCACTAATGGAATTTTTGAGGCAAGTTTTTTAGGCTCACAAGTTTTCGTCCAGCAAGCACAAGTCGAGAATTCATTTCCCAAACATAATCAAAAGGTACAAATGTCCCTCATTCACCAAGGAAAAATGTATTGGGGCAGAGATGACCAAGTCACTATAAAATATTTTAAAAGATGAAAATCATTCGTATTAGGGGAATGGTGAGTCATGTGTTGGAATCATCTTATGTCCATGTTCCATATTTTGAGAACTTATAGATATGCTATGACAATGAACAAGAAGTCAAAAAGAGATATTATTTCTACATGATGATTTAGTACATACATGAATTTGAATTGGATAGCATCCCAAAGGGAATGGAAGATGATGGGGATCTCCTTGATCCTATTTACGGACAACAAAAATAGATCTTCAACCCTTTCCACAGAACAACTAGTCTCAGCATGAATCTATCTCTTTGGAGGATAGAACTAATAATGTGGTATCAAGGACTCTCACTTGGCTAAGAATGAAAGGAATAACCAATAAGAAAACAAGTTTAAAGATGTCAGGAAGGTTTTTGAGCACTATGTTGGTGCTCGATTTGATCTCGCCTCGTTTGTTCTAAAAATTTCCCAATCTACCTGGTTCGTCGTATTTCCTATCTCCCTGAATGGATGCGTACAAGTTTTATCTTTACCAAGGTGTTATTGTAAATCCTTCTCTATGGTCGTGGATTGTTGTCGAGCCATGAATTATTTGAAAATTCTTTTTCATTAAAGAAAGATTCAATTTTGGGCACAAATGGTGAAGTTCCCCTACATCTTACTGTTCGACCGGCATGTTTTCCCTATCAAAATTTATCTCAGCATCTTCAGCTACGTGGTATCTTTTGATTGAATGAGGCACGCCAGGTCTATTTTATAACTTGTAAATTTTTGCTATGTTTGCAAAAAGATCAATTTAGCCCCACGGCCCCGTTGAGTTCTGATTGGCCAGTCAAATTTATAAAGGCCGGGTGAATTTCTCTTTTTTTCCCTGAAGGTGTATACGTGTTCATTTTTAATTGGAAGCGGGTCGCCGGGTCTTTTTGGTGAAATTTTCCACTTTGGTCACATTTGTAAAAAATACCAAATTGGCCCCGTGGCCCCAATAGTCTCTGATTAGCTATTCAACAAATATGAAGCGGCAGGGCAAAAGTCTTACTTTGACCCCGAAGAAGGACACGTGGCAGTTTTTCAAGTTAAAAGCGGGGAAGTGGGTCGGCGGGTCTTTTTGGTGAAATTTTCCACTTTGGTCACATTTTTAAAAAATACAAAATTGGCCCCGCGGCCCTAATAGTCTCTGATTGGCTATTCAGCAAATATGAAGTGACAGGGAAAAATTCTTACTTTGACCCTGAAGATGGACACGAGGCAGTTTTTTAAGTTACAAGCGGGGAAGTGGGTTGATGGAACATTTTGAAGTTTTTTGCCTCTTTGAACGAGGGAAAAAACTCATGAAATAACCCGCAACTATGTTGGGGCCCACATCAAAAGTTACAAGCGAGAAGGTGGGTCGGCAGAGGAAAATTGGAAATTTTGTTTTTTTGTTAAAAAGGGTAAAATTGCATAAATGAGCCGCGACTCCATCAAAGGCCCAGATTAAGCCATGTGTCGAGTCTGTATTTCCAAGGCGGAGGGGTGGGGTAAAATGTGAAAATTGTGCATTTTCTCCAAAAGTCATAAAATGCAAAAGGCAACCCCAGGCCCACTTTGAATCAGATTTTTCCACGTGGACGACTCTAATCTAAAGTTGAGAAAGGGTAGAATCAATGATTGTTGTGCATTGCATCTAATTTTGCCACCATTTTTTCTCCAAGACTCCTGGAGATGCGAATACGCATTGTTTTTCATCATTTTTTGATGAAATTCCTTGTCGTTTTTGTCTGCAAAGTGCAATCGAATGGATTTAGAGCTTAATTTTTGAGTCCAAGGAATGTAAAGGTTGATATTTTGAAGTTGGAATTTCTCAAGCACTTGCAAAAATGTGAATTACCAGAGAAGATGGATGTAGAGAAAAGTTACAGAGGAAAGAATGGGAAAAAGAATGAAATGATGGAGGTTGCATGCACCAAGGATGAGAATGTGCTCCCAGTTAAAACAATGATGGAGATATTTGCAATGATTCACCTTTTTGAACAACTGGCAACTTTTTGTTGCAAACTTGTTAAACATCATTTTCTAGAAATCATGATCAAACATGTAACAAACAAAGGTTTCTCGAATATTCTTTTCTTGGGGGGAAAGCTTGGATGTAAATTAAGTGTTATAAAAAACATGCTTTAGTCATGCAAATGGTCGGGGGTTGAATTCTTATGAGAAAATTTGAGAAATCCCATATTCCTAAGACACCATCTGAGAAAATTGTTAATCTATTGTGTTTTAGATTTGATCATATCAAGATGGTTGCGAGTGTACAGCCATTGACAAGCTCTGAGACTGTTCAAGAAACTTTCCCCTACTGATAAATCTAATAGATCTCAAATTAATCTGTGTTGATCTCGGGAAAAATTGTGTCTACTTTTATTTCAGAATTTTTTCAAATGGTTTTGATGTTTTCTATTGCAATCTTATGTTAAAATCCCTCCAAATCACACAGGATCTCGTCCCTGTGATAGTTTAGTGGCATTTGCAATTTCATTATGAGAAGAGCCTTCATCCTGTAATGAGATAAACAATTTAAAATCACTTTACTGTCATTTTTTCGATACAAATAGTCTGTAAGCCTTTGAGTGTATCTTAGGCGTGAGTAACCATGGGTCTTTAATGTTTAATTGAGTCTTTAGCTCGAGCCTTCGTGTTAAATTCTTGGAGATTGTGTGAAACCATGCAAATCTAGGCCTCCATTGATGCACACCTTCTAGTTGAAGGAATATTTTAGCTATTCTAAAGCATTCTATCATTTAGTTTTCCAATTGTTGTGAAGGCTATCAAAGATCTGGCAAAATCAAGTTTATCTTGCTTAATATCTCACCAAAAATTATTCAAAAACAATGAATCCTACATGAACTACCCCTATTTTCCCTGTATGTCCACAAATGAATAAATTTTACTACCGAAATATGTAGAAGCAATCAGGATTCCATAATGTCTTTAATAACCTTAACCTTGTTTAGAAAATATTACCATTCTTTAGAAGTGACAACTCGTGAGAGTTAAATTGTGGTGCATTGATCATATTTTCTCAAGGTTTTCTTTCAAATTTGTGCAAAGAAGGATATTTTCATTCTCCTTCACCAACAAAGGTTACAAAATGGGTCCTCTCAACTTGGTTAAAAGGCACAACCTAAAGTAGTGAGGATAGATCAAATCCTTTTGAAGGTGCTATCCATTTCTCCAACATCTGAGTGACAAGGAGCCAGCTAAATCACCTCCCCGGCTACGAAACGACATACATGATGATTCATTTGTCTCTAGGCTTCTTATTAAATCTATGATGATGCTCATCTTGCAAAGGAGGATCAAACTGGATACCAACACACTAGAAACATGTGACATGAAGCACATGGAAAATGAATTGAGGGTCACATTGAAGGTAAGGGAAAGGGAAAAGAAAGGGAGAAGAATGTGGTGGATCTTGCGGTGTAGGGTAAGAAAGCATATAAGGTTTTTAATGTATGAAGTGAATGGAATAAAAGCACGCCTAAGCCACTAAAAAACCTATAGTAAATGATTACTTTGGCTCCCCCTCTCCATCACTGATTGTTAATATCTATCAATCATTTTTGGCTACAGAACCTTCCATTGTGACTACCATTTCTCTTCAGGAGTCTTCATCCCAAAAGGTGATGGTACCTTCTTTACCTCTAAGAGTCACTTCTCCCCAAAAGGGGCATCCTTCTCTAAAACCCACATCTCCTCCTAGGGTTTCCACACCTCATCATATGTCTCCCTTTTCTCCTCCCAAACCTTCAACTTCTTCTCCACCTTCATCCATTGCGATTCATATTTCTTCTTCTCAACCCATGTCTATAATGTTTGTTTAGATTCCTAAAGTTACCATGAGCTCCCCTCATACTCAAATCACACCAAGCATCATTTTGGATTCACTTATGAAGTCAAATCTAGGGTTTATAGGACAATTTTATCGGTAATAAATAGTCATGAAGAATGTTGCAAATCCAGATGTTTCTGATTGGCTAAACAAAGTTATTTGAAAGAAGAGGAAACTAGTAGTGCAACTAGAAATGATTGATTTCATCACATTCAACCTTGGTCTCTCTTCCTCTTGTGTATCCAAGAAACCAAAAATAATTTTTAGTATCGCCACTAATGATAAGGGAGAAAGATATGAGGAGATTTTTTTGCCTCTAACAGACAAGGGTAAGGGATATGTTAGCTCAATATTATCAAATCTCTTAAGTTCATCTAGGAAAAACCACACACAAATGCATAAACAAGATGTGAAATATGTCATTGGCACATTGTTCAAGAAGATGGACAAGGATCATGTAACTAAAGACTGACTAAAAGACAAGGTTTATCAATTCACATTGGTAATTCAGAAAAATTATCAAGCCTATCCAATCTTCTAGTTCCTCTGAACTTGAACAGCAACTAACTGATGTCGATACTCTAAATGTCACAGAAGAAATTGGTCACATGGGTCGGGATGCTAATGACGGGTCATAAAAATTGAAAATAAAAGGATATAAATCCATTAATGCCACCACAATTGTCTATGCATATATCAAATTGGAGATGTAAGTGGCAAGTAAATCACAAGATAGATTTCAAATTGAGATCAACTTAATAAGTCAATATGTGCCTAAGTTAGAAATGATCCAATAAGTCAATACCAAAACTCTTGTGGCAAAGGGTGTTTGGAGCAATTAACAACGTGGGGATCAAACAAATATTCCAGGGATGACTAACAACTAAATTCAAGATCCGATTACTAGAGGAATGTGTTGTGAACTAGAGGAGATCTTGAGCCAAAGGAGAGGATGCAATTAGTGACATTTTGGAAGCCATTGAGAAGATTTCATGTTCATTCAATGAAAATAAAGGACTTTCCCTCCTATATGATGTAATAAAAGATGATTTCAAGTTGCTGATTAAAAAAAATCAACTCTAGGGGTCGTTACCACAAATTCATGCACCTCAGAATTGGCGCCAAATAACATGCATGATTGAAGCTAAAAATAACAATAGTTATTTTTTATTATTAGTAGTAGTTATTTTTGTAAAATAGCAGCATCATATTGAGTTGTGTTGGAACTAAAAATCATGCATGGTCAAAGGATAAAAATAGCAGCTAAATCTACTAGAATTTGCGCCAAATATAGGGAGTTTACAGGCTAAAAATAGCAGAACCAAGTTGCTAATTTTAACAAATATAGAGAAATGGTTTAAATAGTTTGGAAACCAAATTTAGAAGGGAAAAGCACATGTTAATAATAGGACATCCATTGCCAAAAGAAAAGAAAGCTTTTTGCAATTTTTAGCATCTTGTTAAAGATGAAAGGAATAGCTAATTAAAGCACATGTTTAAGAGATGAACATGATTAATTGCATGCTACCAATGGAGATTTGCACCAAAGGGTGAAGGAGAGAAGTCAAAGGTTGAATTTAATTAATAAATAATTGCAACAAAGGTCCCATGCACCAATAGGGCAAGATAAAGAGTTAATTTATTTAATAAATTAAATTACAGCAGTCCATACGGGTCAGGGAAAGACAAGCAAAAAGCAAAGAAAAGACAAAAGTAAAAAGCAAAGAAAAAGACAAAACAAAAGCATGTAGTTACTTACTTTCAGATTGGCGCCAAAGGAAAGAAAAGAGTTATTAAATAAATAAAATAAAAGGCAAGCAACAGTCACTTTTGGTGCAACAGGTTTAGTAGTTAATTATTTTATTATTTTCATCTTATTAATGCTCTCCAGGGCATAAGGAAGATGAATTAAATAAATTAAAATAATTTTGCATACAATGGAGGGCTAAATTTGGATGCAGTAGTCCATATAGGCGTATTTTTGAAAAAGGAATCAGTTAGACATACACTTTCAGTTGTTTTGCTATTGTAATCCTAGCTTTTACTTGCATCTCTGAATAAAAAAGCTCCATTTTGCCTTCTCATATTGTTGGTTTTCTAAGTTTTCATCATGTTTAATAGGGTATTGTATTTCCTTAGTGTGGAAATTATTCCCTCTACTATTTTCCTTTAACTCAAACCTTTGAAATAATTTTGCAAATTAGCTTAAAGTTGTGCACGTGTGTGGATATTTATCTTCCTTGTATGTTGTAATACACATGTGTGTCAAATCATTGATGTATCACCTCCATTTCCATTTTCACGTATTCCTTCTCCCTTTTCCTTTGTTAAAAATTTAGTTTTTAGGTGATTCACAAGGGAACCAACCATCTCTGGAGGTTCATCTCATTCATAGATTGACGACAGCCTTGAGGTGTTTCAATTTTGTCAACAGGAGAGAGATTACACATACCATTCTCTATCAGGTTGCACTTTTAGGTGATAACAATTTCTGGTATGCCCGCTAGGACAATTATTCAAAGAATTGATGTTGGTTCAGCAATTTGCAGAGCATAAAGTATTCTGAAATCATCATCTGGTGACTCCAAAGGTTTCTACAAACATACTGGTTGCAGATTAGTAAAATTTAATGCCAAAGGTGACCACCAAGTCAAAAGCTAAAGGTATACCATTCGAATTTATTTAGCCACCTTTACATTTTTATAAAAGAAGTAGATTTCATAGATCTTCCCCATATTTTTCCCAAACTAATAAGCTAAATTAAATGCCTAAAATCTCAGAGCTTCCTATCCTAAACTTCCTAATACATGTTCCTAGAGTTGAAGCTTTTATGACCTTTAATGATGGAATCCCCTTGAATATTGTTGTATATAATGATATCCATGCTTTTGCATTAAATAGTTTTCCATTCTTTACAAGTTTAACTCAAACTAATCCCGTAGAGCACATTAGAGATGTTGCAAATCTTTTCTCTATCTATAATATCTCTCAGGAGAATGTAGCCATGAAACTTCTTACAGCTTCCTTTAAAGATAAAGTCTTGCAATGGTATTGAAATCTCCCTATCAACTCTCTTCATACTTGGGATGACTTAAGAAAATCCTTTTGTAACCAATTTGAGGATAAATTTGATCACCTTTCCTTAATTGAGTAGTTGAGCACAATTAAAATGGCCCCTCAAGATTTCATGGTTGATTTTAATATGATATTTCAAAGAACTTGGGAAATAATTCATGTACCATCAAGCCTTCAGCAAAGCATGTTTTCTTGTATTATATGAAATCTTTAAAAAGTGTTATCATTGTCCTAGTTCAATCTATGTGGGGTAATTCAATTCGTGTTGCCTTTGATCTAACAATTAGAGCTGAAAAATAACCTCATACAAGCTAACAAAATAGCACATAGACCTCCCATGTCTATCTTTCCAACTATTCAACCACCAGTTTCAGCTACACCCTCGATTGCAGCAGTAGCTAGCGTAACAATTGCTAATCCAAATCAGCCTTTAGAGTTAAGTGAAATAAAATGAATCTTGCAAGTTTTTGGGAATAAGTTTGTATTTATTGAGAGAAAACTTGCTTAGCCTTATAGACCATATCAAATTCCTTTCCAATCTGCTAGACCTTCATATACAACATATCCTACAAGCATGCCTCCATATCAAGGTCCATCAACCATTAAAGATGATTATAATGCTCCTTCTACATCTATGGCTCTATTTCCAGTACAAACAAATCTAATTCAAGAAGCATTTTGGTGTGCTCCATAAAATTATTCACATGATCCTTTTCTTGTGCTGATGGAGTGTTAAATCAAAACTTGATTACACAAGGGATGATTCTATAGATTTCAGTAGTTGAGGTTCCTTCTCAAGGGGATTCTACAGAAGCACCAAAGCCACCAGAGACAAATATGATAAATTGGCAACAAGAGGATCATCATGCATCTAATACAAGAGTATACAAAAGAAGAGCAGTGGGAGAACCCACAAAGGTAAATAATTTGCATGGTTCATCTCCTTTATTTTCTGATAATGCTAACAAGGTTGTCGTTGTCCCTAATATGGAAAAAGGACAAAAAATCAGATTCAGAAGGGCAGCTTGGAATCACAAAAAAGTCGAGAGAAATACGTTGAAAGTGTGTCAAAATGGCAAGAAAAATGGGGCAGCTCTTCCCTCAATATCATAGATCATATGAAGAAATCTCATGTGAGCTTATCCATGTGGGATACATTGATTATTCCAGGTCAAAAGAGCATGTTACAAGATGAGTTTGCCAGCTATAAATTACAGAAATTGCAGAGGGTCATTCAGATAAAGCTAGTGCAGTACTTGCCAATACGGATCAGCCCTCCAAGGTTGATTTTTAGGGTAAGAGAGTTGGTAAGCCTCATCCTTTTTACCTTTCTTTGATCATTGGTGATTATTTGGTTCATAATTGCATGATTGATAGTGGTTCTAGCAATACAGTTATGCCTAAGCGGGTTGCAGATAAGCTAAGACTCAAATATGGGCCACATGACTAAGGGGTTTTACAGTTGGATGGCACAACTACTAAAACAATTGGTATTATCAAAGAGCAGAAGTTAGGATTACATGCATGTCCAAGTCTTTCAATCCTTCAGGATATTGTGGTTATAGATCTACCTCCATACTTTGTCTTGTGTTTATCTAGAGATTTTACTGCTAATATTGGGGGTTATCTATCATCAGATTGGTCTTTTTTTTTTTTAGAACAAGGTATGGCACAAAGCTAACAATCAATTATGAGCCTCTTGCTAAGTTTCATAACGAATCTTTTATACCTAATGCATGCAATGTAAATCGCATTGTTTTTTACTAAGGAGATCAATTGGATGATCATGATTCAGATACCCACTCTGAGAGCATACCAAATCTACTATTGGATGAGTGGGAAACTAGCCATCATGGCTTTGATCCTTATAAGAATGCAGAAGAAACATACATCAAAGATGTTGGTTTAGTAGTTTATTGCATGCACCAAGAGAATACCTTTTTACCATTGTTGGTAAAAAATGATGAGATTGATGCAAGATTATGGAGCTTATACTTTGATGGCTCTAGAAGCAAGAATGGATTAGGTGGAGGTAATGTTTTGGTATCACCAAAAGGTCAAAAGTATTTTTCTTCTATTCATTTTCAATTTAGTTGTTCATACAATGCAACTGAGTATGAGGCATCAATCTATGATTTACAGTGGGCTAGGAAGAAGGGAATTAAGCACCTAAAGGTATTTGGTGACAATGAATTGGTTATAAATCAAGTGATAAATCTAAACATTGCAAAGAATCCTTCAATAAAGTCATATAAGCTTAGAGTATGAGATTTTATAGAAGATTTTGATGCATTCAATATTCAATCAATTCCTAGATCTGAGAATAAACAAGTTGATAGATTGGCAGTTGTAAGAGTTGATTTTGATATTCCTAATGAGGTGAAAAGAAAGAATAATCAACAACATATTAAGGTGGTAGTAAGGCCTTCAATTCCTGATAAGGATACTAATTGGCAAGTGTTTGAGACTGATGAGCAGATTGTACTTTTATTCAGAAAGAGGCTGAATTTCTTCAAAAAATTAGTCTAAATTGCAACAAAAGTATAGTGAACAGATCTTGCAATTAAAGACAAACAAGCTACCCCAAGGATTGGTAACCCTTAAGAGCATTTTTAACAGTGATGACCAGCTGAAAAGAGACAAAATCAGGATGTATACAAAGCAAGAAAACTATGGAGACAAAAATCAATGAAGGAAAGCTTTTAAAGCATGGTAAGTTGTGTAATTTGGAAGAGAAACAAGCTTTTGTTCAATTATGCAATGAATTCATTGATGTTTTTTCTTAGGAGTATGAATATTTGAAAGGGTTTGATCTAGAATTAGTTCAACATACCATTGAGCTAGAGCCTAATTCCAAACCGGTAAGGCAAAAGCAAAGACCTGTTAATCCAAATATTGAATTTTTGATGAGGAATGAACTAACAAAGCTTATTGATTCTTGTATCATTTTTCCTATTAAGCATTCCTCATGGGTTACGAATCTTGTACCTATGAGGAAGAAGAATGGAGAAATAATGTTGCATGTTGATTTCAGTGATCTTAACAGGGCTTCACTAAAGGATCATTATTCTTTACCATCAATGGATCAAATTCTAAGAATTGTATCAGATGTAGAAAGGTTCTCTCTTTTAGATAGCTACAATGGTTACAACCAGATATTAGTGAAAGAAGAGAATAGGTACAAGACAACTTTCACTACTAAGTGGGGAACATGTGTTTACAAAAGGAAGTCTTTTGGGTTATCTAATGCTAGAGCCACTTTTCAGAGAGCCATGGACATGGTTTTATAAGGTTTGATCAATGTCAACGTTTTGATTTATCTAGATGACATTACTATATTTTCTAAGTGTGCTAATGATCATTTGGGCCATCCAAGGCAAGTTTTCGAAAGGTGCAGACAATATAGGGTTTCACTCAACCCAAAGAAGTGCATATTTTCAGTGCCTGAGGAAATTTTTTTGGCCCACATGGTCTCAAAAGAAGGTTTAGCCATAGATCCGGAAAAAGTAAGCTCAATTCTAGCTTTGTCCTTGTCTTAACACAAGGAAGTACTTCAAATCTTTATGGGTAAAATCAATTTTGTAAGAAGATTCATTGTTGGTTTTGCTAATATGTCTAAGCTTCTAACTACTATGTTGAAGAAGAATATAAATTTCAGATGGACAAAAGAAGGGCAAATCAGTTTTGAGGCCATTAAAGAAGTTATTGCTCAAGCTCCAACACTTGCAAATCCAGATTTCTCAAAGGATTTTATATTGTATGCATTTACAGGAGTTATTGCTCAAGCTCCAACACTTGCAAATTCAGATTTCTCAAAGGATTTTATATTGTATGTATGATTTGGAGTAGCATATTTCTTTTTTTAGCAAAGGGTTACATGAATATGAGGTGAAGTATACTTTCTTGGAAAAGCAAGTCCTTTATGTTATTAGAGACTTAAAAATTTCAAATATATGCTCTCTAATAATAGAATTCATGTTATGGTTACCCAAGTGTGAAAGAATTTTTGTTAAGCAATGATCTGAATGAAAAGAGGGCTGGATGGATCACTAAAGTCATGGAATATGGCGTAGAATTCAAAGTAACAAAGTTGATCTGTGGAAAAGGATTATGTGAGCACTTGGTTTCAGATTTGGAGGCAAAGAAAGTTGTTGGTTTTGTACTTATAAATCAACCACAAACAACTGAAATACCAATCTTATGTGAGTTGGACTCATGACATGAGTCAATACTTACATACATGTATTATTCCCCAAGGGTGGATAAGATTAAAAGGAGGTATTTTGAATTACAAGTTATTCCTTATGCACTCATTGATGGCATTTTATTTAAGAGGAATATTAATGGTGTTCTTCTAAGATGTGTAGAGCCTACACAAGTTGACAGATTGTTTCAAGAATTTCATAAAGGTTTATTATGTGGTCACTTTTCTCCAAGGACTACTGCTCTCAAAATCTTGAAAGCAAGTTATTATTAGCCAATTATTTTCAAGGATTGTTATGCATGGGTCAAAAGATGTTAGAAGTGTGCCTTGTTCGTGGGTAAGGAAAAGCTTTCAGCCCTTCCTCTTCATCCTATTTCAGTAGATCAGCCTTTTATGCAGTGGGGATTGGAATTCATTGGTATGATCAATCCACCATCCAGTTTGGGATACAAATGGATTCTTATAGCTACTGATTATTTTACAAGATGGATAGAAGTAGTTGTGTTGAAAGAAGTGAATGAGACGAGTGTGCTTTGACTTATATGAAGGCATTATTACTAGATTTGGATTTCTTGCTAGTATTATTTTAGATAATGCTCTTGCTTTTGTTGGTGCTAAAATTACAAAATGAGTTGTCATGAATGGTATCTATTTGAGTACTTCATCAAATTATTACCCATAAGGTAATGGGCTTGCAGAGTTTACAAACAAGAATTTATTGAATTTTATCATAAGGCTTTTGGATGAAAATCAAAGGTCATGGAACACTAAACTTAAATTAGCTTTATGGGCTGACAAAATCACTCCTAAAAGGTTTATTGGCAGCTCTCCATACATGTTGGTTAATGGTAAAGAAACAAGACTTCTAATTTCTCTTGAGCTAACCGCTTTAGAGCTTATTCATCAAATGGAATTCTTGGTAGTAGGACCAATGGAGGTGAGATATGCAGAGCTTATGCAGTTTGATGAATTGAGACATGAAACCATGCTCACCATGAAAGTTCATCAAGCACAGGTAAAGAAGAATTTTGGCAAGAAAGCAGTTGCAAGAGTATTTCACGAAGGTGATCTTGTTCTTAAGTAAGATGCAAATAGAGCAAAACCAGGAAATCGCACCAAATTTGATGCTATTTTGAGTGGTCCTTATGTTATTTCAGCGTGCAAGCCTCACAATGTTTTTCAATTATCTCGATTGGATGGAGAAGAACTACCAATCTCGGTTAATGAGATTTTCCTCAAAACTTGTTTTTGAAGATTTATCATCATTAGAGTAGGATTTCAATTCAATAAGTGTTTACATGCATATTGTTTTTTCTAGTTTTCTTTCCAAGAGGTGCTTGCATGCACATACTTTCCTTTTGTTCAAATCTTTTGTTTAGAGGATGCAAGTTATTGACAGAGTATGTGACTCCATAGCCCGATGAATGCAGAAGGCTATTAATATTTGTTTAGCGGGCAAACAATCCCGTGATGTCGCTAATTATTAACAACAGTTATTTTTTAAAAATAGCAGCAACATATTGAGGTGTTGACGCTAAAAACATGCATAGTCAAAGGTTAAAAATAGTAGCTAAGTCTATTAAAATTTGGGCCAAAGATAGGGAGTTTACAAGCTAAAAATAGTAGCAGCATGTTGCTAATTTTAACAAATATTGAACAATGATTTAAAATAGTTTGGATGCCAAAGTTAGAGTGGAAAAGCACATGCTAATAATAGGACATCAATTGCCAAAAGAAAAGCAAGCTTTGTGCTATTTTTAGCATCTTGCTAAAGGTGAAAGGAATAGCTAATTAAAGCACATGTTTAAGATATGAACATGATTAATTGCATGCTGCCAGTAGAGATTTGCGCCAAAGGGTGAAGGAGAGAAGTCAAAGGTTGAATTTAATTAATAAATAATTGCAACAGAGGTCCCATGTGCCAACTCGGTAGGATAAAGAGTTAATTTATTTAATAAATTAAATTGCAGCAGTCCATACAGGTCAAGAAAAGACAAACAAAAAGTAAAGAAAAAAACAAAACAAAAGCATGTAGCTACTTACTTTTAGATTGGTGCCAAAGGAAAGAAAAGAGTTACTAAATAAATAAAATAAAAGGCAAGCAATAGTCACTTTTGGTGCAACAGGTTTGGCAGTTAATTATTTTATTATTTTCATCTCATGCATGCTCTCCAGGGCATAAGGAAGATGAATTAAAATAATTTTGGATGCACTTGAGGGCTAAATTTGGATGCAATAGTCCATATAGGCGGATTTTTGACAGAGGAATTAGTTAGACATACACTTTCAGTGGTTTTACTATTGTAATCCTAACTTGTACTTGCATCTCTAAATTAAAAAACTCCATTTTGTCTTCTCATATTGTTGGTTTTCTAAGTTTTCATCGTGTTTAATAGGGTATTGTATTGCCTAGTGTAGAAATTATTCCCTTTATTGTTGTCCTTAAACTCAAACCTTTTAAATAATTTTGTAAATTCGCTTAAAGTTGTGCAAGTGTGTGGATCTTTATCTTCCTTGTATTCAATAGTACGTATGTGTGTCAAATCATTGGTGTATCACCTCCATTTCTTTTTTCCTGCATTCCTTCTCCCTTGTTAAAATTTTAGTTTTTAGGTGATTCACAAGGGAACCAATGCTCTCTGGAGGTTCACCTTAGTCATAGGTTATCCACAACCTTGAGGTGTTCCAATTTTGTCAACAGGAGAGAGAGTGCACACACCATTCTCTACCAAGATGCACTTCTAGGTGACAACAGGGGCTGCTTGTAATTATGACTCAATTCAACGGTTTGTAAATTATTAGAACATTTTCTATAAGCTTGAGAAACACTTGAGGTTATTCTGGAAGTTGCCTTCACGAAAGATTGATATAGAAATGGAATGTCAAGTGATTTGTACAATGAGGGTTCAAATGATGAAATGGAAATTTTCCTGAATTTTGATGATTATAGAGAGAGAATTCAAGTTGCGAAGGAGAAAGTCGTTGAAGTTCAAGATGGTGAAGGCACAAGCTAAGGTGAAAATATGCAAGGGAAATCCCTGATTCGCAGCTATTTTGACCAAGTCAATTTTGTAAATTCTATATCATATTATCATGTATTGTTATGGTTGTAAAATGTCACTTTTTATGTGTAAAAATTGCAGGTCTCTTTTGCAATTTCTATTTTTAGAAACTTGACTGTCAAATATACATGTAGCTGATATTTAGGAGTTGTTTTCCTATAAATATGTGATTGCCAATCATTTTAAGGGGACTTTTTGGAAAAGAAGTAATTCTGGAGAAAAGAAATATTAAAGCTTTATATTCAACATTTTGAATAAGAGAATAAAGAGAGATATTCAGAGTGTGTTGTGCATTAATCTTATGATTATCATTTGGGCTTATGCTTAAATAAATGATTACCTCTCATCTTCCAGATTTGTTATTTCAACAAACTGTCATTATTGTTAACTATACTTGTATGATTAAAATAGGATCTGTGTTTGCCTATTAGAAAGTTCAAGACTTCCTATTGTGTTTTCTTTCTAAATTCTTATTTCTCTACTTTCTCAAATATTTTCTTTCTATCAAATTTTCACCTTTCTCAGGAATCCCATACCCCCAAAGGATAGATTAGTGTCCATACTGTATATATTGTTTTCATGCAATTTGGTTTTCAATAAAGGGAGCCTCCCCATATAATAGTCCCCCAACATTGTTGTCAAAGCTCCATATTTTGCAAGCGACAAAATAGTTTGCCAACAATTAGCAATATCTATAATGAATAACAGGGATTGCAAAAAATCATTTACAAAATATTTTCAGTTGGTTAAACCAACCTGAACTGCTGCGTTAAAATTTTCTGCCTTGTATCAGCAATATCTATAATGAGTAACAGAGCATAGCAAATATTCATTTAGAAACCATTTACAATGAGAAAATAAACCTCAACTGTTGAGCCAAAATTTTAAAAAATGACTTAAATCTATAGACAACCCTTTACAGATAAGAAACAATAGCAGAATCTCTGCCAAAAGATAAATTGATTTACAGAAGGCAGGCCACTGAAAATAAAGCTGCCCATCATTGGCTTCATAAACAAATTAGCGGGATACAAAACTTAGCACTAGCCACTTGGTATTTTGTTTTCGCATTTAGATGCCACCTTGATACTTCTGAGCCACGATTTCTCTTGCAGGATCTGAACTAACAGATCCATCCTCCAGTGAGCCAACACCGCAATTCGCTTATGGATTTGAAATCTCAATCAAATGAACGCCTCCATCAGTCAATCCAATAGCAAAGTGGTTAGGCACAAGTGGGTGTGCAGCAATTGTAAGAGGGTAGACAATGCCACTGCAGAGATGGGAACCAAGACAAGTTCCATTCATTATGTTACAGTTTAAGAACTATATCCTTGTATGTGCTACATTTTAGTTTTAAGATCATCCTGCGCAAAAGACATTGCATCTTACCTGCATTTTTCTGGTGGTAAAAATGCCGAAGGTGGAATACGGAAGCGGCGTCTTAGGGCATCTGCATCAAATATACCAATTGAACCATCACAGAAACTGGCATAGATTAGTTGGCTGTCACATGAGTATGTGGCACTTGAAATAGGTGGAGCCTCTGAATCCTGAGTTTCCCACTGCAATAGAACGTCGTAAGTGGTAAATAGCTGTTTCATCAAATCTAAGGATTCCATTCTTATGTTTGAGGGTGGCATAACTTAAGATTCAAAAATGTAATGTCTAAAAACAAAGCCTATCATATAAATGCTTAGCATCTATACAGGCAAAGAATCTTACATGGCACAACTGTTCCAATCTAGAAGCATCATAAATGGCAATTTGGCTCTGCCGCACAAGTAGCAAGCGAACCTGGTCCTTATGAAACTGTATTTTGGTAACTTCAACTGGTGATGGCAACCTTCCTTCCTGTGAATATATGGATTTTTCTCTCTGTTTTTTCCAGCCATTCATGCTCCAGGCACAGAGCTGCAACCACAATATCAGTCTCGGTTAAGCATTTTTTTAACTACTTAAGAGCTAGAAAAGTAAATTATTTGAGTAATTCTGGAGAAGGTAAAATTTGTACCTGAGCATCAGCTCCACATGATATCAGCACATTCAAAGCTTCTGAAAATGCCAGGCCAGTGATTTTCTGCTGATGTCCCTCCAACACCTTTTTCTGGAATCAAACCATTTCAATGGCATTGTAGAAACATGGCAGAAGTGAAAAGCAGGAAAACGTACTAAATAGTCTTTTTTTTGTTTTTGTCTTAAATGGTATCCATTGTACCTCTTCAAATTTGAGTAGAAACGGGGCATAAGTGAAAATCAGGAAAATGTACAAAATATTTATTTTTTTCATTTTTGTTTTAAATGATATCCATTGTACCTCTTCAAATTTGATATAGCATATAATAATTTTCGAGTCCTCCAAACCAAAAGCAATGATATTATTATCCTTTGGATGGAAAGCGACCGATGTTGCTCCTGGGGGAGGGCTCGACCAGGTCTTTAGTATCTGCAATTAAATTTGCATCATCATGTTTAGGCATCTTATATCAATCACCAAGAAATCATGAATACGAGAATGAAGTTATGCACATCAAACAGAAGGAAGATTTTTACCCATTGCAAGAAATACTTTAAAACGTTTCGCTACTTATAACAGCAGAGCATTTATACACTGGGATTGCAAGTATAAATATAAGTTCTTGAAAATTTACCATATTTTCGAATGTGAGAAATATGAAATGGAAAATCATCACCATGATCATTGAAACAAACATATAAAACAGTAAAAAAATCTTATTCTAAATAAACATAACAATCACCTTCAATGACTTCATCCTAAGTAAGGACACCTCTCCACCCGAAGCAGACAATATGTACGAGTCATTATTTGACAAAAGCATGCATGCAATGGCCTTTTCACGATCTCTATAACACAAGTCATGTGTCGTAGATTCACTAGTTGACTGGTTAAACCGAGTTGGAGTAGGTGTTGTAGCCTGTAAAAATGGTTTCCTAATATTCAGTCGAACAGGATGCTTAATTCAATTTAAAATGTGCATATAACTTCCATTTTAAGTTCAAGAAAGCATCCAAGAATCCACACCTTCGCAGTTGGATTCCTCTCATTACATGTCCATATCCATAGCTTATGAACAGCATTGGAGTCCAAGGCTAAGACATCAGAACCTGATTTTGTATAGAGTAATTGAAGAATCTGTAAAACACATTAAAGAAACTTAGAGGTGCAAGCGAGAGAAAGCAAATAACAATGCATTTAAATTTCATAGTTTTCTCTCGCATATAATGGATGAGAACTTGCCTTTCCCTTTGAATTTGGGTCAGATAATCTGTAACTTCTACAGCGGAATGCATCTGACACCTCTTCAAGCTTCCGGTTTTTTAACATGTTTGCATCCTCATCTTGAAGCCTTTGCTTCACATCTGCTGGCCGGTTATTATCGGCACTGTTCTGTATTTGCATAACAATGATTACAGTTAATTATGGATTTCAAGAAATCAGTGAATTTAGCCTTTAGGTGCTTGTACATCAATGTTGAATGAGAATGGAGAGAACATGATATACTATTAAGAATTGCAGCATATGATCTCACGTGGCTAGTCCAAAATAGGTTTCCCTGTTCTCCACACCACAAGCTCTCACTGATATCACTTTCACGCTACATATTTATATTTTATGCCACCACAAAAATTCACTAATCAACATGCTTGGATGTTATAATGATGCATTTCACCTTACATATTCATGTTATATCCTAACACAACCCCTAATAAATTTTGACATTGGACCCCAATCAAGCATTGGAGCACAACTGTCCAAGGTTTTTCAAGTCTTTTATCAAGTCCTCACATTTTGGGTTTATCTTCAGTACGAGTTCCCAAAGCTCCATTAAGCTGATTTTAAACACAAAAAACCACATTGTCATTGCCCTGGTGCTTAACTGAGGTAGGGTACTGCCAACACATGGACCCACAAAGACAACCTTCAATACAGTCAAGGTGCATCCAGATTGCAATCACCTTTGTACTATAGAGGTAGATTTTTTCCTATGCTACCAAACTCACCACATTAATCCCTACTGGATCACCCAATCCAATTAAAATTTACTTGACCATTTTCACATTCAACCATATCTACACCTCTTCCAAAAAAAAAAAAGTATTCAAGGGGCTGACACTTTGACTATCTCCAGATTCATACATCCAATTCAAGAAATTTGCTAACAAAGGCCTCATCTTACCGAAAAGAAAGCTCTACATCTTGGGCCCTGTCTTATATCAAGCCCAAGATCACCATCATAATTTACCAACATAAATGCTGACCCTGATTTATGGTTTTTTCCCAGTTACAAGCTGGTTTTTCAAAACCAATTAAGAGATGTCGGCAGTTCACTCCTATGCACCATACTAAATCAATACCAAATGTATCTGCTAAAAATGCAGATTTATATATATTAGTTCCAAGTCTGGGTGTCTTCAAAGATGAGAAATTGTGCTCTTTTAAGATCTCTGATTCCGATCCCTCTTATTATAGGCAGATTAATTTTTCGTGTGACTTACATTTTCCAGTTATATACTTACAAAACCTTAATTGACAAGGACAAGATTTTAAATTCAAACACTGAATGATTGATGGCAATGACATTACCAGCGAACTTATCTATAGTACAACCCAGAGATAACAGTGGTAAGTGAAGCTGCTTACCATTGACACTGTAGGTAGAACCCTTTCCAAATGTTCCTCAGTATCAGAAAAAGGGCTGGTGGCATTTAGAAAAGCAACAGGACTTCTGATGGAAGCCTGCATTCAGATGACATAATTAGGATTTTGTTATTGGGTGCATCAGCATGATAAATATATACTTTACCACCATACCTTTGTTACTAGAGCCTCAGGCTGCACCCTTGTTCCCTCAAAGATTCCATTTTTTTTTATATGAAGTAATCGCAGTCCATCTGCATTAGCTAGGATTTTGATCCCATTGTTCTTTGTTGTCACGGCCAGTAAAGATCCTTCTTTATTGAAACGTATACGTGGACTGGCCTGAAAAAAATAACAGGGCTTAGTGAATGAAATGTATAATATCACATTTTTAGTCATATTTGTAGAAAATAGCAACCATCATCCATATGTAAATGTTCAGTAATGGGCATTATGGAAAGTCTCTTTTTACCTCCAAGCAACCCTCCTCAAAGTCGGTTGTTGTCGAGATATGGACATTGTCCATGTCCCAAAACTTTATTTGCCTATCATCACCAGCTGCTAGGAACCTATTCCTTGTTGTATCAAATTTCATCTTTCCAAACTCAAAGGGGTGCTTTTCAAAACCAGAATATATACGCTTAATTCCTCCATCACTTTCATTCCACTCAGCTAAGTATGAGCTCCCTCCTTTTCTTGTTACACACGAGAAAAGCCTAATCCCAAAGAAGAGAAACAAATTCAGCAAATATACTAAGGAGTTCTGTTGACTCAGCAGGAAAACCTAACATCACTAAACGCAAAATCATATTCTGTGGTCAAATCACCAAATAAGGACTTCTAACTTTAAACATTAAATAGTACCGTGATCCATCAGCACTATAAACTAATGCGATGCTGCACTCCAAAGGTGGACCACAGTCAAATATAGATCCTGTACGATCATACAGCCAGCATTTGATCTTTCCATCAATAGATGTAGAGATGATGAACTGCAACATGGAAGATTATGAGGCATGGTCTGAACATTTTAGATTACTTATTTGAAGGCTAGAGCACTACTACAGATGGAAAGAAAAGATTTATAATTTTAGAGCCATGTAATTTCCACATTTCTATATAAATGCCTCATTCTCCTAACATTCTTTTGATTATGGTGAAAACCTTCTGGGAATTACGTACCTGGGTGTTCTCTTTCAGCTTAGTTAAAATGCAATAAACAGGGGCTTCATGACCTTCAAATATGTACCGTCTGTGCCCCGTTACAAAATCCCACACCTTCATAGATGAGTAATTCGGGATAGGGAATCATCAGATTGCTATATATGATAATCAACTATGTCATATCTACTATTTTGAAAGAACTGACTTGTCTTTGTGATTAACGGAATTAGCAGTTGGTCAATATAATATGTATAAGATTTACCTTGATGCTCTTATCATCCCCACATGTGATAATAAAAATCTGCTCATCACGACAGCCGAAGGCAATATCATTTACACCTCCGATATGAGCATTGGTCTGCAAATTTTGAAATTAATTAGTTTCTATTGAGTAAAATACAGTAGAAACAAACCACAACTTATTTCTTGAGTTGAGTATGAACCTCAAGGTGTGGCCTCAACTTCCCATCCCCAATATAGGAATATGTTTGAATAATATCCTTGGAAAATGCAACTCCTGCAAATCACATTATATCAGAAACCGGAACCTTAGGTAAAATTAATTCTATTGTAACAATATGTCTACTTATCACATGAAAAATCATCATTATTAATATTAACAAAGAGGTGAATATCCAAATGCCTATCTTAGATGCCAATAATGCGGATAGACATACCAACTCTTGCTCCATCTGGGCTCCAAATACAACGATTCACAGAGACAGGTGGTTGATCAACAACACGTGCTGCCTATGAAAGACATGACAGGAAGTGCAAATATCAGATAATTCTTTATGTTAAGAATTCTTCTATATAGAGTGAAAAGTTCTTAAAACAACTAATATAATACTGTTTTCTTCACCCAGATTGATTATAACTAACACTCAATACAGAAAACTGACCTGCATTTTCATGGTGCTATATGAGACATCCCAAAAACTGAAGTTCATCTGATCACTCTTTTTACCTGATCCCACTTCCCAAATTCCAATATCACCAGTACTTGTTCCAACTGAAATATTCACCACAGCAAATATCCGTAAATGTTATTCTATTAAAATGTAATTAACACATTTTCTTGAGGAGCCTCATAGATGTTTTGGAAAGTGAACATTACCTAGCAGAAAGGTATGCTGCTGGGGATGAAAGTCCATGTTAGTTACTTCTACACCTTGGTTGAGGCTTCTTGCAACCTTCATAGGAAGGTCATCTAGTGAATACATGCTAATCACTTCTGAGCCTTGGTTGAGGCTTATTGCAACCTTTGTAGGAAGATCATCTTGTGAATACGTGTTAGGAGGATGAGTTGGTCCTGTATAAGTCACCTGCAAACCAAAGGAAAAACAGTAAATGTGTAGTTTAGGGTATAACTAACTCATAAAAATCACTGGGAGGTAAATACAACTCTATGGTAACTACTCATATAGCTTTATAATGTTGCACATGAACTAAAAGATAATATTATCTAATAGTTGTTGCCTTAGAAAATGATACTTAAATGCTAAAGCCTAATCTGAAATTCATGACCCTCTAAACGTGCAAACCCCAGGTTGTAAATGATCATTTCCCTGAGGTTAGAAAAGAATTTCAGAGTGATACTGAATGAAGCAGATATAACTTCTCAAAGTGTGAAGAAACTCAAGTTTGATCAAGATGAAGGTAGATTCAATTCTAAATTTATGTCAGTGCTCCTATGTTGAGTTTTTGTACAAAATTTGTGTCAGTATCCCTATGTATAGCTTGAATATAAAAATGGTGCCCTGTAACTGTTTGTTTAGGCTTTTAGAATTTATCAGATTCATATTGGTAAGAGCTCTTACCAATATTTTTTGAGAGGCAGAAGGGAGGTGGAGGCATCTTAGAGACACTGCGGGGGAAGAAGAAGGTTAGTCAAGTTTTGAGTTTTAGTACAGTATTTTAGCGTTGGTTTCAAAGAATTTTGGTTAGTATCCCCACATGTACCTTGACTATAAAAATGATGCCCTGTAACTGTTTGTTTAGACTTTATCAAAATCATACTGGTGGTGAGGTTGTAAGTCTTATGAATATTATTTGAGAGTCAGAAGGAAGATTGAGGCATCATAGAGACACAGCAAGGGAAGAGGAAGGTTAGTCAAGGTTTGAGTTCTGATAGAGAATTTTTGAGTTGGTTTCTAAGAATTTTGGTATCTCTATGTGTGGCTTGAATATACAAATAGTTCCCTGTGACTATTTGTTTGGACTTTTGGAATTTATAGAATTCATATTGAAGGTGAAGCTGTAGCTCTTACCAATATTATTTGAGAGACATAAGGGAGTGGAAGGTATCTTAGAAACACAACAGAGGAGGGGGTGGGTTAGTCAAGGTTTGAATTTTGGTACAAAATTTAGTGTTGGTTTGAAAAATTGTGGTTAGTATCCCCTATAAAAATGGTGCCATTCATATTAGTGGCGAGGATGTAGCTCTTACAAATATTGTTTGAGAGGTAGAGGGGGAGGCATCTCAGAGACATAACAGGGGAAGAGGCAGCTTGGTCAAGGTTTGAGTTTTGTTACACAATTTTGGTGTTGGTTTTGAAAAATTGTGGTCAGTATCCTTACATATAGCTTGATGATGCACTATTTTTGGCAGGGGCTTGAAAAGGTCATAACTTGTGCTCCGGGTGTCCGTTTGAGTCCATGTTTTTTTAAAACCACCTGTTTCGATGAGACGAAAGACCGGTCAACTGCTTTGCCAAATGGAGCACGTTTCGGCACATTTTCAGGCCCGAAACCCGCCATTCGAAGGCCGAAAATTAGTATCTAAATTGTAATTCAGTTTTTTCCTATTTTAGGGCATTAGTGAATTTGTGTCTCTTGAATGCATAGTAGGTTAGAAAGTTGGCAATTCCTCTAATTTAGGCATGTCGAAGACTAGTGGCAATTTCTATGCCCATACAAATAAGCATGTGAACTTACTAAAAAAATATCAACTACTAAAAATACCAACTTCTAGTAAACTGCTAAAAATAGTAAATTCCGCCACCTAGAGTAGATTTAGTCAAAGTTAGTTAGAGTTTGATTGGTAACTCGAGTTGGGAGTTGTTTTCCTATTTGTGAAGCATTGTAATTCATGATTTATTAACGAAGAAGAAGATTTATTTTCTTTGAGTTCAAGATATTTGCAGTGTATTGAGTTTGTGTTAAAGTTGGCTACATTACTTGAACATAAAAATGGTGCCCCGTAATTGATTGTTAGGGTTTTAGAATTTATCAAATTCGTATTAGTGGTGAATTTGTAGCTCTGACAATATTGTTTGAGAGGTGAAAGCGAGAGGAGGTATCTTGTAGACATAAGAGGGAAAGAGGCAAGTTAGTCAAGGTCTGAGTTTTGGTACAGAATTTTAGTGTTGGTTTTCAAAAAATTGTGGTCGGTATCCCTGTGCAGCTTGAATAAAAATGGTGCCCTGTAACTGTTTGTTTAGGCTTAGACTTAAAGAATTCATATCGGGGGTGAGCCTCTAGGTCTGACCAATCTTGTTTGAGAGGAAGAAGGCAAGGGGGAGCCACCTTAGAGACACAAGGGAAGAGGTAGGTTGGTTAAGGTTTGAGTTTTGGGACAGAATTTTAGTCAGTTTCGAAAAAATGTGTTCACTATTCTTACATGCAGCTTGAATACAAAAATGGTGCTCTTTAACTTCTTGTTTAGGCTTTTACAATTTATCAAATTCATATTGGTCATGATGCTATAGCTCTTACCAATATTGTTTGAGAGGAAAAAGTGAGGGGGAGGCATCTTAAAGACACAGCAGGGGAAGAGGCAGTTAGTCAAGGTTTGAGTAGTAAAAGATGCACCCTAATATATTTGGAGGCAAAATATAACATACAAGGAGATTCAATTGAAACTAGCTCTTATAGATCAGTTTTCTTAAAACCCACTTAGGAAGTTTTTGTTACATAGTTACTTGTTGTATTTGTAAAATTAAAGTCAATTTTGATCATATTATTTGGACTATGTCTGTACAAGTTCGTTGATTATACTTTTCTACCGTGCATATTTGTTTGCTTGGATTTTAATGAAAATGGTATCATGTCACAGTATACTCAAAAGTTGTATCACAATTTCCAGTAAAAAATTGAGTAAATAAATTCATAGAGATTTAAAAATCTATCATTCTAACTCCAGCATTACAATGACTTATGCTATATAAGGCAGGGGATGCAGACTCAATACAGTACAAAGACAAAGCAACACATTATTGCATAATTAGAACAAGCTTGGAATGGGAACCAAGAAACTTCAAAAATATCATCATACATAGAAAGGATACTGTTCCACACCTTGTCAGCCAGAACAATACGGGAACGCTTTACAACATGTTTAGAATTCACATAAGGATAATCAATTCCGGTATTACTTGATGGGGGAGTTCTAGATCGTTTCAGCAAACCTGTACAAGCCATCAGCCATATAAACATTTCAGAATATTTAGAGTATTTGTTTCTTCATTTCTTTTCAGACAGGAGAGGGAGATCCTACAAGAATTAATATTTTAAGAAACAAATTATAATAGAATTTTAATTAAGAAAACTATGGCCCAATACATAGGTCCAAGACTAGCTATGAAATGTTTTGAATGAAAAAGTCTTTTTGATAGACTGAAATATCTTACCTGCATTTTGAGATGGAAAAAGACTGACTGTGTCATCATCTAGCACAGCACGTGGTACTGGAGGATTAGGATTTTCCGTACATTCTGTAGGAGACAAGTTATTACTACAAGAGGGAGCAACTCCATGTTGAAATGGCTGCAAAAAATTAGAAGAAAAGATTATTAATGGAATGCTATATAACATTGACAAATTCCTACAAAGTGAAAAGTAAAGACAACTGAAGCAGGTAATTCAAATACTGATTGGGAACACAACTTACAGCATGTGTAGCAATGGAAAGAAATGGTGCCTCTTTTGCAGTCATTTCAACAAGAGAATTATTTGTAGGAGTTTGAGGTTCACAGACGTGATCGACAAACAAAGTTTTCACATATAGATTAGATCTTCCATGTTTGCAATGTTTGTGCTGCCAATTCAGACTGAAAAACAAAGGTATATATAAATTCACCAGCTAGTTGTAAAAAAAAAATAACAAATCAGACTGAAATGTTGCTACTTGAACCAAAAAATATGACTCTTAAGGACTCAGAAAAAGTAACTTTCAGTGCAAGATGTGTTTCCGATGCGTTTTTAATTGTTTTGCAAATTACCAGTAAGGTTATTTCCTAATTATAATTAAATGGGTTTAAGTTAAACTCAATGAATGTACTCTAATTGAAAAATACAATTGACTAAAAAATCTAGATTTTGGAAGTTTCCAGGAATTCCAAGGTCAAAATCTCTTGCAACATAGCTCAAAAAGGAATTAGAATTTCCAAACCAAATATGAATGCTACAATGGTTGAAATCATTAGTAAACAATTCTTATGAACATTGCATACAAGCACATATCAACAACAGGAAAAACCTGGCAACTTAAAAATACTACTGGAAAAGTAAGTAGAGCAGTGGCACCTTTGATTTATGATGTTCATTAACCTAGAATCTTGAAGATGAGGAAATGCCAGCTTATTCCGAAGCTCGGGGTTTTTCTCAATAAGCTTTCTTAGCACCAGCAACGTATGCTTCCGTGTAGATGTTGTGTCCCCATATTTAGAAAGCTGATCACATTCCCTGCATATAGCCAACTAATGTTTTAGAAGCAATATAATATTATAAACAGAAGAAAATTGAGGGGACACAAAGTTAATGAAAAGCAATGATCAAACAGAGCACCACCTGATGTTTTCCAAAGGTATTAATTGTGTGAGCTCTTTGTAAGTGTTCTGATTGTAAGAGTTGATGAATTTGAGATCATTGACAAGTATTTGCACAGCTTTGGGGCGGTCTTGCCTGGAAAATTATTAAACTATTGAGAAAATATGACCTAAAAAACTTGTCGTAGCATTATTTAAATAAGGCCAAGGAATTGTGATCTAAAGTCAGAAACATGAAATGATTGCATACAACCTTGACGAAAAATGAAAAGACTAAATCAAATGAACACAATCCACCAACATTCTGAACCATGAAGAGATTAAGAAACAAACACCCTTTCAATTACAGAAACAGAAGCATTAAACAGAATCACCAAACCACCCAACCTAGAAACTGTAAACCCCAAAATCAACTTCTACAACAGCAAAATGAAAGATGCCTGAAAATGCTAACTTTTTTAAAACACAGAAATCCAGAAATCTCAAATCACAATCATTAAATCATTGAGAACACAAAATGACCTAGCATTCATGGAGTTAATATATTTAAGAATGTAACAACACGCACCACCTAGATCAAATTCCAATTGAGAATAAACTTACCTGTCTAATGCTTCAAAATATTTCTGTTTTCTGATCTCAAAGAACATTTTCATAGTGAAGATATTGTCTTCAATTATGGTAAAACACGAGAGATAATGTTCAACTTCATCCCACTCTCCTGTCAGAACTTGCTCTTCAAAATACTTCACGTTGAAGTAACAAGCAGACTCTTGTTCCAACCTAGGCAATGCAACAACAAAGCACATTGGAGAAAAAAGTATTAAAACAAAAAAAGAAAATAAAGAAACAGAAGCAGACAAAAAGAAAGTCATGGTATCAGATTTGCAGCATCATTACTAAAACAGAGCCATAGTCATGCAGGCACCAAATTTCATAGAATTAGACGGTCTATACTTACATGTGGGCCGTTTTGCTGAGCTTCACATCATCAAGAAACTGCAAAATGAGGATAACCAATTCTCTGGTCGCGTTGGTATGCATTGTGACCCAACTGTAAGGATCTGGCCTTATGGCCTGATCTAAAGCCCTTGCTAAGGCTCCCTGTAAAACCACAAACCCAAAAATCTTTCTGACCTGCACCAATATTCTGTTTAAATACAAGGTAAGCACACAAATGAATGGGAAGCTCGCATACAAAACCCAATTCCATCAGCTAATGCCCCATATCATTGTCAGCCAGTGGCCCTCATCACTGTAAGATTCGCAGAAATTACAAACCCAATTCCAAACACAAAGAAAAGAAGAAGCGCAGAAATTACAAACCCAATTCCATTTCTTTCAAAAGGATATAAAAGAAAGGGAAGAGGAAAGCACAGAGGAAGAATTTGCTGGAATTTTAGATGGCAATTGTTTCACAGGGGCTAATCACCCTCCTTTCCGCATGACCCATACGATACCCAAATCTTTTTTAATTAATTGACGAAACAAACAACAAAACCCACTGAAAACAACCTAATGTTTCTTGAAAAAATTAAATGCTAAGAAAAGAACTGAAGGAAAGAATCCCATAAGTTGGTTCTTGCACTAAACCATACCCAAGAATACAGAACAGAACACAACAACAGGATTTATGAATTTAAAGTATACAAGAAAAACATGGCAACCCACATAAACCTACCGTATGAAATCTTCTTTTTGTTGGGCAGAGTTAAAAAAAAGCAGTTGAACTAGATTTTCTTGTTCTTTCTGCGGCTTCTGTCCCAGACACCACTATCCCATAAAGAAGAGAAAAAGTCTGGAGACCATGAAAAATGTCTGTGTATAATGATATTCACAGAGACTCCATCCACTATTTTAAACTTATGGATTGATACAAGATGAATACTCCATGTGCATATTATATTATAGACCGCAATGTAGAAATCCCCTCCTCAAATTTATGAATGACAGAATCACTCGTAAACAAAACAATATCTGAAGTTATTTTATTTTTAAATTTGTGGGTCAGTACTCCGCTCCCCCATGAACGTATTTAAGCTTTTATAGCATGAAACTGAAAGCGAGAATTGCTGCTGTATATTTTCTGTTTTTGGTTTTTAATTAATGTTTGATGTTTTTTTGGAAATGGCAGAGAGGAATTCTTGATGTGTGAGGTATAGTTTAGTTATAGTGTTTGGAATTAATTCGTATTTTAACGCAAGTGCTTTTACATAAATATATGTCTGATAATTGCAAGTATTTATCGTGGATATGACTGGTTCCATATCATTTTGTACGGATGGCGTGAGATATGTACCAGTCAGACATAAATGCACGTGTTTTACAAATTGGGGATTTGTTTATATATTTTTGTGGATTTTAATTTTTTTTTTTTAATTTTAGATCGAGGTGAGTTTTTATTGATTCATTAAAGCCTCAAATTGCCGTTTTTCTCTAAATTTAACTGCAGAGGCATCTTACAATTGTATTACAGAGTGGAGTGAAGGATTCTCGTGTGTAAATTAGAGTTCACTCAATTTTAAAATTTGTTATTTTAACTTTATTATAACATAAGATTTGTTATTTTAGGGTTTGTATAAATAGTAAATTAAATATAATGAATATATTAAATTTATTATTTTAGGTTTTTCAATAAAATATATTTTGATGAATTTGTTTTTTTTTTTTTTTTTATTGAGCATTTTTATGGGTGTTATAATTGGGCACGAGATTACATAATTTAATGGCATCTGTGCGTAAATTCTAGAGGAAACATATGGATTCAACAATACAAAGTAAGCGAAGAAATTAAACCAGTGATCATCTTCAACTAAGCAGCTAGGAGTAAGAGACATCCATGGTGTCAAAATCACCCACAACATGATCCCGGCCTCAACCGTTTGACTCTCTATGTTGGGTGTCTATAGGCCCTGCATTCAACAAGACTTGAATTTGTTTTGATTGTGTATATAAATAATTCTTTGTACATTATTATAATTTATCTAATATAGGTATGTTAGTAATAAAATGTGCATTATATTTTTTAGGGTATTTTTTATGCACTGGATTTTACAAGGCATTTAAACATTTTTAGTCATTTTAGATGTCAAAATACAACCACTCTTAAAAGATGACTATCATAATTAACAAATTAATATATAATTTAAATGTCAAAATGATATATGTGTCGAATTTATAATAATTAAGAAAGTTAATAAATTAAATATTACACATACATTACATATTATAAATTTGCAAGATTCATGACAAATATAACATAAATGAAAATTGAAACTTTGGAATGTAAATAAAATAAAAATAATACAATTATCTTAAATATAAACTTCTTCATATCTCATTGATAAAATAGAAATATCTAATACTTTTGATTTTTAATTAGTTTTGTTTGATTTCTTTTTTAGCTTTATTTGATTTTTGTTTAGCTTTTATTCATTGATTTTGATTTGTAGTTGGTTTTTTAATTTTATTTGTTGGATTTCTTACAAATAAATATTGGATATTGGACTAGATGTATTGGATTTGGAATTTTGCAAGAAAAGTGAAATTTGAAAATTGAACTTGGAAGTTGGACTCTGGGACTCATTTTCTATAAAATTGTAAGTTTGCACCAGTGATTTTGAGTGAGTCATTTCTATCATTTTCTTCAAAAAAAAATTTACATTGTAATTTGAAAATATGTTTTAAAATTCTCAATGATATTATGGATCTTCAAATTAATTAGTTCAACATTAGTTTTTTATGGGAAAAAAATGAATCTGCAAAAAAACTATAAAATTGATTAGTCCAATATCTAGTCCATGTAAAATTTAACTCAATTTATGTATTTTATAATAGTTATTATAAAAACATATTTGATGTGCATATTAAATTTTGAACGCCAATTGACATCCATATAATTTTCTAAACCATCAAATAATTTTATTGTGACATTTAACATTGAATGTCAAAATTCAGCACAAATTGAGTATTGTCTATTATTTAATTACTAAATAGTTAAATATTTTGTTTTTGAGTGACCAACTTGGTGTGGATATTTTCTTATCAACTTTGTAGTAATTATTTGGTTTGATTCTTCATCGAAGAACCACTAAAGCCAATGCTTTTCATAAAGAGGGGATTTGATATTCTTAAATACACAATTTGAAAGGTGGTTATGGGGAAAAAATGAAACAATGGAAGAAATGTACGTAGAGAGAGAGAGAGAGAGAGAGATGGTTTGGCCCAATACCTATTTTAAGATAGAAAAGATGGAGTATATTAAAAATGATTTATTATAATAATTGTTTAAATTATCAGTTAATAAGTCACTTAATAAATTGGTTAACTAATTAATTTGTTGTTAAATAGATGAAGTTACTTGTCAATCAATTAAAAAATGGGTGTAGCCCACTTAACCAGTTTTATATAAGTATAAAAATGGTTATGTCTGATTTGTACAATATAGAAATGATCCTCTATGCTAAACGTAAAATCGATATGACAAATGTAATTAACACATGTACAAGAAAAATAAAATGGATGATGTTAATGGTAACATTTGTTATCCCTAGATTGTATCATGTCCTTCAATAGTGTGGCAATCAACACTAGATTTAAATCAAGAGATATTCCAATTAAAGCAAGTGTTGCAACTCCTATTTTTCAATGAAAGAAAAACAAATAATCAATGTTATAATACTCTCTAAATTCTTGCACTATTCTTTTGGCACATGGATGTTTTTGGTAACAACAAATATCGCTCTTTCAACTTCAATATCAATCTTGCAGAAACAATTCTCTCTATCGTCTTGGATTAAATGTAATAATTATAGTAGTGTTGAACACTTTTATACCAAGGATATTCTTCAGCACACCATTACCACAACCATACAACCATTCCTAAACTATAGAAAACAATACTATCAGAGATTGCACACAATAAACCAGATTATAATAATGCACACAGTCTCTCTTTGAAAATATGTTTTTAGTACAATAGGGAGTGCCTATTATATAGGAAAAAAATACATAGTTATCCTTAATTAGAAAATAGGTTCTAAAAGTTAAAATTGGGGAAGAATTCACAGAGTCTGATGTCCTGCATGTGGAAGAAAAACTAGTTGATGTCGATAGGCATCCTACAATTCTAAATCGGAGTAGAGTGAATGAGTCTAATGTGTGAAAGAAAAACTAGGGCCCACTCAACTTTAAGATTTGTTATTTTAAGTTTTGTGTGAATAGTAAATTAAATTTAATGAATATATTAAATTTACTATTTTAGGTTTTCCAATAAAATACATATGGGTGAATTTGTTTTGATTGTGTATATAAATAATTCTTTGTCCATTATTATAATTTAAGGTATTTATTTACCTTTGATTTCTTATATTTGTATTATATTTATTTACCTTTGATAACTCTCAACATCTTTTAATAAATTTATTTGTACTAGTATAGATATCTTAAATACATCTATCTAAAATACATCAAGAGATATCAATCACAAGACACTTATCTAACTATGTAAGTGTAGTATAAGTATATCAAAACAATTAACAATTAAAAATAAATACAATATAGTAAGTATATTATAATAAATGTAGTTATATGAAATACATCAATAGATATCAATTTCAAGGGTGCTTAGGTTTGATTTTTTTACATATCCTTTTAATTAACAAATTCATTAAATTCTCTATCAATTTCTCATTAATTTGTGGAAAATGGAATCATTTAACTACATGGTTATGTCTGTCTCAAAAATATCTACTCAAGAAAAAATGACACAAACATTACTACATGGCTAAGATATTACTATTTTTTTTATTGGCTTCTCCAAGAGACAAAATTATTTAAGTGACAATCCAATAGAAGTCAAATTTATGAATGAATTGTCACTTGACAGTCAAATGAATGTAAAATTTAAGGTCAAAAATAAAAGTGAACAACACACTCCATTACAACGTTGTCTGCCATTGTAGAACTCATCTCGGCGTAAATATAGATATGGTAATAACTAAATGTGTGTTATGCTTTTGAGGGTACTTTTAATGCATTTTATATTTGAGTCAATGTTCCTTGTTGCAAGGCATTTAGACATTTTTAGTCATTTTAGATATCAAAATACAACCACTCTTGAAAGATGACCATTATGATTAACAGGTAAATATATAATTTAAACGTCTCACACACACACACACACACACACACACACACACACACACACACACACACACACACACACACACACACACACACACACACACACACACACACACACACACATCCAATTTATAATAATTATGAATGTTAATAAATTAAATATTACACATACATTACATATTATAAATTTGTTTCATTTCTTTTCTAGATTTATTTGATTTTTTGTATAGCTTTTATTTATTGATTTTGATTTGTAATTGGTTTTTTTACTTTTATTTGTTTGATTCCTTATAAATAAAGATTGGACAGTGGACTAGATGCATTGGATTTGGGATTTTGCAAGAAAGGTGAAATTTGAATATTGAACTTGCAAGCATGGAAGTTGGAAGTTAGAAGCTAGAAATTGGAACTCATTTTCTACAAAATTGTAAGTTTGCACCAATACTTTTGAGTGAGTCATTTCTATCATTTATTCAATAATTTTTTAAAATTGTAATTTGAAATTTTGTTATAAATTTCTCATAAACTTTAATGATGCTTATGGATCTTCAAATTAATTAGTGCAACATTAATTTTTATGGGAAAAAATGAATATTTGAAAAACTATAAAATTGATTAGTCTAATCTAGTATCCGCAATATGTAAAATTTAACTGAATTTATGTATTTTATAATAGTTATTATAAAAACATATTTGACATGCATAATAAATTTTAAACGCCAAATGACATCCATAGAATTTTATAATCCGTTAAATAGTTTTATTGTGACATGTAACATTGAACGTCAAAATCCAACACTGATTTGAGTATTGTCTATAATTTAATTATTAAATAGTTAATTTTTAATTTGAGTTTTCAACTTAGTGCGGAGATTTTCTTATCAACTTTGTAGTAATTATTTCATTTGATTCTTCATCAGAGAACCACTGAACCCAATGCTCATCATAAAGAGGGGATTTGATATTCTTAAATACATAATTTGAAAGGCGGATATGGGGAAAAATGATAGAAATGTAAGTATGAAGAGAGATATTTGGTTTGGGGCCAATACCTATTTTAAGATAGAAAAAATGAAGTAAATTAAAAATGATTTATTATAATAATTGTTTAAATTATCAATTAATAAGTCACTTAATAAATTGCTTAACTAATTAATTTATTGTTATATACAAAAATTTATTTGTCAATCAATTAAGAAATGAGTGTAGCCCACTTTACCAATTTTATTTAAGTATAAAAATGGCTGTCATATTTATATAATATAGAAATGGTCCTTTAGGCTAAACGTAAAATTGATTTGACAAATGTAATTAACACATGTACAAGGCAAATAAAATGGATGATGTTAATGGTAACATTTGTTATCCTTAAAATTGTATCGAGCCCATCAATAGTGTCACAATCAACACTATATTTAAATTAAGAGATACTCCAATTAAAACAAGTGTCGCATCCCTTATTTTTTAATGAAAGAAAAACAAATAATAAATGTTAAAATGATTTCTAAATGCTTGCACTATACTTTTAGCACATGGATGTTTTTAAAAACAACAAATATTGCTCTTTCAAATTCAATATCAATCTTGCAGCAACAATTATCTCTATCATATTGGCTTAAATTTACTAATTATAGTAGTTTTGGACACTTTCATACCAAGGATATGCTTTAGCACACCATTACCACAACCATACAACCATACCCAAACTACAGGAAAAAAAATACTATTAGAGATTGCACACAATAAACCATATTATAACAATGCACATAATCTCTCTCTGAATATATGTTTTAGTACAATAGGGAGTGCCTATTATATAAGAAAAATACATAGTTATCCTTAACTAGAAAACAGGTTCTAAAAGGTAAAATTGGGGAAGAATTCAAATCCCTAAAATCATGCTCAAGAAAACCTAAGTGAGAATCAAATATAAGTTGTTAATATAACAATTCATCTCCCTAATTGAAGATTATCTTCCTAAGTGAGTGTGAACATGGTTAACACCAAGCTGGTTCAAAAATAACCCAAACTGCCAGCTAATGTGAACACGCACACTCCAACACCTTCCCTTAATCATAGAATGAGGAGTGAGAAAGAAGGAAGCTCAAATAGTGATGGGCCCTAAGAACTAGGCCTAAATAGGTACACATTTACAAATACACAGTGAAACTTAAGTGTCCCTATGGTAACCAATCCATCTTACTAGAGTATGTAGACACTGATTCACTGTAATTGCTAAGTCAAATATGAACTGGTACTCAATATGAGTCTCACTCAGAAAAAACACTGATCAAGACACTAGAAAAACAAAGTTACCATGGATGAAAAGATGTTATCACAAGGTTCCCAAAAGCTAGCAAGTATAACAAAGTGAAGAGAACAATATCATGTTACAAGGCATCCCAAGAAGCATGACTCAAGACCTATATAATCTGCTAAAGATGTTTGGTATGCATAGTGGTCTAGATCCACTGCTCCAACATAAAAACAAACAATCTACACTATGATATAACAAAATAGATCCACTTTATAAGGAGGGAAAGCTCAAATTCTAACTGAAAAGGAATTTTTATAAGTGGTGTTGATAGTGCAAAGTTACAAAACTTAATTCGATCAACTGCCAAAAAATGGTGAGCTATGAACTAAGAACAATAGGCAAGGAAAGGACATGAGACCTTGATGAAAAGTTTGTACAAGTGGTCAAAATCAACTTATTAAACACTAACAAGCGGACATTGGGATTTTCCAGAATAGCACCATTAAAAAGAGACTATCAACATGCCTAAAAAGTGTCAAAAATACATTAAAAAATATACCTCTTAAGAAGATGGCTATGGTGGCAATGGGAAATTCATGAAACTGAAGGAAAGAAAAGTGTTAAAAATTATCACAATCACACGAACAAAACTCCATAGCTATGTAAACTCAGTGTGAATACTAACAATTCCATAAAAATAATATCATCAAGTGATACATAGAACTCTAGAATGTTATCAACCTCAAAAGGATGTTATCTAGAAGAGGAGAGTAGATTTACAAATACTAAAGAAAATAGCTCAAACAACAAGGAACATTACAATAGAGGAGGAGAAATGAGTGGATCAAGAAGTTAAATGGTAGAGGAGCCATGCCTATAGAGCCCTCTTAATGAATGCTTAGGTATCTACAACAAGTGATCATATATCCATCCCAAATAAACATGAATGCCATAAGAAGATGTCTGCATATGATAAATTCAGTGTGAAGTGCACAACTAGACCATGTAAGGATACATAAAAATGTGTCCTAGGTGTATCATGTCTAACAACTAAAATCTTAGGTCTCTCATTCTTGAGTGAAGGTGTAGTAGAACTCTCTTGTGACTCATGATCCTCACAAAGATTCAAGTGAACAAAAATAAGAGCTATGTCAATATGTGATCCCATTGAATTACTTTCTTTGTAACTAATGTCATTGAAATAATGTCATACAACAAGATGTATAGGGGAAGCAATACCTTGTGAATGTTTACCAATACCTCTGTCATAAAATCCCATAGAATGGAGCATGTGAGAACCAAATGCAGTAGTATGCTTCCTAAATGAGACATGTAGGTGAGAAGAAGGAAATGAATTGGGATACACATAGTGCGTTACTGCAGTAGGCACAAATGTATAAGCATAAAATTTAGTAACAAGTGCAATATGAACATTAGTTGAAATAAGAGCATCGACAGTAGGATTAGACTCAAAAACTAACAAATCAACAGTGGGTGCGGGAGTAATAACTACAAGTGGACTTATAGTAGGGGTATGAAGGTCCACAATATGAGGGTGATGATCAAAACTAGAAAATTTCTTCTACATGGAGTGAATGAGGACATCTTTTTTCAAAATGAAGGAGTGGAAAAGAGCATTATGTTTCAACAATTTCATGTTTTCTTCATGCAAGGTTAGAATGGAAGCCATAATTTTGAAAACTATAATTAATATAAAGTTTGTATGTGAGGGGGCCTAACCTTTTGCCAAATTGTACCTTACCCTATGGTCTTTAACAATCAAAAAAAGAGGGTGATATGAAAGTATTGAACACCAAACCATGAAACATGGGTCTTGGAGCTGTAATGCCCGCTTCAAACTACCACTTGAGACCAAGAACAAACTAGGATTAGTTAGGAAAATTATGGAATATATATTTTTTAATTTAAATGTTTACAAAGAGGGTTACAAGATCACAGTTAGTAAAAACTAGATAAGGATTAACAAGCAATACTGTCTTACAATATTTACTTCAAGCAACAATAACAACAATGTACAAGGTCAAAACAAGAGGTTAAATTCATCACTTAGGTTAGGAGAGTGAAATCTCTCTCTTCTCTGCCCTAATAGGCTTACAGGGTTCAACTTTATTTTTCACTCATTTAAGTCATCAAAACTTCCCTAAATCATTCTCATTGGATGGGAAATTTCCTCACCTTTCTAACCATATAAATAAGTCCTCCTAACTCCTTATAAATCTCAAGTTATGGCCTGATGGAGTTTTGGGGAGAAATTTTCCCTTGGGGAGTCCACGGGCTTAGGGAGAAAATTTTTCCCTTGAGCGGGTCAGTGGAGCAGGGATGAAAATTGAGAATTTTCCCTCTTTGAGCACAAGAGCGCAAAGCGTCTTCGCACACCCGCGGGTCCGACAAGAAAGACACGTGTTGTTTCTTGATTAGCACGGGGAAAAGCAGAGTGGCGGAGCATTTTAGGATTTGGAGTTTTTTAAGCCAAAATCCCAAAGGTGGAAATGGATGTGTGCCTCCGCCAAGGAGGAACCCATGCCACGTGTTAGCACGTGATTGGACGGGGGTTGGTAGGTCATAGGGAAAAATTGGGAATTTTTTCCATGGTCAAAAATCAAATTTCCCGAAGGAAGATTTGCCTTCGTACCTCCAACTTCACTCAAAAGGCCACATGGTGTCCTGTGATTAGACGTGGGTCAGCAGAGCAATAGAGAGATTTAAGGTTTTGTGCCCAAAAGAGTTTTAAAGTCAAAAAGGCTTGTGCGGGCCTGCGCGTCCACTAGGACACGTGTCAGCACCTCATTCACTATGGAGGTGCGGGGCCACGGAGGAAAAGTGAAATATTTTCCAAAGGAGTTAAAAGTCTAAGTTTTCAAATTTATTCCATGTGCCCACCAAGCCACGTGTCAGCATGTGATTGGTTGCGGGGCCATAGGGAAAAATGGCAAAATTTTCCCAAAGTCAAATTTTAAAAAAATTTTAAGTTCTAAAAAGGTTCGCCCCTCCAAAGTGCCACGTGGCATCATATGGTTTGTTGCAAGGGTGGCGGGGCCACAGACTTTTTGGGGAAAATTTTCCAAAGGTTAAATTTTGATTTTTAAACAGTTAGATTAATTTTTGGATGGCCATTTTGAAGTGAAACTTCAAAAGGCCATAATTTTTGATAGAAAATTCAGTTTTGGGCAAACAAGGACTTTCCGAAAGGATCTCGAAGTCCTCTTTTCACAACAATCATCAATTTTGGATTTTGATGAAGTTTCAAAGGTCAATTTTAAGAAATCAATCTGTAGGGTTTAAAATTCAAAATTGTCAAATTTCCAACTTGAAATTTTGATAAAATTAGAACTCCTCCTTCACTCAACATCTCAAACAGACATGGAGGATCAGTCTAGGGAGGGTTTAGAATATTTTAGTGAAGTCAAGTTGTACAATTGTTTGAGGTTGCATTTTTTTGGCAATAGACAAAAAAAATGACTGTGTAAGTTCCCGTTTGAAATTCATTAAGCTTTGGAGGTTCTTTCGTAACTATTATATTGAATTTGAGTCCCTTAGGTCTTCCTAGGTATGAATTTCAAGATTTCATAACTTATTGTTGAGTATAAGTCTGAATTACTCATTTTTATTACAATGTGCATTGCCAGATTTAAGTTTTAAAACAGTGAGTTGTGTCTTTAAATTGATTTAGCAATTTGTCTTTTGAATGTGCACACGATTCTAATTTAGTCAAATACAATGCTTATTAAATCATCCATTCAATTCTAAAATAAGATGCATTTCTGATATCAATTTTAATATATATATATATTTTACAAGCTTATCACACTACCTTTCTTTCCCACGCATTCCTTCTTTCTTTTCTTTTTTTAACCATCAATTTTCAATAATAATTCAAATCAATTGTGCAATACACTTTTACAACTTCCTTTCTATTTTATTTCAATAGCAACATTACCTTCAATATGTAAAGTTAATTTCAATTTTAAAACTCACTTCAAAATATCAAAAGACTGTCATTTCTTTCCTACGTGTTCTTCTTCCCAAAACAGAAACTACAAACATAACAACAATTAAAATGCAATACAACAATGCAAGTTGAGAAAGAGAGAAAATTTAATTATTGATTTCCAACAATACTTAACATGTTATTTTTTCCTTTGAATTTCAATATGTATTTTACAAACTGTATGACATTCTTTTCCAAAACAGAGAATAGAATAATAAATCTTTACATTTCCCAATGGATCTCAATCTTTTATTTCCAATGCAAAGTGTCTTCTCATTACAACAATAATACAATCATCCACTTCGAAGTGGGAAGGTTACAATAAATTTTTCTCTAAGGAAGGGACTATCAAACTGTATTTTCTCCAAGCTCCAAAAACATCAACATGATGATTTCTTCATCTTTTCATCTTGATCGCAACAAGGAAGGGGTAAAGGCAATGCTTTCTACCCAACCAAGACATCCAATGGGAAAGGATAAGATGTCTTTCCCCATTGGCCCCCGAGCCCCAACCATATTGGAATAGAGAAAGAACATCAACACATGGCAACAAGGCTTCTTTCACAACAAACAACATTCACATTGCAAACAAAATTAATAAAATACACAGTCTAGTAAGACAACAGTTCCCAACTGCATTTGCAAACATACACACTATACACAGGCTTGGTCCAAACAAGCAAACAATAACAAGAACTATGGGGAATTCCTTA